>JBCHWC010000105.1:0-485502 GCA_039654765.1 Mylopharyngodon piceus
TCAGATGATTCTGGACAGCGAGGAAGAATTCACCTTTTCCTCAAAGGATGATTGAGATGACGAACGGTTGTATTTCGAACAGCGAAATGACCCTGAGGAGGATAAAAGTACGAGGTAAGTTGCTTAGTGTTTTATAATTCTTTTTCTGATAATATAAAACTCGTATGAATTTTCACATTATTGTGCCTATAGTGAATACAGATGTAAATGTTGAGATGCACTGCGATCTGTATGGCCCATCAACAGATACTCGCGGCCTACGGCCAATAGATATTTGTCCGTGCTATGGCCCATTGTCAGCAGACAAATACATACATTGTGCGCCCATACCCACTAATTGCCCATCCGTTTACTTTGGACAATGTATGCTAACAGTGTTTTATTTGTTTAGGAATGTGTCTGCATCATGCTCGCCTTCACCAGCACCGCGCACAGGGGCACACGGGTGTCGTTCAGTTCTGTGCGATCGAGAATCATACTGAGTAAGTGCACAGACGTAATATTTTACAGATGTAATAGTGTTTACATCGTCATAATACAAAAGTATATGTTCTTGTACGAAAACTGCTGTCTTTGTTATGCATGGCCATTATTGATTGATAATGATATTATAATTTCTTTGATTGTGTTATCAACATAAGTAAGTGCACAGTAATATTTTACAGATGTAACTGTAAACATTCAAAACATATATGTACATGTATGGCATTACAGAAACTGTTGTCTTTGTTGTGCATGGTGATAATCTAAAACTCATATGAGTTTTCAGACTATATTTTAGCTAGTTTTGGCTAGCTTTTGACAAAATTGCCTTACAATGTCACTTACAAATGTTTGTGTACACATGCTCAAGTGTAAATGCTTGTAATGTGATACTCTCTAAACATATTCATAATATATTTCACCCAGTTTTGGTTAGTTTATCATACATGTGGTCTACGTCGTCATAATACAAAAGTATTTGTTCTTGTATGACATAACAATAACTGCCGTCTTTGTTATGCATGGTCATAGTGATAGTGTTATCAGCATGCTCATGCTTTTTTTTTTCTTTTTCTTTTTTTTTACACAGATGTGACAATGAAAATTTCCAAACACCTGTTCCAAAGAGATCCCAAGAGATACAACAAACACATGGGGGGCGTTGACCTGTCTGATCAGCTGATGCAGTACTACACAACACAGCACAAAACCATGAAGTGGTACAGAAAGATTTTTCTGCACTTCTTGGACATTGCTTCCACCAACTCTTTCATTTTGCACAAAGAGCTATTGTCCGCATGATTGTCCGTATGATTACTGCAGTCTTCAGTGTCACATGATCCTTTAGAAATCATTCTAATATGCTGATTTGATACTCAGTTATTACCAGTGTTGGAAACAGTTATAATGGTATATCACTGACTGGAAGTAGGAATTTTTTTTCTCCACTGCAAAGAAACACCAAACACCTTGGAATGCCAGTTAAGTGATGTTCACTTATATCTTTGAACAGGATTTATTTCCAGGTAAAACTGTATATTCAAAATGTGCCCTCATTTATTCTAAATGTGTTTCATTTATATTGTAAACTATATTCTGAATAAACTACCAGGAAAAAAAACTACTTTGTACTTTGATTAATTTTCCCTCATAGAGCCTTCCTACCTGAAAGAGCTCATTATGCAGGTCATTATGCAGGTCTTTGTCTTCTCAGGTGTGAATCACAGCATTCTTCATGAAGATTCACGCCTCCACACATACTGTCTTCCTTGACCAAAAGTGTCTTACAAAATTTAAATCATTATATTGTTTTATATGAACGAGTAGGCAGAATAATTTTTACATCATTTTGAAGCAAAATCTCTAGCCTACAACCTCCAATACCCAGATGTCAATACGTATTTATTATTGGTTTTGTGGCTGTATTTCAGTGACTTAAGTTTTTTGTTTTTTCAATAATCACGCATAAACATTATTTCCTCAAAAATGCAAACACGTACATCTATTTTTCTCACATATTATTGTAGCAGAGTTTGTGCTGAATACAGCAAAATTACTTGTTGGCCAATAATATCTTATAAGTAGCTGAAATAAGCACAAATGTCAGGGCATGTCAAAACATCTCAAGGGCCCCAGAATCACTCAGACCCCTGGGGGTTAAGAGAACTCAGCAGAGATGGGTATCTTCCTCTTCACATCTCCTAATTTCAGGGGCGTAGAGGATGATAGAGCCAACATGGGAACTCGGCAGAGAAGGGACTCATACCATCTGCCAAGCTCCACTGCCTGCAACCCCATCTACCAGCGCATGCTCCAGGTAACTGCACTAAGATCCCTCCGTCAGCGAGGGACTGTCCTGAAGGAGTTTGCCCAGAAGTTCAGGAGTGTAGCTGAGGGGCTGGAGTACAACGACTCTGCTCTCAAGGACCTTTTTAATAATGCTCTTGATGATCCCACATGCAGATGGAGAATGTTCGGCAAGGAACATCTGTCTTTTGAGGAGTGGGTGGATTTCCTTGTTGAGCCCGCTGCCGGCCCGGAGGCCTTCCCAGAGCCCGCCGCCCGCCCGGAGGCCTTCCCAGAGCCCGCCGCCCGCCCGGAGGCCTTCCCAGAGCCCTCCGCCCGCCCGGAGGCCTTCCCAGAGCCCGCCGCCGGCCTGGAGGCCCAGAAGTCTGCTCCATTCCAGGAGTGTTTTGACTGTTCAGCAGTGACCAAGGAGGTCAGCCCTGAACTTCCTGTTTGCCTCAACGTGACGACTCGTTTCTGAACTCTGTGTTCACCTTGACACGACCGCAGAGGTTGCACATGAACTTCCTGTTTGCCTCGACATGATCTCAGAGGTTGTTTTTGAACTGTCTGTGATGCTGTGGTGGTCATCTGCTCCACTGTGGGGTCTTCGAGCTCGCCTGCGCTGCTGTGGCGGTCGTCTGCTTCGCCGTGGGTGTCTTCAAGCATGTCTGCTCTGCCGTGGTGGTCATCTGCTTCGTCGTGGGGGTCTTCAAGCACGTCTGCACTTCTGTGGTGGTCGTCTGCTCCACCGTGGCCACACGATCGACCTGCGCTACCCTGGTCACCTGACCAGTCTGTTTTAGGCTGGCCTCCTGCCAAGCCTGCGCCACCCAGGTCACCTGACCAGTCTGCGCCGACCTGGCCACCTGACCGGCCTGTTTTAAGCTGGTCTCCTGCCGAGCCTGCACCACCCAGGCCACCTGATCAGCCGGGACTCTAGACATGTCTGAGCATCCCTGGCTCAACCCTCCCTCCCTGGTCCCTTCTAGTGACTTTTTGGGCCTTCTGCAAATACTGACTGGTGAACAATGGGCAACTGGTGATTAGATTAGCCTGTGATTAATTGGCCTTTAGTTGTTGTTAAGGGTCTTATCACCCTTTTGTCTCTTCATCTCAGAAGATGAAAGGGACTCCTGTTGTGAAGTGTGGACCTCTGGTGCCATCCTGTCTGCTATTCACTACACTGCCATCTTACATCTCTTGCACCTCCAGGGCAGATTCAGTCTGTCTGTGGCACCAGACATAACCTCCAGCAACTCATCATATGCAGGGCAGGCAGGCAGGCTGTGAGAGCTCAGAGACATCTTTGTCCTCTAGAGCCACATTCTGCTCTTCTTGGCTTGAAGCCAGAAGAGCGCTCACTGCCAGATCAGAGGATGTGAAAGATAACACATCCTCATCCAGTAGCTCCTCCTCGTCAGCTACCAAAGAATGAGAAAGATCATTAGGGACAAAAAGGGACAAATGAGAGTGGAGTTTCTTCATAGAGAAACTCTCTCAATGCACGCATTCAGCCCCCTCGAGGACTGAGCGTGCATGCTCCTCACCCAAGCAAATAACGCACAGACCATGTGAATAATCAGGTTTCAGATAGTGCTGACACAGATGTACACACTTCCTTAAACTTTTTGCTCCCTTCGTCATGTCACAAACAAACGGCTCCTAAAGACAAGAAATAGGATGAAGTGAATTACAGGCAAACTTTTATACTCTGTTTGCACCGGTAGTGACGCCATAGGCTGTCGCCGGCCAATGATGTTGTCATGTTTTGACACATGCTTCACACACCGGTCACGCTGGAGGTGTTCATCATAGCGTACTAGAATGCAGTGATAGTTCCCATTTAAAAGGGAACAAGTTATTTTAGGCTGGTCATTTTTGACTGGGAACACCACAAGTGTGACTTGTGCCATTTTGTAGAAGATAAAAGCATTTCAAAAGAAACTTCCTGGTTAAAAATTCAAGCTCACTAGTGTGATAAACTGTGCATTTTTTCATATTTTATTGACACAATTATCCACTAACACTGCTTTTTTCACTCAAAAACTGAGGTGCATAAGCTCAGATCAATGAGGCATATGATCAATCAGTTCCAAAAAGAACCTGTTCTAATTGAAAGAAAACAAGCTGAGAAAAAGATTGAATCCAATATTTGGTGATAACATAGCATAACGGGCAATTTATAAGCTTTTTTTGTAGGCCAGTCATTTTTGACCTGGAACGCCACAAGTATAACAAGGTGGGAAAAAATCCCCAAAAAGTACAAAAAATTACCCCCCCCCCCCAAAAAAAAAAAAGAAAAAAGAGGAAGTAGTTATACTGTAAGGGATTTTCTATGTTCTGTTTGTGTTTGGGTGAGTTTTGTCTAGTATTTCAGTTCTGTGACCTAGTTTTCAGTTGGTTTCAATGGGTTTTCATTAGTTGATCATCTTTGACACCTGTTGTTGATTTTATTGATTGGTTTGTCTGTATATTTAAACTCTGTGTTTTCTTATGTTCATTGTCAGTTCTCATCATGTTATGTTTGGTTGTTCTGTTGCTATTTCCTAGTTCCTGAGTTCTCAACGTGGAAACAAGCCTGTTTCATGGAGTACTTGGAGTGGGAACTCCTCCACAACGGTTACGCCTTCATGATCTGCAAGAGCAAGGATAAGATCAGCGCACCACAGCCTAGCAAAGCAGCCCAAGCACGAAGTAACGTCTGACCAGTGAGCTGGCAACATCGCATGTGCCCCCTCGACAACAGCTGAGAAATTGTTTTTAGACTTTGTGCATCCTGTCCATTTCTGTTTCCTGCACCGAACCTGTCTCTGTTATCATCACTGACATTTTAGAATTTGAATTCCCGCCCTGCCTCTCACTCACACCTCCTCTGCCTTTTCCAAGCCTGCCTGTTCTGTGTCAGCCTAATGATCCGTTCCTGAATTGTATGCCTGTCCCGTGAGACCCTGTTAAGCATCTACACAAACAGCAGTCATTAAGTATATACAGTTCTGTTAATAGAAATGGAGAAGATTTGCTCCATTTTGTGTCCATTTTGTGTCCTTTGTGGCTTCAAGCCACATGGCAAAACTGGTGAGTCTGAGAGTCTGTGTACATTCACTCAGGACTGAGAGACTTGGGTGAACAGTGGTGCAAATGGTGATGAAATCAGTCTATTATCGATGGCATGCTAATATCATCATTCTTCCCCTGCAAAAATGGTAAGGGTGAGAGAGAACCCCCTGCTTGGGGGTTACTATATATTAATTTTACTCCCTTTTCTCCTCAAGAGGTATTGTTGTTTTAAATCAATCCAAAAGTCATCTGTTTGTTGCTCACAGGAATCTGATCCAATTGAAATTAAACTTTCCACACACACATCATAGGAAAGGGGTTGACATCTTGCCTGCTGTCCACTACAACTCTCTAAAACGAGAGGAGGCCTAACTATGCTCTCGCATAGGAAATCGTGCAGGGAGGTGCAGAGAGAGCCTACAACCTACAACATGATGACCTAGCGGAGTTCAGGCGAGCAGAGGCCTCTAAGAAGATAACCCTTTGAAGCGAGAGGAGGCCTGATGACACTTGTCGTAGATAGCCGAGCTCTAGGAGCAGAAGCCTCAGTATGATGACTCTAAAGTAAGAGGAGGCCTAACTACGCCCCACGCATAGGATACTGTGCAAGGAGGCTCACGGAGAGCCTACAACCTGTCACATGATGACCTAGCGGAGCTCTGACGAGCGGATGCCTCAATGAAGATAACTCTCTGTAACGTCCTTCAGCAGGTCAGCCTGGTAAGCCTGCAACACAGCCATCTGACCCTCTGCTGCATATGCTCTGCCATTCAAGCGTGATGTAAGACGCAACAGCTAGCTTGGCAGAGATGGTGTCTTCAATGCGGATGCATCACCTATTGAAAAATAGCTTGCAAGCGTCTGTTCTACCGGCGGCATCGACGCATAACCATATTCCTGCACCCCCTCCACATGAGCATAATTTGCCTGTGAACGGTGGATAAGAGCAGAATATGGCTTTCCCCAAGATCTCCGCACCTCAGTGTGAAGATCTGAGAGAAAGGGAAGACTCGTACGAGCTGGGCGGTTATGTTGCGACAGGAAGCGTTCATCAAGGTGGTTGCGATGGAGCTTGCGCCTCTCGTGCTTCCACGGCAGATCTAATCTTTCATTAGCGTAAGACATAATGTCCAACAGCTCATCATATGCAGGGTAGGCGGGCTGCGAGTGCTCAGAGACATCCTCAATCTCAACAGCCTCTGCCTGCTCTTCTTGGCTTGAGGCAAGGAGTGCGCTTGCTGCCGGATCAGATGATGTGAGAGTAACACATCATCATCCGGCAGCTCGCTCTCGCCAGCCGCTGGTGACAGAGAAAGATTCATACCTCTTTCAAAATTGTCAACGAGCTCCACCTGTGGACCCCACGAGTGCAGTTTCAAGTTAGATTCACCACCCCATAGAAGTCTTTATGTAGGGAGTTCAGTCTTTCCAGGTCCTGCTTAGGTAAAAAAGTCTCTTAAACACACAGTACATCACATGTCTCCAATAGTTTATCCACCACAGAGTGACATGATTTATCTGCTTCACAGTGCCCAATGTGCCATCTTCTGGCATTATATGACACAATATTGATATTCATTTATGTCAATTTATCCCGAGCACCCGCATGGCTACTGCTCTCCTGTAGAGCTACAGGTGTAATACCAGACACTGGACGCTGCTGTTGCAAATGAGCCCCCCCTCATGATTCACGGGCCGCACTGTCACTGTTAGCTCTGGGTTTGCGAGCCTCAAAATAACGGCGGACATAAACCCCCCCTGGCCAAAGTTGTGAATCGTATATGTCTGTTACTTCGTTACACTTTGCAGTGACAAGAAACAAACTGAATCTGTTACGGGTTGAATCAATCAGTCAGCGTCAAGACTTTTATTAAATTATTCCCATTTTCCTCCGCTGCTCCCATTTTAAACGAGCTTGCACAGTACCAGTATTGGGCTGCCCGGCTGCATTTGGAGGCTTATGGGGCTTGCACACCCACTTTCCCTTACAACAGTGCTGTGACTGTGGCAGAGTGCTCAAAGCCTCTCCCAATGACTGACAATCAGGCACCGCCGGATCCTGCAACTCTCTCTCTCCTGAGATGCTGATGCAGCACCAGCCCCATGTGCCTGGCCAGGGGATCCGCAGAGCTTCAAATAGCCATCACCCGGCGATCCATGACCGCTGTAGCTGCCCCCAAGTTCTCATTTACGCTTACCTGAGCTTCCAGAGCCTCTCTCAGACTAGAAACTTCTCGACTCAGCTGTTCCACTCTGCTGAGTAGTGCCGAGGCGTCCATGTTGCCAAATCCGACAGGTGGAAGTTGGAATGTTTTCACCGCACTCACTAAGCACCTTCAGACGGTCCTTGATGTTGTTAATGTCCTTATGAGTGCCTTTATGCTTAATGCAGCATATCGTAGTCGTGCACATTTCAAAGAACAGTCGCTTGGACTCCTCAATCCACTCAGATGAAAAGCTGTTTGAGGCTAACAAAACAACTTCAACATGGGACAGTGTTCTCATTTTGATGGCAATAAAGTTCAAAAGCTCATCCTCCACTATCACTTTCTCATCCGATGCTTTATAGCTAAAAATCTCACATTTTGTTCGAGGACAAGCAGCACGTACCGCCGTACCCACCGCCATTTCTTAAAACAGTAGAGACATCAGTACCTTCATTCATAAAAAGATGCCATTAAACAAATATTTAAAATATACTGTCTTTAAGTTGTTTCTACATTAATTTGGAGAGTAACTGTGAAATTATTACAATATAACAATATTAAAAACTCCAAAGTTTTTATTCACGATTAATTACAGAAAAAATGTGCAATTAATATACAGTATCTCACAGAAGTGAGTACACCCCTCACATTTTTGTAAGTATTTTATTATATCTTTTCATGTGACAACACTGAAGAAATGACACTTTGTTACAATGTAAAGTAGTGAGTGTACAGCTTGTATAACAGTGTAAATTTGCTGTCCCCTCAAAATAACTGAACACGCAGCCATTAATGTCTAAACCGCTGGCCACAAAAGTGAGTACACCCCTAAGTAAAAATGTCCAAATTGGGCCCAATTAGCCATTTTCTCTCATATGACTCGTTAGTGTTACAAGGTCTCAGGAGTGAATGGGGAGCAGGTGTGTTAAATTTGGTGTTATCGCACTCACTCTCATACTGGTCACTGGAAGTTCAACATGGCACCTCATGGCAAAGAACTCTCTGAGGATCTGAAAAAAAGAATTTGCTCTACATAAAGATGGCGCAGGCTATAAGAAGATTGCCAAGACCCTGAAACTGAGCTGCAGCACGGTAGCCAAGACCATACAGCGGTTTAACAGGACAGGTTCCACTCAGAACAGGCCTCGCCATGGTCGACCAAAGAAGTTGAGTGCATGTGCTTAGCGTCATATCCAGAGGTTGTGTTTGGGAAATAGACGTATGAGTGCTGCCAGCATTGCTGCAGAGGTTGAAGGGGTGGGGGGTCAGCCTGTCAGTGCTCAGACCATACGCCGCACACTGCATCAAATTGGTCTGCATGGCTGTCGTCCCAGAAGGAAGCCTCTTCTAAAGATGATGCACAAGAAAGCCCGCAAAAAGTTTGCTGAAGACAAGCAGACTAAGGACATGGATTACTGGAACCATGTCCTGTGGTCTGATGAGACCAAGATAAACTTATTTGGTTCAGATGGTGTTAAGCGTGTGTGGCGGCAACCAGGTGAGGAGTACAAAGACAAGTATGTCTTGCCTACAGTCAAGCATGGTGGTGGGAGTGTCATGGTCTGGGGCTGTATGAGTGCTGCCGGCACTGGGGAGCTAAAGTTCATTGAGGGAACCATGAATGCCAACATGTACTGTGACATACTGAAGCAGAGCATGATCCCCTCCCTTCGGAGACTGGGCCGCAGGGCAGTATTCCAACATGATAACGACCCCAAACACACCTCCAAGACGACCACTGCCTTGCTAAAGAAGCTGAGGGTACGTAAACCCTATTGAGCATCTGTGGGGCATCCTCAAACAGAAGGTGGAGGAGTGCAAGGTCTCTAACATCCACCAGCTCCGTGATGTCGTCATGGAGGAGTGGAAGAGGACTCCAGTGGCAACCTATGAAGCTCTAGTGAACTCCATGCCCAGGAGGGTTAAGGCAGTGCTGGAAAATAATGGTGGCCACACAAAATATTGACACTTTGGGCCCAATTTGGACATTTTCACTTAGGGGTGTACTCACTTTTGTGGCCAGCGGTTTAGACATTAATGGCTCTGTGTTGAGTTATTTTGAGGGGACAGCAAATTTACACTGTTATACAAGCTGTACACTCACTACTTTACATTGTAGCAAACTGTCATTTCTTCAGTGTTGTCACATGAAAAGATATAATAAAATATTTACAAAAATGTGAGGGGTGTACTCACTTCTGTGAGATACTGTATATATATTTAGAATTTAGAAGACAACCTGCTTTGAATTGTCTTCTAAATTGCAGAAATTATATTCTGAGTGCAAAAAAATATTTTCCTGTATTATCCCCACCACTTTCTAAAAAGCTATTGAAAAAAAAAAAAAAAAAAAAAAAAAAAAAATAGCTTGCAGAGGGCATGTACAACACAAAGAAAAACCACCTCCAATCTGCCATCAGTGTTGGGTAAGTTACTTCAAAAAAGTAATTAATTACTAATTACATCATCAATGTTGTATTTAAAATACTTTTCTAATTACTCTGTCTGAAAAGTAATTTAATTACTCAATAAGTAACTTACTAATTACTTCTTAAAATCCCTATAAACCTTGACCAGATAGACAATAGAAAGGGAACTCTTTTAATAATTTAGTCAAACATGGAATAGTTTAGCCTTTTATAGCTTTTTAAAACATTTTAACTTTATTAAAACATATACTATGATACTTTTATTTACTTTATAATACTTGCATTTTTTTAGTAACAAATAGGGATGTCACTATACCAAAAATCTAGTAGTCGGTACCGATACCACCAAAAGTGCACAATACTCGATACCACGGTAAAAATATATAAAAATACAAATAAAACAATCCTATATATTTTTTTCCAGGTAGGTCTAATAGTAGTAAGTAAAAATACCACAGAAATTGAATAATCGAATATAAAATAACTCTGCATAGTCATAACTGTATAAGTTAAATATAGATTAATCCTTATTAAAGCTTTTCTTTTGTTGTTTGATTATCATTTATAATACAGACAGCCAATAGTAGACAGTAGCATGTTTTAAAGACTGCTCTCACTAAGACCTAATGGACGGAGACAATATGCTATTACACATGCTGTTCACGTTCACATAACCAACGCGAATATACGTCAAGACGGGCATTTTGACATAACTGTGTGTGTATTTGAACGTTTATGTGTAATAAACCGCGAAAATTTGACACTTGCGAGAGGCGGCTATGTGTGTGCGCTTTGGTTGAGAGCGCACTGACTGAACACTGTCTCTCAGAGAGCGCGCGCAGTTTTTTTTCTCCCTAGGACATAGCTTACATTTTACCGTAATGTTCTTGCCTACCTGTGTCAAAAAAGTGAAGTAATTGGAATATTTCCATTCTGCAAAACAGCCACTCGCTTCTGCAGACATCTTCAGATAGCGACTACGCAGCCAACTGGTGCGAAGTTGCTAACTCACGTGCAACTGCACTACAGCTAACGATTTTAAAGAGGCAGCGTTCACTTTTACCTTTAGACGACAAATTTAGATTTTAAATTCAATATTGATTTAAACAGAACTGTTGAACTAATTTACAGTATGTAACGCAAGTACATTATAACTAATTAAATTACCTAAAAATGAACAGTAATCCCTTACTTTACTTTTTCAGTGAATAAGTAATTTAATTACAGTAACGCGTTATACGCGTTACACCCAACACTGTCTGCCATTATTCAAAATTTAATTTATACATGTAACACAAAATACATTTTTATGACCAGACAGGGTCTGATGTATAAACCTTGCCACACATATCGGGATTTATTAAAGGGGGGGTATCACACACAGTTTCTGCCAATCTCATGTTAATCTTGAGTACCTATAGAGTAGTAGTGCATCCTTCATATCTCCAAAAAGTCTTTAGTTTTGTCATATTTATAAAAGATACATACACCGTACCGAGTATTTCCGAAAACAGCCGAGCGCCTGGAGGTGTGTCCTGTGAGCAGAGCTAAAGAGTGACGAGCATGCGCAGCTTTTGTGTAGCGATCATCTGAAAAGCTATCAATGGTCAGCTAAACAGATGTATTTAAACACACAATACACCATCGCATTATCCCTGGATAACTTTTGAATTACTATAATGAATATAGCGTATAGTGAATGATGAATAATGAATTTATGAATTCAGTACATTTTTGTCGTTTACATTATATGCACTTAGGTGCCTATTGCCAACAAAACAGACATTTGAAGCAGTTTTACTCACCACCTGCGGTTCCGACTCATGACCGGGATCATTATTGCTGTGACCGCTCCATCTTTCAGTTTCAAACGATCTGTAAATCCAGCGTGGAACTGGGCCTTGTTTATAAAACCGTAAGAGCCGATCCTGAGGGCTCGAGCAGCCACAGAAAAACATGAGCTATTCACCATTCATTTTAACCAATAAAAAAGTGACTATCAGTTTCTATGGTTATTTTAATAAGAAATGTCGAGAGCGCATCAATGTATTGCGTGAGCACAAAACTCTCAGCTCTACTTAACGCTGGGTTCTTTGGGAAGCAAGGTTATCTTTCCCTCACAACCAAAAACACACTTCTTTGGTGACATTGTTGATTTCGTTAAGTCCTGTGACCTGTGCAGCGCTGCCGACGACTTCCGTAAACCTGAACGCGCATTGATGGGTGTGCTCTTGCTCTCTCGCTCTGGTCGACGTGTGCGCGCGCGTCCTTCCGGGAGAAGTGCCTGTACGAGGAATTCCGACCTTGTTGACATCACTAAGGCACACACTCGAAAAAAAGATCCCGAATCCTTTAAGGATTTGGAAGATAATTTTTGGCACAGAAATACTCCGTCATTCGCCCAACTCGTGTTTTGAAACTTTGGCCATGTTTAGCATGAGAATCCAACTCTTTAACAGTGTAAATATGTCAGAATACATGAAATAGCATTATACCCCCCTTAAAAAATAAATAAATGAGCAAAAAGCAAAAGAATATGTGCACCATTTGCACATTCTGGATCATAGCACTCATTTACTGGTGTGATAAAATTGATGAAGTAAGCAGAATGCTTTCCATTTACACATTTGGATTATATATGTTACCCTCCATGAATGGAGTTCTTGGATCCTAGATGATATGAGACCATGAAATAAAACCAATAGGGAGGGCCCCTATCACCTGAAAGAGGTGATAGGGGCCCTCCAGCCAGTGGCATCACTCATCTAACGCAAACTTAATCACAAGGAGCTCCTGGTTGTCAATGTTTTACTAAATACTACATAATCTTACAATTTACTATCTTATGACATGAGTTTGGTGAGAAAACCAAACTCTGGTTTATTACACTCCTGCTTGACCGGATTAATTTGTCCAATTAATTGTTAAGTTGTTGGTCATTGGCTACATTCTCAATCAGTCAACCATATTAATTATGTCTATAAGAGTGCAAATACTGTATCAGATCATTTGCATTTGGCATTCACTGCAGAGCACACTCATTGGGATGCTTCTCTTTCTTTATACACTCCTGCTTTTTCATCAACTTCATACAAAGGCGGAAAACACTCCTTGTCAAACAATGGGAGACCCTAAGTCCCCGCTGCTTTCTAAGGATGGAGATGTAACTATTGGAGGAATTTTTGCAATCCACAGAAAGGAAACATTACCTTCTTTTGAGTTTACACAAAAACCTCAACTTCTGTCATGCTCCAGGTTTGTTACATTGGAAACAGTTTGTTAATTTAGTTTCTATTTAGCTAACTGCTTTAATGTTTATTTTCACAGTGTGAATCTGAGAGAAAGTCTTTTGGCACAAATCATGATTTTTGCAATTGAGGAGATTAACAGAAGTGAAAGTTTGCTCCCAAATGTTTCTATTGGTTATCAAATATATGATTCCTGTGGTTCAAGACTGTCTACCATGAGTGCAACTATGGGACTGATGAATGGTCAGGAGTTTGGAGCAAGACACAGATGCAATGGACAGTCTCCTTTACATGCTATCATAGGCGAATCAGAGTCTTCTGCAACAGTGATTCTGTCCAGAACAACAGGACCTTTTAAAATTCCAGTGGTAAGGAGCAATAACACTAAATGTTTCACATAATCACCATACTCATGACTGTATCATTGTCTACAGTGATTTCTTTTTCAGATAAGTCCCTCAGCCACATGTGAATGTCTCAGTAATAGGAAAGATTACCCCTCTTTCTTCAGAACTATTGCTAGTGATTATCACCAGAGCAGAGCACTTGTATACTTAGTCAAGCACTTTGGCTGGTCTTGGGTGGGAGCTGTGAACAGTGACAATGACTATGGAAACAATGGAATGGCCATATTTGTGAAAATAGCCCAGGAGGAGGGAATTTGTGTAGAGTACTCTGTGAAATTCTACCGAACAGAGCCAGAAAAACTCAAAAAAGTGGTAGACACTATAGAAAGAGGCACAGCAAAAGTGATTGTTGCCTTTGTTTCATTCGTTGAGATGGGCTTACTTATTGATCAGTTAAGTATTCAGAACATTACAGGCTTCCAAATGATCGGTGTAGAATCATGGATAACTACAAGGAATTATATCACTCCAAATAGTTTTCATTCCCTGGGAGGGTCACTGGGATTTTCAGTGAGAAAAATCAATATTGAAGGGTTTGCAGATTATGTTAGAAAAGCATTCTGGGATACAGCTATTCCATGCCTACAGGGAGAGAGGAATTCTTCTCGATATGTATTAAGTTGCAGCAGATATGAGGATATATTTGCACTAAACAACTACACTGAAGATGTGTCTGAACAAAGATATGCAAGCCACGTCTACAAAGCAGTTTATGCTGTAGCTCATTCACTACACGGGCTACTTAAATGCAAAGAACAAGAAGGCTGTAAGAAAAGCCTGACAATACAACCACAGGAGGTAAAAGATAAAAGACAGATGAGTAAAAAGGGAGAAAAGAGGGAACAATGTTTTTGTTGGATATGTTAAATGCTTCAATGATAATATCAAAACCTTTTTTTTCGTTAGGTGGTTGAGGCTCTGAAAAAGGTAAATTTCACTATAAAAATGGGCAATCATGTATGGTTTGACAGCACTGGTAGTGCAGTAGCCCAATATGAAGTTGTGAACTGGCAGCAGGACTCTGATGGATCTTTCCAATTTAAACCTGTGGGATACTATGATGCCTCACTGCCCCCTGACCAGCGCTTAGAGCTTAATACTAAAGAGATCATTTGGACTGGAGGACAGCTGAAGGTAAATGGCAATAACATGTTTCTGCAAAAGGGTTATTTTAAATTAAGACAACGTCAGATGTACTTTAGATGTACTTTTCCATGTACTTTTGTTGATTGTTATTTCATGTTTGGTCATAACACAAAATGTAAAAAAAAAAAAAAAAGTATTTGTACATGGTTAGTCTATCAAAACTATTAAATAATTACCTTTTTGTAAAGCTGGATCATTTGGAAAACAAACTTTGCATTAATATCAGATCAACAGGGATAAACATTTTCTTTATTAGACATTTTGTGACTTCATGACATAGAATGAGGGTCAATACTGGTATACAATGTTATACTTGTTTAAAGTAGCATTGTGGATGAAACTTACTTGACAACAACAGTTCGTATATCAATATCCTAACAAATAGAATAGTCTTAAAGTGTAGTCACCAATATGTGTCAAGCTTATCCTGCACTCTTGCTGCCTCCCATGAATACAGTACACATTCATACACAAGAAGATCACTGAACACGGACACAAGCTGTTGCTGTGATAGCTGAAAGTGAAATTATCCTGCATCTGAGGCTATCACTAAATATCGGCAATAAAAAAAGTTAAACCAGCAACAATATATGTTCATTGATCTTTCTACAGAATCCACACAGGCACTCCACTGCACATGTGTCCTTTATTGTTGGTTGAATTTGGTTGAAGTATGTAAATTAACAATTTAATTTCAATTTTGAGTTCAAAGTTTAGAATCAAACTGCTTAGTGTTACTGTGTGGGCAATTGTTCAGAGAAAAACACCCCATAGCACCACTTAGCATCCAACCAGCATTATCAATCAATATTATTGATAAATATATCCTAATTCTTCAGAGTCAGTAAAAAATATCTGTTTGTATAATTTTTTACATGTAGAAACCAAAGTCTGTGTGCAGTGAGAGCTGTCCTCCAGGCACTAGGAAGGCTGCACAAAAAGGAAGACCTGTCTGCTGTTATGACTGTATTCCATGCGCAGAAGGAGAAATCAGTAATGAGACAGGTAATCTTCAGCCCTTCTCAAAGCTCCAAAGAAAATAGTTTAGCTGCTCTTCACTGTTCATCATTGAAATTGTTTTCCTTTTGTCTCTAACTAGTGGTTACAACTTCCTTTCCAGATTCAGTTAACTGCAAGCAGTGTCCAGGGGAATACTGGTCTAATGTTGAGAAAAATAAATGTGTGTTAAAGGCTGTAGAGTTTCTGTCATTTGCAGATGTAATGGGTATAGTGCTTGTCTTTTTCTCACTGTTTGGAGTAGGATTAACTGTGATGGTGGCCATCCTGTTTTATAGCAAGAAGGACACCCCCATAGTAAAAGCCAACAACTCAGAGCTGAGCTTCCTGCTGCTCTTTTCATTGACTCTGTGTTTCCTCTGTTCACTTACTTTCATTGGTCGGCCCACTGAGTGGTCCTGTATGTTGCGTCACACAGCGTTTGGGATCACTTTTGTACTCTGTATCTCCTGTGTTCTGGGGAAAACAATAGTGGTGTTAATGGCCTTCAAGGCTACGCTGCCAGGAAGTAATGTCATGAAATGGTTCGGCCCTTCACAACAGCGACTTAGTGTTCTTGCTTTTACACTTATACAGGTTCTTATCTGTGTGCTTTGGCTAACAATGTTCCCTCCATTTCCCTACAAAAATATGACATATTATAAGGAAAAGATCATTCTTGAGTGCAGTCTGGGTTCTACTATAAGTTTCTGGACTGTTCTGGGTTACATTAGCCTCCTGGCTTTTTTGTGTTTCATTTTGGCTTTTCTGGCTCGTAAGCTGCCTGATAACTTTAATGATGCAAAATTCATCACATTCAGTATGCTCATATTCTGTGCTGTGTGGATCACATTTATTCCAGCTTATGTCAGTTCTCCTGGAAAATTTACTGTAGCTGTGGAGATATTTGCCATTTTAGCCTCAAGCTTTGGTTTACTATTCTGCATATTTGCACCTAAATGTTATATCATCCTGCTTAAGCCTAAACAAAATACAAAGCAACATATGATGGGGAAAATGACATCTAAGTCCTACTGAAAAATAAAATAATGTCTATATTAACATTGCAATATTTTTAATTATTTGTTATTAAATAATTCCCCTCACCCTGTAGACATGGAAAAGCTGTTTCCCAGAATGCTTTTCTTACATAACCTGCAAACCCTCATGGATCTGCAAACCCTCCCATTTTGCACCTAAATATTATATCATCCTGCTTAAGCCTGAACAAAATACAAAGCAACATATGATGGGGAAAATGACATCTAAGTCCTACTGAAAAATAAAATAATGTGTATATTAACATTGGGTAACACTTTATTTTACAGTGTCATTGTTACATATGTTACACATAGTTACTATAGTAATAACTATAAATTATGCATAATTACATGCAACTAAACCAAACCAAACTCTAATCCTCACCCTATAGTAAGTACATGTAGTTGCTTAATATTACTCAGTACTTAATGTTTAATTACAGTGTAACAAAGACACCTTAAAATAAAGTTTAACCTAACATTGCAATATTTGTAATTATTTGTTCAAAGACAAAGGAAAAATGTGATGAATACTGATTTATTAAATTCACAAAAATATTTACAAAATGACTTTATTTTAACCACACACAAATTATGCAGCCATGTAAGTCATATAAAGGGACATTAGTACCTTATATACATAATCCCATAAATGTAAATGCATTTATTTATTCTGAGGTTATACTATATAAACAACACTGTTGAAATGTTGACAAATCTAGCCTATATCTGCTAGTTCAACAAGCTGTGAAAAGTTTCATATTGATGAAGTTTGTGAGCAAAGCCAAACATTAATAAACGTACTCGATTACTTACGTAACCTCAGTTCCCTTAAAAACGGAAAGAGTACTGCGTTGTATGCCGCTTAGGCTAGACGCATATGGGGAAAACTCCTTTTTCTGCAATTTCTGAATCCTTTTTCAATCACACATTGAAACTGCACGACCATTGGTTCGTGGAGTTAAAGTTGGAGCCGCGCGAGCCTATGGTGAGCGACTCTGCAAGAGCCCACCAAAAGGGGCGGGGTAACTGGCTATATAAACGAGCGTCTCACCTAGGCAGACTGATTTAATTCAACTGAAGCGACGACATTAGTCTTACCAGAGAAAGCCACTGGTGGTTCTGAAAGTCTTTCAGTTCTGGCACTGATTTGTCCTGGTCCTACAAGCCCTGACCAGACTGCGGTAATCATCGGCACAAACGCCAGTCTTTTCACCTGTTTGGCTCAGTTATGCAAAGAGTCAACAGGAACAGACACTGCACACACCCTGGGTATTCAAGTTGGGCCTCCCTCTGAGAAGGAGATACCATTTGGTCAGACAGGTACTATACCTTTTGATATAGATGAGGCTGTTGGATGTGTGAAGTGGCCGGGTCCACAACCACTGACTCTTTCACCCAGAGGTGAATGCTGTGCATCTGTAAAGGGGAAAACTTTACATTTTATTTCCTGTTATATTTATTATTTATACTATTTGTCTTAAGGAAACTAATCAAAGTTCTATTTCATTTAACAGACTGTGTGGTTATTTTAATCAGTTAAGAAACATACCAAAAGCAGAGAAAAGGTTTACTGAAACAAAGCTAATAATATTCAGAGAACATTTAGAGAGATCTAACCCCAAACGAATCCAGGGCCCCTTCCGCATAAGTTTAAGGGAGTGGGGCACTACATATGTCATGCTTAGTTTGTCTTTCTTCCAAGTTTAGCTTATTCCTTCTAACGTATCCGCTCAACAGGCTGTGGGTAAACATCCAAGACCCAAAAGAGTAGAATACACATGAGGCTGAAGTTTTATCTAAGAGCATTAAGTGTGACAATAAAAGAAAGTTTGAAACGGTTCAGTAGTGAGTTTAGCATTTTTCAACATGGTGACACTAACTTTGATGCAGTGAAAAAAAAGATGTATCTAGGCTGCTAGTTATCTATTTATTTTATTTAGGTAGGCTAATGTACTGTAAACATTAGGTTTTACTTTGATTTACCCAATTATGATAAAATCTGCGCAGTTCTAAGCTTTAGACGCTCAAGAAGAAAGAACGATCAATACAAGTATCTATATTAATAGATAAAAAACATTAACAATTATTTTGGATCTGTACAATTCACCTACCTTCTGCCATGTAGCCATAGCCTGTGGCAGCCACCAGTACTTTTCGTGTTTTTTTCCCGCTCACGCAAACTGTGATGTCATCGCAGTTGAAGGTCTTCATTGGCCAATATAACATTTACACAATTTGTCCGAAAATGTTTTATTAACTTTTTGTTGGATCATATCGGAGAAGAGTAAAGTCTTGAAAATCCATGCAACTGGTTGACTGTTAATCGATCAATATTTTGTTTTACCACACAGCATTTCTCATGTCAAATCAAAAAAGTATTACCCAGAATGCACTTGTCTTATCAAGTTTACAGTGGGACCTAAAAAAATACTATTCGTAATTTTGTAGAACAGTACAGTCTGTAAAATGAAGAGATACAGTACCTATACGCCAGGTGTTATACAAAAGACAGTCTCTGGATGTGTGTTAAAGAGAAAGTACATTTCACATCAATATCTTTTCTGAATTTAACTAAAAAATATTTAACAGGATAGCAGCGATGGATCATTTTAAAAGCAACCTCTTTAACTTTGTTGACAAGCAGGAATTTACTAGGTAGAGTCCATGTCCTGGTCCAACAGATGTCTTGGGCATATTTGCTCCAAGCTGTAATTACGCATGGAGTCTTGACCAAGCGTCCATATTCCTTCCCCTCTGACACCCATAGGGACACTTTTTATTGATATGTGAACCTAATGTTGACACAGAGTTTGACAACAGAGAGAATAGCCAATTTTTCAAGGAGTAATGAACAGTGTTTTTTATTAGAACCAAAATCAGAAATAGAATATCTTTACTTTTCATTGCACAAGTCCAACAAATTGAGGTGGAGACATATTTAGTGCCATTTGAAAGACAGTAAAGACAAACAACAAATAAGAACAAATATACAGCAAACAGACCCAGTATAAGTTGAACACACACACACTAAAATCAGCACATTGCATGTGTATACTGAATGTCCTAATTCAAGTGTCAAAGTTGTCAGGTTTGTGGTTTATGGCGTGCTCAGTGCAATAACAGCTCAGAGGTAAAAAGTTTGATAATAATCAATACATATCAATACATATGAACAATTAGAAAGGCTATAGAACACTGAATATGAATTTAATGTATCAAGAATATTATTAGTTCTCTCTATATATGTATTTTCGGGCATGTATAATGATTTCAGGAGGAAGGACCTGTAAAAACCGAGGGGAAATTTAACTGAAATTTAATTGAAACATACCGTGTGTGTGTGTGTGTATAATTTTTTTAGAATATTCTTTTAAACTTCAGGTCACTGCTGTAAGAGTCCTGTGCTAAGCTCAGGAAGGGAACTGGCTGGCCGGCTCCCATGTGTCCTCCCAGGCTTTGCCACTGTAATTAAGTATTGCACATCTCACATTAGATCAGGAGAATAAGTCTATTTGTGTACACAATGTCTACAACATTCACAGCTTATACTGTACATTTTCACAAAATCTGTGTTTCTAATTTCTTGCAATTTCTTTACATGGACTTCAAATATACAGTCAACATTAAGGGCCGATTTATAGTCAAAGCAAGTATGCTGTGAATGCAAGATTACGCATGCACTTTCAGTGCAGCCTGAACATGCAACGCTTGGTATGCTTTCATTGACTCCCATGTTATTACATGCATCATTGTGTCACGTCACAACAGACAACGCACATTGCTACCCAAGTATGCATCATGTTGTTGTTACATTGTGTTACTAATTGGGACAGGCTTTACAAAGGTAGGCTCTCAACTAAGACTGTCTGCAGCCAGTTTGCAGCCACTGTTTGCGGCCAATGTGTGTATATACTACTCTATCATCCTAAAACAACACTATACCAAAAAAAAATCAAAGGGCTGATAGGAAACATTATAATCAAGTTAAAAATGGATACATACTGTATGTCAGTACTTACCACTGAGAACAAGGCAGCCAGCGTACCTTTACTTTGGCCTTATCCTACAGAAACACACGCAAACACATTTAATTATATTTGTGTAGTTACTGTTACCATTTCATAAATCCATACAGACAGTAATGACGTTCACGCTTGGCTATATGCACTGGTCGGGTGACGTGGGCTAAACATCAGAAGGTAGTAATATTGTACAATGAGGAGGATATCAGAGACATTAATAAGAAATATGGTTCTACATCTGACCTCTGTCATTCTTTTGTCAATGATAGAGTCGTATTGCCACACTTTTTGCCTGCTGCATTTTCGGCACCCTGAAATGACAAAGGCAAAAAGGTTTTGTTGACAAACAAATGGTAATCAATAAATAGAAGTATTGCATTTGATCTAAGTCCTTGTGTATTTATATGAACCCATAACTTATATACTAGGCAGGGTTTCACAGAATCTGGAATCAATATTAATCATTGAACTTGTGCTGGGTTAAAACAGGTTACAGTGCCAACACCATCAATGTGCAGTGCGCCTGGGAACCCAGGTCCGATTCTTATATTGTGTGTGTGTGTGTTCTTTTTCACAGATATGTGAAAGGCAGATGTGTATCACACTGGCCATTGTAAAATACTTAAACAATATAGCACAAGTAAGAGAGAGGTTGGTTGGATAACCACACAGCTGTGGTACGGCCATAGCCAAGAGGCTGAAGGTTGATAAATTTATTATCTTCGAACTAATGGAACATTGGTGTAGCACAATTCAATGCAAAATGCGGAGTGATATATAACACCAGCGCAAACAGCCAGATTGAGGAAATCCAAGGACATCTTCAGTCAGATAGCATCACTGAACATCTCTCGACCAATCAGAATATAATAGATAATTTGACTGGACCTAACTGTTGTATCAAAATTATCTAAATCAAAGAGAACCAATTCATCTGAGGACAGCAGTATTTGCCTAATTACAAATAATAATAATAATTAATAATAATTAATAATAATAATAATAAATAAATTATAAATTGGCCGTTAAGAAAGTTCACTCTACCCTTTTTTCTGGGTGAAAAATAATAATTAAAAAAAAAACCTTTACAGCATGGCATTGCTGACTATAATGTCATCAAACACCAATTGGAATCCTCTAGCAGTGCCAATAAGGCTCTAGGAAGTGTTTGGAAGCTTTTGTGTGCCTTTTAGGTAGCTAGTCCGCTAGTTTTACATCAAAAACTACATAGTGTTTATTTAAACCATAATTAATTCGGCATAAGAGATTGGCTGCAAGAAAGTTTACTTTACCCTTTTTTTTTTCTTTTTGGGGGGTTTGGTTTGGCAGTCAGCGGCTGAATTTGCTGGGACTGTGGCTGGGGCTGGACCTGGAGCTGTATCTGGGGCTGATGGTGGACCGGAGACTCTGGGGGTTGGGGCTCTGTTGTGGAGGTCCCAAATTAACATTAACTTAACTAAACTTAACTGTAATGAATTCTGCATAAATATACAGAATAACTGCAAAGAAAGTTAATCTTACCCTGTTTTCTTTTGGGGGGCTTTGGTAGGATAGGCTCATGCTGAGGCTGGGGTTGAGTATGGACTTCAGCCTTATTCTGGAGCTGTTGAGCTTCAGGGTGAGTCTGGGGATGGGGTGGAGAGGGCAAAAAGTCGAGGTTGAGGATGACACCATCATCAATCTGTTGAGCTTCAGTCTGGGTCTGCAGGTCAGGCTGGGTCTGGGTTTGGATCTGCTGGTTAGGCTGGGTCTGGGTTTGGATCTGATGGTCAGGCTGGGTCTGGGTTTGGATCTGATGGTCAGGATGGGGCTGGGGCTGGATAAGCTGGTCAGGTTGTGTCTGGATCTGCTGGTCAGGCTGGGGCTGGGGGCTGGGGCTGAGACATCTGGGGTCCTGTTAAGGAGGTAACAAGTTGACATTAATTTTAATCTGTATACATCATCAAAGAAAAATAATTAAAAAATATAATATAATTTAAAAGGTAATGAGTTCTGCATAACCCTAACCTTGCTTTTTAAGTAAATACTCATAAGCCTTCTTCATGGCGTCAACAAAAGGTTGTGTGTCCTTAGTCAGTGGCATTCCAGCACTTATATCGGAGATCCACGAATTCTTTTTTTTTTTTTTCTGCCTATAAATAAAATGGGCATATAGCCCAAGGCAGCAAGTTTCTGCACCTGAAATTAACAAAAGTACTTAGAAAATTCACATTGCATTAATATCAAGGTTACACAATTCACATCAACATCACTTTTTGTCAAGGTGACATCACATTTGTATGAAATCAATATTCACATAGTGTCAGGCAATGACTGGTAACACTTTACTGATTAGGGATCTGAGTTTCTAAACACTGAGAGGAGCGGTTCCGCAAATGTTAATGTGATCTGATGACATTCATAAGCTGACCCACTTCTGTCATAGAACAAAACGTGTAGATTAAAGAGTGAAACAGACTGGTTGTAAGCTGATGAACCATCAACATGCTGGAAATGAGCTCTGACATGACTGTTAAAATGAAGGTTGCATTGCAAAATAAACAGAGCCATATCTGATTTAGAACAAGATTTGGAGGTGGCCCTAATCAGAATTGACAGTCAGATTCCCTTGTTGTGCATAGACCATAGCTGCTAAAGGGGCCGAAGAGTTCGAGTCCAGCTTCGCCTGCCCCCATCGAAGTGTCCTTGAGCAAGATACTGAACCCCAAACTGCTCCCAGTGTGCAGGTTGACACCTTGCATGGCAGCCACTGGTGAATGAGTGTGTGGGTGAATGCAAGGCATACGTTGTAAAGCGTTTTGAGTGCTCGGAGGAGTGGAAAAACGCTATATAAATACAGTCCATTTACCATTTTACCATATTGTGAGCGGGAATAGAAATTTAATCAGAAACTGGATATGATTTTGTCAACATTGACTCTTTCTCTTTTCTTACGAATGCTCTGTTAAGAAAGGTAGTCCTAGGCCCTGGCCATCATACAACTGGCTGGGGTACCAGCACCATACCGTGGTGACCTGAGTTCAAGTCCTGACCAGTGGTCATTTCTGGATCGCACCCCAACTCTTTCTCCCATTCACTTCCTGTCACTCTTAACTGTCCTATCTGATTAAAGGCAAAAAAGGCAGAAAAAATAACATTTGAAAAAGAAAGATATTTCTACACAGCCTCCCAGTGTCAAGACAGTGGTATTATCTCTAGTTTTGGATGTTTGTTCCTTAACAGAGTTATGAATGGTCCTTAACAGTGTGCAATTTGACTAGGAATTAAATAACTAATTGCTGAAGTAAAAAGAAAAAATAAGTAGGCTGTCATTGGTGCAAATTCTTAGTTTTTTTTTGTAAACCATTTATTTACAAGACAACTTTTGGTCACCACTATTAGAAAGCTCATCAGTTGCATAGGATAGACTATGTTACATGTATCTGTTATAAGCAAATTGAGAGAACATGAGTAATTTTGGACGCAGTTCACATCCATCCAAATGTCGTCCCGTTCATGGTATGTGTGCCAGCTTTAGGTTAAGTCGAGGTCTGTGGGATGCACGCATAAGGGTGTCAGTGAAAGGAAAGTTTTATAAAACTTACGTTCAGTCACAAGACGACAGAATCTTTGACCAACCAAAAGGAAAACTCTGGCGTAAATCAACCTGTATCTCTATAGTGCTGTCGTTAGGTAGAGGAACGAGAAAATTTGATACAACAAGGACCAAATAGCAAAATGGCAGCTAATGCTAAGTAACGAGGGCAAGGAAAGTTTCAGTTTTCTGTGCCCCTTTCAGTTATGGTCAGCTGCCACTTCACAAATTCGGTCTATGTCGATTTTCTTCATTCCTATTCCTACCGACAGCACTCGGTGAATCTCAAGCAACAGAAATATGGGTTGATCCACGCCGGATTGTTCTACGCAGTTAGAAATGATAATGTTGATAGTTTGACAGTAGCATAGTATTGATGTTAATGTAATGTGCTTTGAGTTTCATATTGACTACCATCCAATTCATGAAGCATGAGTATTTTTACTTACTGCAACTTGGGCAGAAGAAACCACTCGTGCCGCATTCCAGTTTTTCCAGACCCCCTGCCCCCACTCATTATCCAGGCGGTTTTTGAGGGCCTCCATCTTTTTACTCTTGCTGAGGCTTGCATAGCAGGCACTGCAGCACTTCCTGATGGCCTGGTTCTCGACCTGGCAAGCAGGGCAAGGCCTGAATTTTCGCTTTGTCATTCTGAAATGTACAATACACACACACACACACACACACAAAGATTATTACGATATTTTAATACGTAGCACATTTTAAAGGCAAACAGGTTGTCATACAAATAAAACCACAACACACAGATACAGAAATAGCCTAAAGGCACATTCATTGTCAAAATTAAATTCATTTAGACCAATCCAACTGTGAATGGGCTCTCCGTTGCCCTACTATTAGGCTTGGACTGTTCTGCAATAAGGTCTTTATTACCTTCAAAAATACACAGGTCTATGTCCACAGTTTCAGTCATTGAATATACGTGTGGACAGCCATCTAACACAAACAAAGCCATTCTTGAATGAAACACTCCCTGGCATACTTAAGGCACTGGGATGGCTTGATAGTCTCAAGTTGTCTACTGGTGATCTAAAAATTGGGTAGGTGATGTCAGTCAGGGAAATTTCACAGTATGAAAAAAAAAAAAAAAACCTACTTACTGGATTACCAGTGATGAACTTCATCAGCAGGTAGGCTATATTTTAGCTGGACTAATTCAATGTCTTGAGTGATTTTAAACACCCTTAAATAGCCACGCTCTACAGTGTATTCTACATCATCCTAACAAACACAGCAATGAATCTCCTGTCCGAGAGTTTTGTTAAATGACACCTATTCAGCTTTCGATTGAAGTATTGAACAGTGTTGTAGTGTTGAACACACTAGCCTAAGAGTTTTGCTGCACTTGGTGAAAACACTGTAGACCACAAGATAGAGGCCTTAAAATCCCCACAACCTGTTACAGCCCCATGAATGGACTTCAAAAACATTCAATACAATGGAAATGTATTTCAGGAACTGTCCTTGACTTAGACTAGAGGAAGGTGGGACATGTGTCACTGCGTGTTTAATCACATCTAGACGAGATAAGCTTTCTGAAAATGTGTAGTTTAGATGGATTTGAAGTTAGCTTACCCTATTCCCAAGATGTACCTAGGCTAATCTACTGTCTAGCATACTGCACATTTCATTCATCATGATACTTATCTATCCCTTGTAACTAGAGCAATGCACAAAAAAAAAAACAGCTACAAATACAACAACAAACTTTTGACATAATTCTATAATTTTTGATAGGTCAGTGGTGTACATAATTTCACGTTTGCATGCAATACTTACTTCCTTGCAGTTGAGTTGAGAAGCGGGAAGCGGGGATGCTTGGGATCGACCGCTAGCGAATACGTCCACCTGCCCGATTAATTCTGCGCATGTGCGAAACATTAAAAATCTATCATTTTTACATTTTAACATGAAAATAGTGACCTTGTGGGCCAAGGTGCTTCCAAACAATGTAAGTAATTAAATGATGTGATGATAGGTCTATGTGATGGTTATACTTTCAAAAATAATGCTTCGGATTCTTGAAAAGCTTATAATTAATACGGAAATAATTGGCTAAAGCAAATAGTTAAATGTCCAGCCTACAGTCAGACCAAATATTCGAGGCTTTAATCACAACTGTCATTAAATACACTGACTAGGGCCTACTTACAAATTTGCTAAGAACGAATCGAACCCCCGCGTCAAAATCTGATGTTGAGGGATTTAGGCTAAATTCAATCTAACCTGGTCATTGGTCAGTTTTCCGCATGCGTAAAAAATGTTCCGTCTTCTGTAGCCTAAAACCTGTTGTATTTTTTAACGCAAGATAATGCCCACATCCAGCCAAGATATTTGTCATTATGACGATGACGATGGTTGTAGTGGTGGGTAAACGTAGCTATAGCCCACCTATCTCTCAAATTTCAGAAACAGTTTATCCACCTCTTGGTAGTGTTTATCCACCTCATGATAGAGTTTATGCACCAAAATGCAACTTCAAACATTCCAAAACCACACTGCATCACCTACATATACAGTGTGTGCAGTGCACTCCCTAACACTCTTCAACAATCAATCATTTTTTAATAGGCCAACGCTGCCTATTCAAACACGTTTTGAAAGTCTTTTTAAAGCCAATAACGCAATGTGCGGTCCATAAACGATGATCACCGAATTACCAGTTTACCCACTTCTTATTTTACCACTACACACCTGATTATGACCATGAAAACCGAAACTTTCCAGCGCACCCATATCTCTTCTTGGTTGACCCCCCTGCGTCAGAATCTGAAGGTGAGGGATTTACATTGAAGTGTATCGGATGGCCCTCTACGTTGAAAAGCGACGCAAAGGGGGTACCTTCTGCCACGGATGTCGACACCAGGGGGCAATGACCAAGCGTCGATACGTGACGATGAGGGGTGAGACCGTGTTGCGTCAGAAGTGGTGAAAATTTACATCTGATATGGGTTTCAGAACTAGGTGTGGCAAAATGGCTCAATAGCTCCACCTACAAAATTTCAATTAAGCGCCCTTCGCACTACATTTAACGTACAAGTATGAAATTCGGTAGACACATGTAACAACCCAGTACCTACAAAAAAGTCCCTGGGAGCAAAATCTGAAAACCCAAAAGGAAGCGAGATATTTAGAATTTTCTCTGCAAAATTTTGGCAGTTTTTACCATTTGCAGATGTTGTACTTTAAGAAACTCCATATTTAGTCAGTCTAATCTAAAGGCCTTTGCGGCGTTAAATTGTGAAGATCTTGAGTTTTTGCTGAAGGGCATGTCTGTGGCGGCCTGACAAAATTTGATGTTTCACCGTGAAAACGGAAGTTGTTGTAACACAGGCATACAATGTCTGATCTGCCCCAAACTTCACATGTTTTATTAGAGTCCTGGCCTAAAGACATCTACATGCCAATATTCAGTTACAGTCATAGCACCACCTGCAGACAACAGGAAATGTCATGTTTTACACTGTCATTAACTCCTCATAGAGATTTAACGAGATCAACATCATATTTGGTCAGTCTAATCTTAAGGCCTTAGTGATGTTAAATTGTGAAGATCTTGAGTTTTTGTTGAGTTTCCGTGGCGGCCTGACAAATTTTGTTGTTTCGCCATGAAAGAGGAAGCTGTTGCAACTCAGGCATACAATATCCGACCTGCCCCAAACTTCACATGTTTGATAAGAGTCCTGGGCTGCGTCCGAAACCGCCTACTCAATGAGTAGGTACTAATTTTTTTAAGTACTTACTTAACTAAAAGAGTAGGTGCTAATCTCATTGAGTATGAATGCAAACCGGACATCATCCGCCATGTTGACGATATCATGTGACCTACGACATAATCACAAACGCAACAACTTAAAACATATGTAAATATATTGATCTTGATTAAACTTGCTCATTTTGTTGTCTTGTTGAAGAAACAGCTGCACATTTATTTTGTGATTGTAGTATAAAAATTTGGGGTTAATTTAAGTTCTTATATTTTTAACCCTACTAATGTGACCCACAGTTTTATCCTTAAAGATATTATTTTTTTTTATTATGAAAACCCAAAATTGTGATCTCTTGAACGTTGTTAATTTTATATGCAAACATTTTCATCCACAAGCAAAAGTGTCATAAATCTCCTATGTTTTCCTATTTTTCTTGTTGAATTTAACTGTCGTTTCATCCCTCAGGCTTATAAATAAAAAAAAAAAAAAATATAAAATATATTTTTTGAAGCATTATGATGAATTATTCAGATATTTAACCTGGTCATTGTGCTTTTTTTCTGTGTATATAATCTCATACTATATGGAGCTAGAAATATGACAATACTATTTGAATTTGAATTGTGTAAATTTGAATTATAGACAAGTGTAATTTAAAAAAAAATGAATATTATGTGGCATTTTACATAGTTCTGAATTTGATTTTTTAAAACTTGAATATTAAACATTTGAAATTGAACACAACTGAAATGTTTTCATGGCAGAATTTTATAGACATGTATTTTCAAACAGCAGATTTTTCGTTCTGAAATTTTAGACTGCAAATATCCAGTTTTTAAAAATACAGCTTCAAGTTTTCAAGATGAAGAAGAAATTCAGAACATCAAATTCAATATTGTAAATTCAAAGCGCAGAAATTCAGGTCGTACAGAAAGTAGGTCAGAGGCCATCCGCAGGGAAGAGTAGAGGGTCTCAGAAAAGTCGAACGGAGCATTTCGGCCAATTACAGAGCTGCAGTTGTTTTTCTGAGGCGAGTCTGTGCTTAAACATTTATGAGCTGTATTTATATGTTAGGTTGGCTTTTTCAGCACTTGAAACATTTGTCTAAGTTTCTCTGTTGTTTGTTTTAAAGTATATTTGGTGTGAAAGTGATTAGCATGCTAGTGTGTCTACACAGGACGCGAGCGACGTGACAATAGAACCCATTGATTATAATCAGTAATATAATGTCTACACTAGATGCAGGCGGCGTGGCGCAACACCGTGTCTATGCCAGACGCGGCGCGCCGTGTCACAACAGCTTGTAGTGACCACTGCAAAGAGCGTGGACTGCGTCAGAAATAACGGAAATTCGTTTGCTGTTGGGGATTTGACCTGTCGCGTCGGGCCGCGTCGCATTCAGTGTACACAATATCACTGATTATAATCAATGGGTTCTTGCCTTTCTATTGACTAGTACAGATGCGCACTGTGTGAACATGAATAAATGGCTTACAATAATGTGTATTGAGTGGAAATTAATGGTATAATGCGTGGGCGTATGAACCATTGTATGTGGGTAGGGCAAGACCCATCCACTTTATAAGACCAATGATGTTGGCCCCACTCACTTTTACCATCTCTAATTCAGCGCGTCTGTTCACTTTTCAGAGTGCCGTCAGTCAAAACCATTCTACTTGAGGAATGCCCTAATAAATATAGTCAACAAACATGTAAATAAGTATAAATAAATGATCAAACTGTGTGTGCACGTGAGGCGCCGGCGCGATCACTTGAACCAGTCACTTGAGTACTTATAGCCCCGGAAAACTATATTCCATCATTAATGCTCATAGCCTACAAAAGCATCGTTTTAAACTGCAGATGATCTACTTTAATTTATGTAGCCTATAAAATCAGAACATTGTGTTCTTATAAAATAAAGAAAACAGACAGGATAGCCTACTGCTTTCCGCCGTCTCAATTTCTTTTCCATCAACTTCTTTGGGATGGAGAGCATCAAAACTTAAAAAGCTCAGTAGGCTATACAGACTACTACTTGTCGTGTTTTTTTGTTTTTTTTTCTTTCATTTTGTTAATCTGTTAATTATTTGAGTGAAATATTTGGTCTATTTAGTCTTTATAGGCTAGCCTATATGATTTTATTCTGCGCTGTGCGTGTCGATGTTTCCTCATGTTCTATTGCTTATGCTTTGTGCAAGTAAAACTAAACTCCTGGAAAACAAACTTTGTTATTTTTAATGGGTCACAGACATTTATCCATTATTTCGTGAGGTATCTGGATATGCAATCTCTTGATTCTTTTTCCCTATAATTTCGCAGGGGAAGATAGATCATGGCCACAAATTAATAATTCCTTCCCACAATTTATTCTTTCCCTTAATTTAGTGAAATACAGACACGTTGTACTAATCTTTTTAATTTAACGAGGGACAAGGAAATAAAAAGTCATGAGAATGAAATTATTAATATATATATATATATAGCTTATATCTGTTTTTTGTTTTTACTTTTTTCAGCATGTAAAATGGTATTCAGTTTCGCTTTTCTCGGCATCACAGCATATTGTATGGAAGATACAGTTTGCTTTGACAATTTTCAAATGGTGACAATATTGGAATATTAGGAAAAAACATTTTATGAGAGAGACTCTGCCCTGCTTGTCTCAAACCCCTCTCAAAGCGGGGAGGACCCCTAGAAATCTTTGCTCTTTGCAGCGGTCACTACAAGCTGTTGTGACGCGGCGCGTCGCGTCCGGCATAGACACGGTGTTGCGCCACGCCGCCTGCATCCAGTGTAGACATTATATTACTGATTATAATCAATGGGTTCTATTGTCACGTCGCTCGCGTCCTGTGTAGACACACTAGCATGCTAATCACTTTCACACCAAATATACTTTAAAACAAACAATAGAGAAACTTAGACAAATGTTTCAAGTGCTGAAAAAGCCAACCTTACATATAAATACAGCTCATACATGTTTAAGCACAGACTCGCCTCAGAAAAACAACTGCAGCTCTGTAATTGGCCGAAATGCTCCGTTTGACTTTTCTGAGACCCTCTACTCTTCCCTGCGGATGGCCTCTATACATATATATATATATATATATATATATATATATATATACATATATATGTAACGGAGGCCAGCTAGTAGTCGCTGTGTGAGTAAACCTCACTCCTCTGATCTCAAGAGTATGGTGGCCCAGTAGTGCACAACACAACGAAATTAAAAAAGCAAACATAAGTTCACAACACAACGAAATCGAGCCACAACGCAACGGAATAAAGCCACAACACAACGAAATCATGCCACAACACAACGAAATCGAGCCACAACACAACGGAAATGCTCCCGACCACTAGGGGCCTCTCAGAGCTCGGTAAAGTTAGTTTTCCTTGCCAATGTTCTATAGAGTTGGCAGTGATATCAATACCACGATTAGTTTCAACAGTATGTAACCACTGTATATCGACATGAAATATTAATTCAAAATCACCTACATGCACAATAGCTTCATATTTATACCTGTGAATGATTTGACGCGCTACCACGGCGCATGGTGAAGGGAACGTCTGCCAATTCCACCAAGTGGTTAAAACGTATAATTTGTATTTATTAAAATTACTTTTAACATTTAAAAACAGACATGTTCAAATTCCAAAACTTGTCAGTCTTACCAACAGGAACTAACAAGCTTTGGAATTTGAACATGTTTGTTTTTAAATGTTAAACAAAGTCATTGTAATGAATACAAATTATACGTCCACTTGGTGGAATTGGCAACTGTTCCCTTCATCATGTGCCGTGGTAGCGTGTCAAATCATTCACAGGTATAAATATGAAGCTATTGTGCACGTAGTTGATTTTGAATTAATATTTCATGTCGATATACAATGTTTACATACTTAAAACTAATCATGGTATTGATATCTTTGTAAGACTGTCTTTGTAAGAGCCCCCTAGTGATCGGGAGCATTTCCGTTGTGTTGTGGCTTTATTTCTTTGTGTTGTGGCTTGATTCCGTTGTGTTGTGGCTTTATTTCGTTGTGTTGTGAACTTATGTTTGCTTTTTTAATTTCGTTGTGTTGTGCACTACTGGGCCACCGTACAAGAGATGCTCTAGCGATTGACACTAGAGGTTGCAGCCTTTAGCCTCCTTGTTGGAGCGTCCGACTCCCACGCCGGAGACCCAGGTTTGAGGCCCGCGCAGAGCAGGGCGAGTAGGACCTGGGTGAGGGGTTATATATATATATATATATATATATATATATATATGAGTGACAGGTGCACTAGCACCCTAACTCGACAACCCTACCTAGAACGGTTTTCCTCAGTGTTTGCAATGTCTGCACAAAGCTGCTTGAAGTTCTCGCCTTTGGAGAATGATGATTTTGTACTCAGAAAATGTAAGTATTACTACTAAAGATAAGATTACCCCAGAATGAACAGCATTACTAGCACACCTCAACACTTATGCACAATAATAATGATACTTAATTATATTTCTTTTTTTTACCTTTTTTTTTTTTTTACTGAAATTGATGTTTTTGTAAAACAAGCAAAATGTAATTTGTCATATGACTTAGCTATGCATGAATACACACTAGACAAATGGAGCCGATGTGAATACATCTCAATTTGCAGTCAAGCAATGAATTAATGCATGGATTAATAAAATAATTATATTTTATTTACTGACAACAATAGGAAACATAAATGAGTAAAAGAATGAATAAAAGTAACCATCATAATTAATAAATACATAAACAAGTCAACAACACATGAAACTAAGCTTTATTCAAACTTATTGTTCTAACAATCACCTATTTACAGTCCTTCTGCCATCTCAACACAGTTGACCACCACGAACACCTTCACCTGTCTTTGCTGTCCATCGTGTCCCTCATTGCTGCTCTTCTCAATGGGGACATCGTTGATCCAGAGGATGAGGAAGACCATGATGATGGACACCTGAACCCCACAACCTTGAAGCAAGAGTTCATGTCAGAATTATTTTTCTTGCCATATTTCATTTAATATTTTTACAATTGCATGCTAATTTCTGTTGTAGCTTTATTACTTTTGTGGTGTAGTGGGCTAAACCACTGAACTGGTAAGCAGAAGGTTGGTGGTTCGATCTCCATAGCCCTCACCGTCCTTGAGCAAGACACTTTACTCCAGGTTGATCCACGGGGGTCGTCCCTGTAATAAGAGCACTGTAAGTCACTGTGGATAAAAGCATCTGCCAAAAACATAACTGTAAATAAATGTAAATGTGATTTTTGTAAATCCTTTTTTGTTAGTGTCTTGGGCACAAACACTCAATAAAGCTGTAAGTTTACTTTTTCAAGGTACTACTATAATATAAATGCATACATACATTTCATACAGTTTCTATTTGGGGGCATAAAGGGTTAGTTCACCCAAACATATAAATCCAGTCTTTATTTACTCGCCTTCACGCTGTTCAATCCCTGCTGGTTTATTTTTCCCAGAAACATATTTAAATATGCCATTAAGTACCAAACATGCTAGGAACATGTTAAATCATGCAACACTTGGCTAAGTGCTAAGGTATGCGATTAACGCAACGAAACAGGAAGTTGTTGTAACTCAGGCATACAAGGTCCAATCTGCCCCAAACTTCACATGTTTGATAACAGTCCTAGCCTGAAGACATCTACATGGCAGTCTTCAGTTGTAGTCAAAGTGCCACCTGGCAGCAGGAAGTGTTGCGCATCAAAATGACTTAGCCATATTTCTCCTACATTTGCCCGCTTAAATGCATGTGTCGCCCACTGTTCACTGTTTTCCTAAGTGTGTGTGTGTTGCATTTCGCAGGTAGTTTAAGACTGGAATTATAGTTTTTTAAAAATATACTGTAAGGGAATACTATTTTTTTTATGTTTTAAAAGCTATTACAATTATGAAAATATGACGTTTTTGGTGAGTTTATAATGTAATAAATTTCTCATAATGTAAAAATTGTTATTAGTACAAGCTCAAGATTTTATTATGTTTTAAGAAAATTATTATGTTATGAACATTTATTACAATAATAATGTAATACTTATTACATTATTTGCAGTTTTTACATTATGTGCAGTTATTACATTATGAGTTGCTACAGACGCTTGGTTCAGTGTTGCCAAGTCTGGAATTAGGCTACTTTTACACTGTTGCTGTGGGTTGTTTGTAGCCTATAGTCTGCAGGTTGAAATTGTCTGTACTTTAGCAATATTTCTCCCACCCGCCCCTTGCATTTGGGTGAGTTTTGGCCGTGATTTCGCTACTTTTGATTAGCAATTGGACGGGTTTGTTGTGCAGACCTGGCAACCCTGGCCTTCGGTTGTGCCAGAGGCCATTGCACTGGACTGTGAGATGGTATTGATCGAGAAACCAGAGGGACAGTAAAAATAATTGGCTTGTGGTCAGAAAAGTTCACAGATTGTTGTATCAGAGACAGATATTTGTACGTTAAAACCAAATCTTGTGTGTGGCCCTGTACATGAGAAGGGCCATTCACCCATTGAGAAAGATCAAAGGATTCCATCAAATTTAAAAATTCCTTTGGCAGAGAGACAGTGCCACAGCAAACGTGAATATTAAAATCATCAAGGATTAACAGCCTGTCATAGTTTGTAATAAATTCACTTAAAAGTTCAACAAACTCATCAATAAAATCCATTGTAGATTTTAGAGGACGATAAATAAGTGCCACCACAACCAAATTTTCAGCAGTTAGTTGAAATAACTGTAATTCAAAGCTTTTAAATGCATTGGTGGATAGTAACTGACAAGAGAGTTTTTAAAGACAGAAGCTAGTCTACCACCCTGTCCAGTAGTCCAAGGAGAGTTTAAAAATATATAGTCCTGAGGTAACAGTTCAGTCAACGGTGCTAAATCTCCAGGTTTCAGCCATGTCTTAGTTACTAGTAAAACATCCAGATCATTTGAGACAATAAAGTAATTTAAAATAATGGTCTTGTTTACCAGTGATTGGGCATTAATCAGTGCCATCCTGGACAGTGTCTGCTGTGACTGTTGACAAAGTTGGCGAATATTATTAGTGTAGAGATATTAGCTCAAAGGGGAAATATTAATAATTATTCATAACCTATTGTGATTATTACTTATGATTAATTATGCATATTTGAATCAGTTAATCAGATTAACTTGATGTAGCTACATTAAAATTACAATTAATCAGTTTCATTCTGTGAACAATCAGTATTGATTATTAATTAATTCCAAGAGAAGGGTATTTTTCATGGCCATAGAAAAATAATTCCTTCTTAGCATTTACAGCACTTAAAAGCTGGTAGCAAAATCTAAATCATTTAAGAGGCAATTTATTAGCAGACAAGGAGTCAGAACCAAATATGTATTGTGCACAAGTTTTATTAACTAAATCACGAACACATAACTAAACTAACGAACACATACATACACAAGTCACACGTACATAGGTAAAATAAGCAAAGATAGAGTTGAACCAGAAGTGGCACAGTAAATGAAACTATGGAGAGCCAAAAAAAAAAACAGGAAAGAATCATCAGTATTCATTACAAAGCTCCTTTGGTAACAAAGGAGGTTCACAACTAACTAGCAGCAATTTAGTATATTGTACGATACTTGCATTAGGCCTCTGCCTTTTTGAAGAGCGTCTGGATACATTGTTGCCGTAGGAAGTCGTGAGGATTCAGTCCGATGGTACTGAAGTTGCAATCGATGTCTTCTGCGTTGAATGAAGAAGCGATAACAAACTTGCATGGCTGGGGTGCAGGGCAGGCCCAGGCCTAGGCAGAACCCCCCACTGATGCAGTTTCGGTCGGATCAGCAAGAGAAGTGGGAGGAGCATTGTGCGCTGGCTTTTAACTTCTGGTCGAAGCCACACCTCTTAGGGTTGACCTGACCAATGAGAAGGTTGAATTTCCGAGCGACAACATTCCTCCTGTGGGGGCTTTTACGAACGAGCGTGATTAAACTGGGCCGTGTGGATTTGTGTCCATTTATACTCCCATTAATGCAACAAACACACACTGCATCTGATGAGGAAGTCACATACATAAAAATGTCAGTCGTGAAATGAGCATTAATTTGATAGGAGACACAATATATAAGTGAGGTTACATGAACTAGTAGTTCTTATCATAAAATATGCATAAGTTATAATAATACACAATGTCCTGGGTTGCATGTTCACTTATAGAACAGTTCATCTATAAATTAATGCAGGAGAGTCTGTTTTTACAGGCTTTATGTCTTGTTATTGTAGCCTGACTCACAATGACTGAACTAACCAGAGGCCTGCATAGTTTCAGATCGTAAAACCATGGCAACTAGTTTTATTACCTTGGGGGGGATTGGGCAGACACCCCGGTTTGCATTCGGTGAAGAGTTTTGAGAATATTTGTTAAATATAACAAATATTTGTGTCTGATTTATCTCAGTCGTTACATTAGGGTTCACTCCTCTGCACCGCAGCCGAGGTGAAACATCAAAGTATGGTCGGCAACCGCTTATCGGACATCTTCCATAGACATATGGTTCTTCAAGTGGACCCACCCTATCTGCTCACTACCCTTCCTACCAGGTCCCCGGGTTGTTTGGACACTTTATTTCCTGTTTTTGATCGTTTTCTGTTTATTTCTGTTAAATAAAAGCCTCTCCGAGGCCTGACGCCACACCCACTGTGTCTGTCGTTTGCTCCTCCCGCCACACTGGTGGAGAATGCGGGCAAGGCGGAGCTTAGACAGCGCAGTTGGGTACCAGCTGATGACGTCATCCCCTCTCGCTCGTGGAAGTTCGTGGAAAGCTGGACTGGGACAGAGAAACAGCGGAGACAGTCTCCCAACCACTATCAGGGTTATATATAACGCTTAGGGTAGGGGAATGTGACGGAACGGCTGCCTCTCTCTTATTATCAGCGCCACCCCGTCCTTTTAGTCGCCGCCCTTCACCAGGTTCCCGACTGGAGTGGGTGTGAGAGAGAGGAGGGGCGCTGAAACAACCAGGTCTGGCGGCGTGTGATGAGGCACACCTTAAGTTAATGAAGCTTCGTCACTGCTGCTGTTAAATGCTGAGCGTGCCTCTCCTCGGGAGACTGGTCTCTTTCCCCTGTGCGTGCACGCTGGTGTCCTCGTGGGTCCAGGAAGGGAGCGCGGAGGGACTCCCGCACCACCATAGATGTGAGTCGCTATTCCCCTCAGTTGTCATGGCTTAAAGAGGACGAGCCGCTGTGCCGAAGCCGCCGCCCCTCGTGCCTTGGACCGGAGAGAGAGAGAAGCGCGTGCGGCCGCCGGACCCCGTCCCTTACCTGGACCCATCCTATCTGCTCACTACCCTTCCTTCACGTTTCCCTGGCACAACGAGGACACCAGGTCCCCTGTTTGTTTGGACACTTTATTTTTTGATCGTTTTCTGTTTATTTTTGTTAAATATAAGCCTCTCCGAGGCCTGACGCCACACCCACTGTGTCTGTCGTTTGCTCCTCCTGCCACAACAGATGTACACACTTCCTGAAACTTTTTGTTCCCTTCGACACGTCACAAACAAACAGCTCCTAAAGACAAGAAATAGGATGAAGTGAATTACAGGCAAACTTTTATACTCTGTTTGCACCAGTAGTGACGCCATAGACTGTCGCCGGCTAATGATGTTGTCATGTTTTGACACATGCTTCACACACCGGTCATGCTGGAGGCATCATAGCATACTAGGATGCAGTGAAAGTTCACATTTAAAAGGGAACAAGCTGACAAAAAAATTGAATCCAATATTTGATGATAATATAACATAAGAGATTTATAAGCTATTTTTATTTTTATTTATTTATTTATTTGTTTGTAGGCTGGTCATTTTTGACTGGAAACACCACAAGTGTGACTTGTGCCATTTTGTAGAAGATAAAAGCATTTCAAAAGAAACTTCCTGGTTAAAAATTAAAGCTTACTAGTGTGATAAACTGTGCATTTTTTCATATTTTATTGACACAATTATCCACTAACACTGCTTTTTTCACTCAAAAACTGAGGTGCATAAGCTCAGATCAATGAGGCATATGATCAATCAGTTCCAAAAAGAACCTGTCCTAATTGAAAGAAAACAAGCTCACAAAAAGATTGAATCCAATATTTGGATAACATAGCATAACGGCCAATTTATAAGCTATTTTTGTAGGCCAGTCATTTTTGGCCTGGAGCACCACAAGTATAACAAGGTGGGAAAAAATCTGCAAAAAGTAAAAAAATTATCCAAAAAAAAAAAAAAAAGGGAAGTAGTTATACTGTAAGGGTTCCCTTTCGAAAGGGAACTCGACGCTGCGTAAACATGCTAGGAGAACCGCCCCTGCAGGAACCGGTGTCTAAAACACAGACATATTGACCGGCGATAGCCCATGACATCGTAATAATGCGACCCACAAATATATAAGGGGCACCCAGATAACATGTCATCCTCTTTTCGTCTTCAGGGACTGTTTTGTTTGAAGCACAAGCTATTTTTGATATGCTGTCAGATAGTAGGCCTTAGCAGGCTTCTCTGTGGCGAGCCCCCATCAGTGTGAATGTTGTAACAAGAAGACACACTCCAGGTAGCTGGCCTTAGCAGGCCTCCCTGTGAGCGAGTCCCCAGCACTTTGGGTATGTGTAAGCTCAGCTAGCAATGACTTGCTTTTGGATAAGTAGGCCTAGGAGGCCTCTCTGTGAGCAAGTTCCCTATTGTGCGGGTAATTTTTCAGTGTATTTAGCCACTTAGAACTGGCTACCAGGCAGCTGGCCTTAACGGGCCGCCCTGGATGCTAGTCCCCCAGCAGTATTGGGGTGTCTGGTAGAGCTGCATTGGTCTGGCAACCAGCTATGGCTTGTTTTCAGTTTGTTGGCCTTAACAGGCCTCTCTGAGAATTAGCAGGCCTTCCTGTGGGCGAGCCCAAGGTTGCAGGCTTTGGACAGCTAGCTAGACTTGCTATCGGGTAGTTGGCCTTAGCAGGCCTCCCTGAGAGACAGCCCCTAATAAGTGGGCACATGGCAGCTAGCAATGACTGCATTCAGCCAGTGAATGTTTGCCATCGAGATGTTTGGCCTTAGTAGGCCACCCTGAAGGCGAATTCCCCATAGTATAGTTACTTCACTGCCAGTCAAAGACTCGATACCAGGTAGTTGGCCACTGTTGGCCTCCCTGATGCGAGTCCCCCGTGGTTGGGTATCGGTCAGCAGGGTCTTGTTGTCAGGTGGTTGGCCTCTCCGGCCTCCCTGAGACTGCATGCTATCACGTGTTGCTGGCTTGGCTAACCTAGTTCACCTTTTATTCTTGCCTGTAGCCTGGTCGACCTAATAGGTCGAGCTGGTACTCTCCTCACTCTGAGGGTGGGTTTGAGTACTTAGCTTCCTATGTCTGGTCAGAGGTTGAAGGCTTCCCTCGAAGCCTCCCAGTTAGATCAGCCCTTAGGCTGTGAGTATTCCCCTCATGAGGGTTCCTTTTTAGAGTGCACGGTCTCCATAGTACCTTGAAACTTAAGTGCTTTGTAGATCCTAGGATCGAGCAGATTTACTCCCCTCGCTTGCAAGGGTCGATAGCACTTCGCTGAGTCCTGCTCTCCAGGATGCCCGTCTCTAAGATCCGGTCTGAGTTGGTCTACTGCCTTTTATGCATTCCCTCTTTCTGGATGTCTCTTCGTGAGACTTCTGTGTCTAGAGACTCTGTTTCTGAGGAAACAGACAGGTTGTTGGCAGACTAGGTTACTAGTTCAGCTAGAAGCCAGGTCAGCCTCCCTGGTGGCATTCGGGGTTGACTTTGTTCCCCTGAAAAGTGACTGGCTGGGGTTCCTTTGGGCCCCCTAGCCACGCTCCCTTAAAGGGACCCCTTTTGTTGAAGTTGTTGGTTCCAGGCCTTTGTGCGGCCTTGGCAGGCCTTCATATGTAAAATATGAAGGCCGCTTTGAGGCTTATAGCTGAGGCTTTGACCGCTGAAAGCACTGTCACTGACAACTCGTGACCCGTAGGGTGAGTGGGTCTGGCGTTTCATTTGAATTTGCCGGATTCTGACAGTTGTCACTGCCATACGTTGGCATGCACTCCCCTCAGCATGGCGGCGTGGGTATATCGTTCCCCTAGCGCTCTGACGCAGCTCGAGTTCCCTTTCGAAAGGGAACGCCTCAGGTTACGCATGTAACCATGGTTCCCTGAGAACAGGGAAGGAGACACTGCATCTCTTAGCCATGCCTCGGGGCCCACCTGCTTACAGTCCCTTCAGACGATAAGCGGATGACATGTTATCTGGGCGCCCCTTGTATACTTGTGGGTCGCATTATTATGATGTCATGGGCTGTCGCCGGTCAATATGATATTGCTGAGATTGGATGTGTTTCAGACACCGGTTCCCGTGGAGGCAGTTCCCCTAGCGTGTTTATGCAGCGTCTCGTTCCCTGTTCTCAGGGAACCATGGTTACATGCGTAACCTGAGACTTTTTTTTATGTTCTGTTTGTGTTTGGGTGAGTTTTGTCTAGTATTTTAGTTCTGTGACCTAGTTTTCAGTTGGTTTCCATGGGTTTTCATTAGTTGATCATCATTGACACCTGTTGTTAATTTTATTGATTGGTTTGTCCGTATATTTAAACTGTGTGTTTTCTTATGTTCTTTGTCAGTTCTCATCATGTTATGTTTGGTTGTTCCGTTCCTAGTTCCTAGTTCCTGAGTTCTTTCTGGACAAGTCTCAACGTGGAGACGAGACTTGCCTGGAAACACTCTTTCATGAAGTACGTGGAGTGGGTACTCCTCCACAACGATTACGCCTTCATGATCTGCAAAAGCAAGGATAAGATCAGTGCACCAAAGCCTAGCAAAGCCTAAGTCCACCGCAGCCCAAGCACAAAGTAATGTCTGACCAGTGAGCTGGCAACATCGCATGTGCCCCCTCGACAACGGCTGACAAATTGTTTTTAGACTTTGTGAGTGAGTGCATCCTGCCCATTTCTGTTTCCTGCACCGAACCTGTCTCTGGTATCATCACTGACATTTTAGAATTTGAATTCCCACCCTGCCTCTCACTCACACCTCCTTTGCCTGTTCCAAGCCTGCCTGTTCTGTGTCAGCCTAATGATCCATTCCTGAATTTTATGCCTGTCCCGTGAGACCCTCATAAGCATCTACACAAACAGCAGTCATTAAGTATATACAGTTCTGTTAATAGAAACGGAGAAAATTTGCTCCATTTTGTGTCCATTTTGTGTCCTTTGTGGCTTCAAGCCACATGGCAAAACCGGTGAGTCTGAGAATCTGTGTACATTCACACTTTGGTCTCAGGACTGAGAGACTTGGGTGAACAGTGGTGCAAATGGTGATGAGATCAGTCTTTTATCGATGACATGCTAATGTCATCATTCTTCCCCTGCAAAAATGGTAAGGGTGAGAGAGAACAAAGCAGTTCCTGTGTGGGGGTTACTGCATGTTAATGTTACCCCCTTTCCTCCTTAAGAGGTACTGTTGTTTTAAATCAATCCAAAAGTCATCTGTCTGTTGCTCACTGGAATCTGATCCAATTGATATTAAACTTTCCACACACAGCGTAGGAAAGGGGTTGACATCTTGCCTGCTGTCCACTACAACTCTCTAAAATGAGAGGAGGCCTAACTACGCTCTCGCATAGGAAATCGTGCAGGGAGGTGCAGAGAGAGCCTACAAAATGATGACCTAGCGGAGTTCTGGCGAGCAGAGGCCTCTATGAAGATAACTTTCTGTAGCTAGAGGAGGCCTGATGACGCTCGCAGTAGATGGCCAAGCTCTAGGAGTGGAGGCCTCATCATGACAACTCTCTAACATGAGAGGAGAACTAACTACACCCCACGCATAGGACACCATGCAAAGAGGGTCACAGAGACCCTAAAACCTGCCAAATGGTGTCCTAACAGAGCTCTGACAAACGCAGGCCTCTAACAAGGAAATTCTCTATAGTGAGAGGAGGCCTGACGACACTCACAGTAGATGGCCGAGCTCTGGGAGTAGAGGCCTCAGCATGATGACTCTCTAAAGCAAGAGGAGGCCTAACTACACCCCATGCATAGGATTCCATGCAAGGAGGCTCACGGAGAGCCTACAACCTGTCACATGATGACTTAGCGGAGCTCTGACGAGCGGATGCCTCAATGAAGATAACTCTCTGTAGCGTCCTTCAGCAGGTCAGCCTGGTAAGCCTGCAACACAGCCATCTGACCTGCTGCTGCATGACGCAATGGTGTCTTCAATGCGGATGCTTCGCCTATTGAAAAATAGCTTGTGAGCGTCTGTTCAACCGGCGGCATCGACGCATAACCATATTCCTGCACCCCCTCCACATGAGCATAATTTGCCTGTGAACAGTGGATGCAAGCAGAATATGGCTTTCCCCAAGATCTCTGCACCTCAGTGGTTATGCGGTTATGTCCCGACAGGAAATGTTCATCAAGGTGGTTGCGATGGAGCTTGCACCTCTCTTGCTTCCACAGCAGATCTAATCTTTGATTAGCGTGAGACATAATGTTCAACAGCTCGTCATATGCAGGGTAGGCGGACTGTGAGTGCTCAGAGACATCCTCGATCTCAACAGCCTCTGCCTGCTCTTCTTGGCTTGAGGCGAGGAGTGCGCTTGCTGCCGGATCAGATGATGTTAGAGTAACACATCATCATCCGGCAGCTCGCTCTCGCCAGCCGCTGGTGACAGAGAAAGATTCATACCTCTTTCAAAATCGTCAACGAGCTCCACCTGCGAACTCCATGAGTGCAGTTTCCAGTTAGATTCACCACCCCATATAAGTCTTTATGTAGGGAGTTCAGTCTTTCTAGGTCCTGCTTAGGTAAAAAAAAGTCTCTTAAACACAAACTGAATCTGTTACGGGTTAAATCAATCAGTCAGCATCAAGACTTTTATTCAATTATTTCCATTTTCCTCCGCTGCTCCTGTTTTAAACGAGCCTGCACAGCACCAGTATTGGGCTGCCCGGCTGCATTTGGAGGCTTGTGGGGTTTGCACACCCCTTTCCCCACAACAGTGCTCCACGCTGGAGACTGTGGCAGAGTACTCGAAGCCTCTCCCGATGACTGACGAGCAGGCACCGCCGAATCCTGCAACTCTTTCTCCTGAGACGCTGACGCAGCAACAGCAACATGTGCTCGGCCAGGAGATCCACAGAGCTTCAAATACAAGACAATTCAAATACTGGCCTTCGTTCATAAAAAGATGCCATTAAACAAATATTTAAAATATACTGTCTTTAAGTTGTTTCTACATTTATTTGCAGAGTAACTGTGAAATTATTACAATAAAACAATATTAAAAACTCCAAAGTTTTTATTCACGATTAATTGTGATTAATTACAGAAAAAAAATAGTTAATATTTTATTGATTGACAGCACTACAGTATATATATATATATGTATATATATATATATATATATATATGAAGAGTTTGGTTCCAAAACGCTATAAATCCATTTTGATTAATTTGAGTAAAAATGTGTTCCCTTTCAAGGGAACTCGCGTCGAGAAATGACGCTGTGGGAACGCAATGCCTGATGTCGTCATGAAGCACGTGAAATCAGTCCAATGGTGTGACGAGACGTCAGAGGCGGGTGACGTCACGACCAGGAACTATAAAGCACGCTCAAACAATGCAACGCTAGCTTCTGTGTCTTCAGTAGGGCTCTCGGTGACTTGTATTGTCTTATTTGGTGTTGTATTGTCATATATCTCTATATATATTTCAAATGGCAGACAAGCAGTTTAGATCATGTGTTCATCTCTGCCCACGTTATATCACGAGTGGGGATACACACAGTCTTTGTGTAGCTTGTTTGGGAGCGGAGCATGCACGGTCAGCACTCGAGGGTGCTGGCTGTGAGCACTGTGAGGTGTTTCCTTTACGGACACTCCGCTCCCGCCTGGTGCTCTTTGAGGAGGGCGCCCAGGCTCGCGTTCCCCATGGTTCGGGTCCCGCTGCTGCTGAGGCACAGCGGCGATCTAGATCATGGGGATCGCAAATGGATTTAGCAGAGGGGTTTGAGACGGGCCCAGCCTTATCTCAGCCCTCACCTGATAGATCCAGTGCTTTTTCTCAGTGTTTGGAAGCACGCTTTGCGGTTCCTTCCACACTGGTTGAAGCACCGGTGCTGAAGCACCGAGGTGTCGAGATCCTGGAAGAAACCAGCCTCCTATCGAGTGCATAGTGCTCAGACCACGCACTATGCATCGATAGTGGGGCTTAGAGAGCACGGTTACGGGGCGATGCCAAAAGCGGAAGAGACGCTTGCGAGTTATCTCTCTACACAAACAGCATCGTCCCTAAAGGCCCTGACGTTGCCCACCAAACCATTTAGAGTTACATCAGCTTTGGTGGGCAAAGCATATCAAGCATCTGGTCAGGCTGCAACATGCTTACATACTATGGGCGTGTTGTATACACGCCCACAACAGTATATTTATCAATAGGGAGAAAACATGACAGAATAACACGGCGGATATCGCATTTTGAGTAAAATTAAAAATTGACTTTTCAATACCGGCGGGATACAATACTGAATTAGGCAAGAACTTTTTTTTTTTTTTTAAAAATGGTGTTTATCGCGTTTTGGAACCAAACTCTTCAATTTAGAAGACAATTTAAAGCAGGTTTATATATAAACCTGCTTTAAATTGTCTTCTAAATTGCACAAAAAAATATTTTCTGCCATTATTCAAAATTTAATTTATACATGTAACACAAAATACATTTTGATGACCAGACAGGGTCTGATGTATAAACCTTGCTACACATATCGGGATTTATTAAAAATAAATAAATAAACAAAATTCAAAAGAATATGTGCTCTGTTTGCACATTCTGGATCATAGGACTCATTTACTGGTGTGATAAAATTGATGAAGTAAGCAGAATGTCTTCCATTTACACATTTGGATTAAATATGTTACTCTCATGAATGGAGCTCTTGGATCCTAGATGATATGAGACTATGAAATAAAACCAATAGGCCAGTGGCATCACTCATCTAACGCAAACTTAATCACAAGGAGCTCCTGGTTGTCAATGTTTTATTAGATACTACATAATCTTACGATTTACTATCTTATGACATGAGTTTGGTGAGAAAACCAAAATCTGGTTTATTACACTCCTGCTTGACCAGATTAATTTGTCCAATTAATTGTTAATTTGTTGGTCATTGGCTACATTCTCAATCAGTCAACCATATTAATTATGTCTATAAGAGTGCAAATACTGTATCAGATCATTTGCATTTGGCATTCACTGCAGAGCACACTCATTGGGATGCTTCTCTTTCTTTATACACTCCTGCTTTTCCATCAACTTCATACAAAGGCGGAAAACACTCCTTGTCAAACAATGGGAGACCCTAAGTTCCCGCTACTTTCTAAGGATGGAGATGTAACTATTGGAGGAATTTTTGCAATCCACAGAAAAGAAACATTACCTTCTTTTGAGTTTAAACAAAAACCTCAACTTCTGTCATGCTCCAGGTTTGTTACATTGGAAACAGTTTGTTAATTTAGTTTCTATTTAGCTAACTGATTTAATGTTTATTTTCACAGTGTGAATCTGAGAGATTATCGTTTGGCACAAATCATGATTTTCGCAATTGAGGAGATTAACAGAAGTGAAAGTTTGCTCCCAAATGTTTCTATTGGTTATCAAATATATGATACCTGTGGTTCAAGACTGTCTACCATGAGTGCAACTATGGGACTGATGAATGGTCAGGAGTTTGGAGCAAGACACGGATGCAATGGACAGTCTCCTTTACATGCTATCATAGGCGAATCAGAGTCTTCTGCAACAGTGATTCTGTCCAGAACAACAGGACCTTTTAAAATTCCAGTGGTAAGGAGCAATAACACTAAATGTTTCACATAATGACCATACTCATGACTGTATCATTGTCTACAGTGATTTCTTTTTCAGATAAGTCCCTCAGCCACATGTGAATGTCTCAGTAATAGGAAAGATTACCCCTCTTTCTTCAGGACTATTGCTAGTGATTATCACCAGAGCAGAGCACTTGTATACTTAGTCAAGCACTTTGGCTGGTCTTGGGTGGGAGCTGTGAACAGTGACAATGACTATGGAAACAATGGAATGGCCATATTTCTGAAAATAGCTCAGGAGGAGGGAATTTGCGTAGAGTACTCTGTGAAATTCTACCGAACAGAGCCAGAAAAACTCAAAAAAGTGGTAGACACTATAGAAAGAGGCACAGCAAAAGTGATTGTTGCCTTTGTTTCATTCGTTGAGATGGGCTTACTTATTGATCAGTTAAGTATTCAGAACATTACAGGCTTCCAAATGATCGGTGTAGAATCATGGATAACTACAAAGAATTATATCACTCCTAATAGTTTTCATTCCCTGGGAGGGTCACTGGGATTTGCAGTGAGAAAAATCAATATTGAAGGGTTTGCAGATTATGTTAGAAAAGCATTCTGGGATACAGCTTTTCCATGCCTACAGGGTGAGAGGAATTCTTTTCGATATGTATTAAGTTGCAGCAGATATGAGGATATATTTGCACTAAAAAACTACACTGAAGATGTATCTGAACAAAGATATGCAAGCAACGTCTACAAAGCAGTTTATGCTGTAGCTCATTCACTACACAGGCTACTTAAATGCAAAGAACAAGAAGGCTGTGAGAAAAGCCTGACAATACAACCACAGGAGGTAAAAGATAAAAGACAGATGAGTAAAAAGGGAGAAAAGAGGGAACAATGTTTTTGTTGGATATGTTAAATGCGTCAGTGATAATATCAAAACTGCCCCTTTTTTCCGTTAGGTGGTTGAGGCTCTGAAAAAGGTAAATTTCACTATAAAAATGGACAATCATGTATGGTTTGACAGCACTGGTAGTGCAGTAGCCCAATATGAAGTTGTGAACTGGCAGCAGGACTCTGATGGATCTTTCCAATTTAAACCTGTGGGATACTATGATGCCTCACTGCCCCCTGACCAGCGCTTAGAGCTTAATACTAAAGAGATCATTTGGACTGGAGGACAGCTGAAGGTAAATGGCAATAACCTGTTTCTGCAAAAGGGTTATTTTAAATTAAGACAACGTCAGATGTACTTTAGATGTAATTTTGCATGTACTTTTGTTGATTGTTAATTCATGTTTGGTCATAACACAAAATGTAAAAAAAAAAAAAAAGTATTTGTACATGGTTAGTCTATCAAAACTATTAAATAATTACCTTTTTGTAAAGCTGGATCATTTGGAAAACAAACTTTGCATTAATATCAGATCAACAGGGATAAACATTTTCTTTATTAGACATTTTGTGACTTCATGACACAGAATGAGGGTGACTACTGGTATAAAATGTTTTGCTTATTTAAAGTAGCATTGTGGATGAAACTTACTTGACAACAACAGTTTGTATATCAATATCCTAACAAATAGAATAGTCTTAAAGTGTAGTCACCAATATATGTCAAGCTTATCCTGCACTCTTGCTGCCTCCCATGAATACAGTACACATTCATACACAAAAAGATCATTGAACACGGACACAAGCTGTTGCTGTGATAGCTGAAAGTGAAATTATCCTGCATCTGAGGCTATCACTAAATATTGGCAATAAAAATAAGTTAAACCAGCAACAATATATGTTCATTGATCTTTCTACAGAATCCACACAGGCACTCCACTGCACATGTGTCCTTTATTGTTGGTTGAATTTGGTTGAAGTATGTAAATTAACAATTTAATTTCAATTTTGAGTTCAAAGTTTAGAATCAAACTGCTTAGTGTTACTGTGTGGGCAATTGTTCAGAGAAAAACACCCCATAGCACCACTTAGCATCCAACCAGCATTATCAATCAATATTATTGATAAATATATCCTAATTCTTCAGAGTCAGTAAAAAATATCTGTTTGTATAATTTTTTACATGTAGAAACCAAAGTCTGTGTGCAGTGAGAGCTGTCCTCCAGGCACTAGGAAGGCTGCACAAAAAGGAAGACCTGTCTGCTGTTATGACTGTATTCCATGCGCAGAAGGAGAAATCAGTAATGAGACAGGTAATCTTCAGCCCTTCTCAAAGCTCCAAAGAAAATAGTTTAGCTGCTCTTCACTGTTCATCATTGAAATTGTTTTCCTTTTGTCTCTAACTAGTGGTTACAACTTCCTTTCCAGATTCAGTTAACTGCAAGCAGTGTCCAGGGGAATACTGGTCTAATGTTGAGAAAAATAAATGTGTGTTAAAGGCTGTAGAGTTTCTGTCATTCGCAGAAGTAATGGGTATAGTGCTTGTCTTTTTCTCACTGTTTGGAGTAGGATTAACTGTGATGGTGGCCATCCTGTTTTATAGCAAGAAGGACACCCCCATAGTAAAAGCCAACAACTCAGAGCTGAGCTTCCTGCTGCTCTTTTCATTGACTCTGTGTTTCCTCTGTTCACTTACTTTCATTGGTCGGCCCACTGAGTGGTCCTGTATGTTGCGTCACACAGCGTTTGGGATCACTTTTGTACTCTGTATCTCCTGTGTTCTGGGGAAAACAATAGTGGTGTTAATGGCCTTCAAGGCTACGCTGCCAGGAAGTAATGTCATGAAATGGTTCGGCCCTTCACAACAGCGACTTAGTGTTCTTGCTTTTACACTTATACAGGTTCTTATCTGTGTGCTCTGGCTAACAATATTCCCTCCATTTCCCTACAAAAATATGACATATTATAAGGAAAAGATCATTCTTGAGTGCAGTCTGGGTTCTACTATAGGTTTCTGGGCTGTTCTGGGTTACATTAGCCTCCTGGCTTTTTTGTGTTTCATTTTGGCTTTTCTGGCTCGTAAGCTGCCTGATAACTTTAATGATGCAAAATTCATCACATTTAGTATGCTCATATTCTGTGCTGTGTGGATCACATTTATTCCAGCTTATGTCAGTTCTCCTGGAAAATTTACTGTAGCTGTGGAGATATTTGCCATTTTAGCCTCAAGCTTTGGTTTACTATTCTGCATATTTGCACCTAAATGTTATATCATCCTGCTTAAGCCTGAACAAAATACAAAGCAACACATGATGGGGAAAATGACATCTAAGCCCTACTGAAAAATAAAATAATGTCTATATTAACATTGCAATATTTTTAATTATTTGTTATTAAATAATACCCCTTACCCTGTAGGCATGGAAAAGCTGTATCCCAGAATGCATTTCTAATATAACCTGCAAACCCTCCCATTCTGCACCTAAATGTTATATCATCCTGCTTAAGCCTGAACAAAATACAAAACAACATATCATGGGGGAAATGACATCTAAGTCCTACTGAAAAATAAAATAATGTGTATATTAACATTGGGTAACACTTTATTTTACAGTGTCATTGTTACATATGTTACACGTAGTTACTACAGTAATAGCCATAAATTATGCATAATTACATGCAACTAACCCTAAACCAAACTCTAATCCTCACCCTATAGTAAGTACATGTAGTTGCTTAATATTACTCAGTACTTAAATGTATAATTACAGTGTAACAAAGACACCTTAAAATAAAATGTAACCTAACATTGCAATATTCTAGCATGGTGATACTAGCGGATGCCCTTCGGGCTATGCAATGCGCCCACCACTTTCCAGCAGCTCATGCAGGCCATCATGACGTCCCAAGCACTCTCAAGGAACTCAGATTATTCTTGGCATTTTGTAGCTATTATAGGAGATTCATTGAAGGGTTCTCCCAGATAGCTGGGCCGTTGCATGATGTAGTGAATGTGTCCTGAAGTCCCTCCAAGGCACTCCAGGTGTATAAGAGCTCTTGGAATTTTCAGTGTCAAACGGCTTTTGAACATCTCAAGAACAAACTTACAAGTGGACCAACATTGGGGTGCGCTGATTTCACGCTTCCCTTTGTGATTGAGACTGATTCGAGCAATCTTGGGTTGGGAGCAGTTTTGTACCAGCATCAATAGTGTAAGAAGACTGAGATTGCTTATGCCAGTAGGAAATTGAGAGGGGCTGAGAAAAATGATCAAAACTACAGCAGCATGAAGCTGGAACTGTTAGCACTTAAGTGTGTGGTCACTGAAAAGTTCCGGAGTTATCTTACACCTGGTCTTTTAACGATCGGATAGATATCCGAACAGAGAAAATGCATGAAGTGACCAGGTGTAAAAAGGACCATAAAGAAAGAAGGACTGGATTAAAACTTTCCACTGTACGCTTTTTCTCTCAAAATGCTCTGTAAGAGACTGTTCTTCTGGCTGTAGCCATGTTAGGTGGCTGTCTTGTTTTTCGTTTGGGGTTGGACCTTTTTTTTTTCATTACTCTTGGAAATAAGAATGGCGAAGCCTTGGTTTTAGATGCATAGCCTTAGGTGTAGGGTAAAAAAAAACCCTGCATGTTAGTTTTTTTTGTTTGTTTGTTTGTTTATTTATTTATGTTTAGATTGTATAGCCTGTTTCATTTGCGAGAACCATTGCGAGCAGCAGAGCAGCCTGCCTCAGCTTGTCAAAAAATGTCTTTTTACTGTGATGGTGGTGATAATAAATGTTTAAACTAACATTGTGATATGCTTGAACTTTTTTTTATATATTTTATTGTAGGCAAGTTAAGTGTTGATTTGAGAGGCTAAATGATTAAACGTGGTTAACTCACTGTTGGCTGCTGGTCACTTGGTCATCACTTTAAAAAGCAAAAACTTTAACAAACAAAAATGCTCCAAACATTTTTTTTCTAAACTAACTTGAAACAAAAAAGAAATATAACTACTTTGCCATAAAAAAAACAAACAAAAAAAAACCCTATTTTAATGGCTACAACAGTAGAATAGGCTGTGTAATTAAAAAAAAAAAAATAATAAATAAAAAAATAAAAACACACACACAGGCTCCAGTCAGACTCAGGGCATTAATTCTGATAAGCTGTCGGACACCGGCCAGGCTAGGTCCTGAGACTTCTCGGGCCAGGGCTGGGCTGGGCTAGGGTCTAGATTTAAGCCCTGTGCAGGCAACCTGATGTGCTCTCCCAGGTGCTTGCTGAAATGGTCTTTTATATCACAGGAAAGCTTCAAGGGGGGCAAGATGATAAGTGTTGGTAGTCACCAAGGTAGTTGACTCTCTGCAGGGGAGAGTGTAACCAGGCGGAAATTTTGACATTTCTATCAGGACACTGGTTATTGTAGCCCTGGTTTAATGCTTTTCTCATGCAGTGATGAAATGATACACTGACCCTGAACATAACTGTGTTACTGTTCAGAAGTGTCGCAAAGATTTACTTGTGAGGAGCACAAATCACAATTTCGGATGGTGCTCACGCGGTGGAGAATTGATGACATTAAAGTCCATTAAATAGCAAAATATCGAGAAATATGCACTTTTAGTGACTTAAACTGTTTCTAAGTGTTTTTGTTATTCATGTGTTTTGCCTATTGATGGACATTTCTGTCGGGACATATCTTGTGTGGTGGAAGCAAATCTCGCCATTGTTTCTCAAAGAATCATAAGTGATGAATTATCAATGTCAGCGTAAATTTGAAAATATATATGTGTGTATAATTCTGTGTAAACCAGTGCAACTGCTTATTATTTATGTACATGCGTGTTTCATTGAAATGACTAGAATAATAGTGTTATTATAATGTCATGTGTTCCAATTATTGAGGAAAAGTTTTGTATTTTGTTTAAAAAGAAAAAGAAAAAAGACAGTTGTGGCCTAGTGGTTAGAGAGTCAGACTTGTAACCCAAATGTTGTGGGTTCAAAACAAGTATTTTACAAGTATGTTTATTCACTGTTATGTAAGATCAACTGAGTGTTAATTAGCATTCCCAAGGTTTCTTTTGAATGGTATTTGTACCACGGGTGGTACAGTGGAATGATAAGCGGCTAAATTGTGGAATGATGTTCATAATGTTTGAAATGTATTAATCATACTCAAGAATGTAATGTGCAATGAAGCATTTCGTTTTAATGTACTTTGCTATCGTTCTCTATGTTAGATAGTTTTGTGATTTATCACTGACTATTGTGAATGAGAAAGAGAGAAAGACAGACTCATTTTGATGTGAGAAACAAACTTTATTGTTTAACAACTGTGTACAAGCTTTAATTTTCCTACTCTGATTCCTCAAACTTTGCATAGTTAATGCTGCACTGTTCCAAGTGCAGTCTGGAATAAAAGATTCCCATTTAATTCATCCTGTGTCCAGTGCCATAACTAATTCACATCCCGGGCTACATATGTAAAATATAATTTGAATACGATTTTCAAAGGCTTTGCTGAATATTAGCTTATCTCTACTATTTTAATATTCACAATATATTACCAGCTGACAATGTGAGAAAATCAGACGAATTAGCTTGACTTTGTTCCACCCCTTCTTGCCCTCTTTCATGTCCTGCCTTATGATATTATTGGCTATGTTCTCAATCCTTCATCCATGCTAATTATGTATATAAAAGTGCAAATAGTGTATCAAGTCATTTGTATTTGGCATTCACAGTTGAACAACATTTTTTTGCGATGCTTCTCTTTCTTTACACACTCCTGCTATTCCATCAACTTCATACAAAGGCAGGAAACACTGTTTGCCGAATAATGGGAGATCCTCAGTATCCACTGCTTTCCAAGGATGGAGACATAACAATTGGAGCACTTTTTCCAGTCCACAGCATAGAAACATTACCTTCATTTGAGTTTACACAAAAACCACAGCTGCTATCATGCACCAGGTTTGTTATATTGGAAAAATTAGAGAAGATAATGCATTTAAAGCAAAAATAAATAAATAAAAAGACATTTAAAATTAAAATTTAAATGCATTATTTCATTCATTTTATAGCAACTTATTAATAATATGGTGTTTCAAGCATAATGTTTTTGCACCATTTAATGTTTAATTTCACAGTGTGTATCTGAGAGATTTTCGACTGGCACAAATCATGATCTTTGCCATTGAGGAGATTAACAGAAGTGAAAGTTTGCTCCCAAATGTTTCTATTGGTTATCGAATATATGATACCTGTGGGTCAAGACTGTCTACCGTGAGTGCAACTATGGGACTGATGAATGACCCAGAGTTTGAACCAGGACACAGATGCAATGGACAGTCTCCTTTACATGCTATCATAGGCGAATCTGAGTCTTCTGCAACAGTGATTCTGTCTAGAACTACAGGACCTTTTAAGATTCCAGTGGTAAAAAGCAATAACGCTAGATGTTTAACTCAATCACAGATGACTGTATCACTGCTTCCTGTGCTTTCTTTTTCAGATAAGTCACTCTGCTTCATGTGAATGCCTCAGTAACAGGAAAGATTACCCTTCATTCTTCAGGACTATTGCTAGTGATTACCACCAGAGCACAGCACTTGCATACATAGTCAAGCACTTAGGCTGGTCCTGGGTGGGAGCTGTGAACAGTGACAATGACTATGGAAACAATGGAATGGCCATATTTCTGAAAATAGCCCAGGAGGAGGGGATTTGTGTGGAGTATTCTGTAAAATTCTACCGAACGGAGCCAGAAAAACTTCAGAAAGTGGTAGACATAATTAAAAAAAGCACTGCAAAAGTGATTGTTGCATTTGTTTCACTTCCTGAGATGGGCTTACTTATTGATCAGTTAAGTATTCAGAACATTACAGGCCTCCAAATGATTGGTGTGAAGTCATGGATAACTGTAAAGAGTTTGATCACTCCAAACAGTTTCCATGTGCTTGGAGGGTCACTGGGGTTTGCAGTGAGAAAAATTGATATTGAAGGGTTTTCAAATTATGTCATAAAAGAATTTTGGAAAACAGCTTTTCCATGCTCACAGAGTAAGGGGAATTATTCTCAATATGCCTTAAGTTGCAGCAGATATGAAGATCTACTTTTGCTAAAAAATTACAATGAAGATGTGCCGGAACAAAGATATGCAAGCTACGTCTACAAAGCAGTTTATGCTGTGGCTCATTCACTACATGGTCTACTTAAGTGCAAAGAACAAGTAGGTTGTGAAAAAGGCCTGGCAATACAACCACAGCAGGTAAAAGATTAAAAGACAGTTGAATAAAAATGGAGAAATATATTATATTAAACATTATATTAAAATGTCTCATTGATAATATCATTGCCTTTTTTCGCTAGCTTGTTGAGGCTTTGAAAATGGTAAATTTCACCATAAAGACTGGAGATCATGTGTGGTTTGACAGCACTGGTGGCGCAGTAGCCCAATATGACGTTGTCAATTGGCAGCAGGACTCAGATGGATCAATACAGTTTAAATCAGTGGGATACTATGATGCCTCACTGCCCCCTGACCAGCGCTTTGTGCTTAACACTGAAAACATAATCTGGGCTGGAGGACAGTTAGAGGTAAATGCAAGTAAACTGTTTGCCCAACAGGGTTTGTTTAAACTAAGGAAATATAATAAGAAAAACTAAAAAAAGGAAATACTTGTATTGACCTTTATGAAAGGCGTGAAGGACACAATTCTATTCTATTCTATTCTATTCTACCCTATTCTCAAAGCTCTGCACTTATTGAAAGTTTAGGACAGATAAAATGGTTCCACCACACAAAACTGCTCAAATTTGAGTATGCAATTTGGTTTGAAAGAAGTTAACCTGCATTAACTTGCCCTTATGCGTCACATCTGTCAATAGGTTTTTAGCATTTATTGTTTATTCATGTTTGTTCATAATGCATTAACTAAACTTAATTTAAACTTTAACTTTACTTAAAAAAGTGTATTAAAAATGTATTAATGAAGGTACATAGCTTATTGTAAAGTGTTGCCGAAACAATATGAAAAAGAACATTGCATTAATTACTATAGACAGGGTTAAACATTCTTCTTATGTCAAATTTATGACACTTCATGACATTAACTGGCAATGTAAATATGGCAATAAGTTTTTTTATTACACTGTCCCCTGTCATAGTACAATTTTTTAATGCAGAAGCCAAGGTCTGTGTGCAGTGAGAGCTGTCCTCCAGGCACTAGGAAGGCTGCACAGAAAGGTAGACCTGTCTGCTGTTATGACTGTATTCCATGTGCAGAAGGAGAAATCAGCAATGAGACAGGTAATCTTCAGTCCACTTCAGCTTCAAAGAAAATTGCTTAGTTGCTCCTTTACTGCTCATAAATTAAATTGCTTTCCAGTTATTTCTGACTAGTGATTACAACTTCCTTTTCCAGATTCAAATAACTGCAAGTGGTGTCCAAGGGAATACTGGCCTAATGCTGAGAAAAATAAATGTGTGTTAAAAACTGTAGAGTTTCTGTCATTCACAGAAGTTATGGGTGTAGTGCTAGTCTTTTTCTCAATGTTTGGAGTAGGATTAACTGCGATGGTGGCCATCCTGTTTTACAGCAAGAAGGACACCCCCATAGTAAAAGCCAACAACTCAGAGCTGAGCTTCCTGCTGCTATTTTCATTGACTCTGTGTTTCCTCTGTTCACTTACTTTCATTGGACGGCCCACTGAGTGGTCCTGTATGTTGCGTCACACAGCGTTTGGGATCACTTTTGTCCTCTGTATCTCCTGTGTTCTGGGGAAAACAATAGTGGTGTTAATGGCCTTCAAGGCTACACTTCCAGGAAGTAATGTCATGAAATGGTTTGGGCCTTCACAACAGAGACTCTGTGTTCTTGCCTTTACACTTATACAGGTTCTTATCTGTGTGCTTTGGATAACAATTTCACCTCCATTTCCTCACAAAAATATGACATATTATAAGGAAAATATCATTCTTGAGTGCAGCCTGGGTTCTGCTATAGGATTCTGGGCTGTGATGGGTTATATTGGCCTACTGGCTGTTTTGTGCTTCATTCTAGCTTTTCTGGCACGCACACTGCCTGATAACTTCAATGAAGCAAAATTCATCACATTCAGTATGCTCATTTTCTGTGCTGTATGGATCACATTTATTCCAGCTTATGTCAGTTCTCCTGGAAAATTCACTGTAGCTGTGGAGATATTTGCCATTTTAGCCTCAAGCTTCAGTTTACTATTCTGCATATTTGCACCTAAATGTTATATCATCCTGTTTAAGCCTGAACAAAATACAAAGCAAAATATGATGGGGAAAACAACATCTAAGTCCTGCTGAGAAATAAACTAGCATGTCTTTATTAACATTGCAATGTTTTTTTTAATTGTTCTCTCAAATACAAAAGAAAAAGTTGTTACTGATTTATTAAATTCACAAAAATATTTACATATAAACTGATATAATACAGACTTTTAAATTAAACAAAAAATATGCATAAATTAACACCCTATACATACGATCTTAGACAAATTCAACATGCATCATTTCTGAGTTTATACTATATTATACTATAAAATTATATTCATATTATTAAATTGTATATAAAATTATTTTATTTATGGATACATTGTTGAAATGCTGACAAATCTATGAAATGCCTAACCCTAACCCTTAATCTTAACTACATTTCAAAAAGAAAATTAATACTTTTATACTATGTGGATGATTGACACCAATATCCAGTTCACAAATTAATCTTCTGATCAACTTGGTTCCTTTGAATCTGTCAAACATTTTAAGCTGGGTGCACATTGTATTTATAACATTGTATTGTATGTATAATGATTTATAACAGTCCTCTGCGATTGTTGCTTGTCAGACTGTACAAACATGATCCTAGCTGTGAGCCATATCACACTGTGGGATCTCAGTTCCCTTTCTGTCAGTCACGTTTGACCTTATGTTGAGTGACTATGGGATTAAATTCCCGCCAATAGTATTGCGGTCACGGATCAAAAAAATAATACGCATGAATAATGCAAAATGATCAGAATAGCAAAGAACATGGTCACGGATAAAAATAAAATAAGCGTGAATAGAAAAATTAAAAGCGCATTTAAAAAAATAAGCATCAATCAAAACTTTAAACACATTAAAAATTATATTGCACAAATCTTAAACTTGTTTATGTGTTCTTAAAAGTTGTTTTCCTTGCTTTTATTACTCTGTACTTTGTGCTCTCTTACATTTTTCTGCTCATATTTTACTTTTTTGTACGCTTGTGCTGTTTTTCTCTTTGCTCTTCTTTCCACCTTCCGCTCTTGCTTTTCCAAATGTTGCAGTTTGAGTTTCATGTAAATTAGGACGGGCTTAAGCGTCACCATTGGTCCACTAGTTCTAGATTGACAGCTCCTCCTCTAGCCAATCAATCGAAGAGAGGGTGATGACATCACTTCAATGCGACTCATGGCTACTGATGCTCCTGCTCATACAGGGGAAGATAACCGTTACAGATGGCAATTTCCGAGCTGGGGTAAAATCTTTCTGTGGCAGGACACCATTATACTGTATTTTGCCTATATCTCGACCTGTCACCGGTATATACGTCCACCTGGCAATCTTTTATTGTTAAATTCACCATCCTAACAACAACCTGTCACATTTGTGCCTGTCTGATGATCCATTGCTGTTATATTCACCTTTAATGCACCTACCACTGGACCTGGCACCGCGAAATGCAACTGCCACTATGCAGCGGCCTCACAACGTCACGCTTATGTGTGCCTGGCTCGTCTATACCTGTTATGTTACTGTTAGATATTTTTAGTATTCATACAATAATAATAATAATATGCTTGCTTGTTGTCTCTTCAATTCCTGTATTTTGCACAAGAGAATATAACCTATGAAGCCTACCTTACTAATATATTTGCTCGTGAATTACAGTTAAAGTAAGATATGCCATCGCAGTTGTTTAGATCATTGTATATTGCTCGTAATTGTAAACTGCCTGCATATTTTGTCATGTATTGTTTTCCTGTAAACAGATTTATAGATTTTGTCTTCCATGTACAGTATGTCATTGACAAGGGTTTTTAGCACCGAGATTATACAATTATAAAGTTAAGCAATAGCCTATCACACCAGCAAGAGTGTTTCCCCCAATATTAGAGTGATTGCAAATGTTTATTAAGCTGTTATATAAATCAATATAGCAATAAGTTAATTTTCAGTGTGTTTTTGCACTATTTTGATGAAAGGAGTATCAAACAAAGCCACAGCAGAACAGCGTCGCTCGTCTCTAAACAACACAGCAGTGTTTCGTTAATGAATTCCCGATTTGAACGAGACGTTTGAATGAATGACTCACTCATAAAGACAGTCACTTTCCGCCACCTACTGGCCATTTAAATTCATATTTCTACAACATGGTTGGGCAATGTCGGTCCTGGAGTGCAGAGTTTAGCTTCAACCCTGATAAAACACACCTGAACCAGCTAATCAGTGTCTTCAGGATTATTAATACTACAGACAGGTGTTTTTTTTTGTTGTTGTTTTTTTTAATCTGGGTTGGAGCTAAACTCTGCAGGACAGCGACACTCCAGAACTGATGTTGCCTATCCCTGATCTATAATTTAGTTTTTAAAGCTATATTTAAAACATAAATCTTATAATATTGTGCAATTATGTAGCTATGTAAATAATGCGTTTTTAATTTTTCGATTCACGCTTATTATATTTTGATCCGTGACCACGTTATTTGCCATTCTGATCATTTTGCATTATTTTTTTAAGTTTGTCCTATATATTTTTACGTGTTTTTAAATTTTTGATTCACGCTTATTTTTTGATCCGTGACCACAATACTATTGGCGGGAATTTAATCCCATAAGTGATGACATTAGGGGTCATACTTGGGGGTCCCAATCACCTCTGAGTAGTAGAAAAACGGCCAATGAAAATTGGCGATTGAGATTTGCATGCCGAGCCACTCCTTTGCAGATATATGGGTATATAAGCAGGCCGGCAACTCACACATTCAGATTTTTGCTTCTGAGCCAAGTGGTTGCGCACAGCAATTGCCCTTTCCAATCACAAAAGAGCTAAACAAGGGATCTCTCTGGGCTGACAGTTCTAATGTAAATTCAGTGGTGTTTCAACGGTGTACTGCACAGATAAGTGCAGTGACTCCCAGCTGGGTGCTTCAGCATAATAGAACAGTTTCCCTAAAAGAGCAAGCAGATGGCGAGCGTCTTTTTAAAGACACCTCTCCGTCCATGCATACCTGGATGCGGTCATTTCCTGTCCTAATCTGATGGCCACAATCTCTGTCTCACATGTTAGGGCCATAAGCATGTTGAGACGGCAATCGTGGATGGTTTATGTTCTCATTGTGAGAACATGTCCATATCGACACGGCTGTTGTGACTCACCTTTCTCGTAAAGGCTAGAGTCCCCTCTCATGTTACCCAGCCTGCCACCTGTGTGCACGGCCTTGAGTGTGGTTAACATTTTGGGAGATCTGAGGGTTACAATGGGAGAGCTTCCGCAGGGTGAGTGCCCATGGATCTCCCATTCCTCTAGCATGCCGTGTGCCGTCGAGCTGCCAGATGACAGAGCGGGTCCACTTCCTGCTTCGCTACTGTTTGGACATTCTTGCTTACAGCTCTGTGCTTTGCTTTATTGCTTTTATATTTTATCTCCTAATTTTAACCACAGCAAATCAGCACAGTGCTCAAACGACAAATCTTGGCACCAACAAACTTTTTAACTGGAAGATTGCTACAAAAAAGGGGAATTTTTTTTATCCGACCAGCCTCCCACTGATAGCAGCCATCAGCTTACATTCTGGAGAAGGGAAAACACAGCTGCCAACATTTAAAAGGATTAGAAAGAATATGCCTCTTCTAGTTGAAGAATCTACCTGCTGCACAAACTGCCACAGACTTCTACAAAGGATTGCAGTTCTTGAAACAAAGTTACTTGCGGGACTACCAAACCAGACAGAACACACAACAGAGCTTCGTCATGGACGCCCTCAGCACACAGCCTCAGCTCAGAGTTCAGCCGAGCCCAGGAGTCTCATAGTGGGTGACTCCATAATCAGAAACATTAGCAGCAGGGATACAACTACATGCTGCCTTCCACAAACAACAGTTTCTAATGTAAATAGGGAACTTAAGAACATTCTGATGAAATATAAGACTGCAAATCAACTAATCATTCATGTGGGAAATAATTATATTCGGAAAGAGCAGTCAGAACTCCTTAAAAGGGATTTCAATGAACTTTTTGAAAAGCTTAGAAGACTGAAAGTTCAGCCATTCATCAGTGGACCACTCCCAGCAAGAGGAAAAAAATAGGTTTTCACGGTTGCTTGGGCTTAACACATGGCTGCAAAAAACCTGCAACATAAAGGGACTGAACTTCATCGACAACTTCAATCTTTTCTGGAGTCAGACAAATGTTCACACATTATGGCCTGCACCCAAACAAACTGGGCTCAAGAGTGCTAAAGGACAATATCTACTTCTCCCTCCATCATCCTTCAGCAGTGTGTGCAAATCCACTCAACCTGAATGGCACAAACACACCTGGACAGAGTACAACTGACTACAGGACTTCACTTCAGCACCTGAATGGACATGCGGTTGACACATCTCACAAGGACAATGATAACACTACACAGCCACAACAACCACTGCTCATGCACACAATCCCGACTGAGCCCTGCCCACAGAGTTCACCGCAGATAGACAGTGACGTGTTAGAACTGCTCCAAGATTCAGAAAACAGCCAGGGAAGCCAGGACAACATATTATAGCCTCCGGTAACACCAGAGCAACAGCCCCTCTCACCAGACACGTTATCCCTCTCTCCAGCATCCCCTCTTCTGTGTTTCTCAGAGAAAATGGAGGAACTGGTGTATGCTGGAACCAAACTCTCCCACTCTTTTACTGCGAGCACCCAGATATCAACAAAAAAGCGGCGAGCCCCGCAACCACCAAAGCCTGTGTGCCCAGCTCGCCCTCCCCCTCCTCCTGTGAGAGCTCTTCGGCCTCTGCCTCAACTCCAGGGCCCTCCTCCATCTGTTCTAGGTGAACCAAAAACAACTGATAACAGCTCTCAGTGATATGTGTCGGGTCCCCGCTATGGTAACAGTGACTTTGTCAAATGTTTACAGAACAAGGAACCCAGTGTGCCTGTTGCTTTCTCTATTTCTGTTTTATTACATGATAGAAAGCCTAAGGCCTTTTCAAGCCATTTGGCAAACCCATCTAATCTGCTGCCTATTACATGTCAAACTAAGATTACTGTAGAGACAGAAAGTAAGACTGTTAAGTTAGCACTTTTAAACATCCGCTGGATCCGAAATCCACTGTAGCATCTATAAAGATAACCTTCATGCTTTCAATGTAGAACTAGGCAAAGCTAGACAGACCTTCTTCTCAAATATTATAAACAGCAACTTAAACAACACCCGCACTCTTTTTGCTACTGTAGACAGACTAACAAACCCCCCCAAGTCAGATTCCCAGTGAAATGCTCTCAGACAGCAAATGCTGTGAGTTTGCGTCCTTCTTCTCTGAGAAAATCAATAATATCAGAAAGGCGATCAGCACATCCTTGAGCTGCACTGGGGTAAAACAGATCAGATCACAACCTCTGAAAGTAGTTATGTCTGATTTCGAAGCAACTGATGGTAAAATTTTGGAAGAAATAGTACAGCACCTTAAAACATCAACCTGCGCCCTTGACACACTTCCCACATCTTTTTTCAAAAGTGTGTTTAACTGTTTAGAAGCAGATCTCCTAGAAGTGGTAAACACCTCACTTCTTTCTGGTACTTTTCCAAACTCCCTGAAAACTGCAGTTGTTAAGCCCCTCCTGAAAAAGAGCAATCTGGATAACACCATATTGAGCAACTACAGACCAATCTCAAATCTTCCTTTCATAGGCAAGGTCATTGAAAAAGTTGTTTTTAATCAGCTGAACAAATTCTTAAGCTTGAATGGATACTTCAACAACTTTCAATCTGGTTTCCTAACGCATCACAGCACAGAGACCGCGCTCATAAAGATAATAAATGATATTTGCCTAAACACAGATACAGGTAAAATATTGGTGCTGGTTCTACTCGACCTCAGTGCTGAGTTTGACACTGTTGATCACAACAAACAAAACTGGGTCAGGCTTTCTGGAATGGTCCTTAAATGGTTCAGGTCATACTTAGAAGGGAGAGGTTATTATGTGAGTATCGGTGACCATAAGTCTAAGTGGACATCCATGACATGCAGAGTCCCTCAAGATTCAATACTGAGCCAAATAATGAGAAAGAACCAAACTGCATATCACAGCTATGCAATTTGCCCTATGACCTAATGATTACAGCCCCACTGACTCCCTGTGCCAGTGCATTGATGAAATTAAAAATTGGATGTGCCAAAACTTCAGATGAAGTTCAGATGAAGTTCTCAAAGTGAATGCATACCTTCACTCTAGGGGTCAAACAACTAAAAATCAAGTCAGGAATCTTGGTGTGATTTTGGAGTCAGACCTGAGTTTCAGTAGCCATGTAAAAACAATAACTAAATCAGCATATTATCATCTCAAAAATATTGCAAGAATTAGATGCTTTGTCTCCAGTCAATACTTAGAGAAACCTTTTTCATGTTTCATCACCAGCAGGGTGGATTATTGTAATGGACTCCTCACTGGCCTTCCTAAAAAGACCATAAGACAGCTGCAGCTCGTACAGAACACTGCTGCCAGGATTCTGAGCAGAACCAGAAAATATGAACATATCACATATGAACATATGGCTTCCAGTTGCATTTAGAATTGATTTTAAAGTACTGTTACTTGTTTATAAATCACTCAACAGCCTAGGACCTCAATACATTGCAGATATGCTCATAGAATATAAACCTAACAGATCACTAAGATCATCAGGATCAAGTCACTTAGAAATACCAAGGGTTCACTCAAAGCAAGGAGAGTCTGCTTTTAGCTGTTACACCAGCCGCAGCTGGAACCAGCTTCCTGAAGAGATCAGATGTGCTCCAACAGTAGCCACATTCAGTCCAGACTCAAAACATATCTGTTTAACTCTGCATTTACTGATTGAGCACTGTGCTATGTCCGAACTGATTGTACTTTATTTTATATGTCAAGTAGCTAACATAGCATAATCAGATGCAGCTTTATTTTTAGTAACAATAATACAGTATTTTCTCCATCATACAATATGTTTTAAAATTAATTGCATGACATTTATCAACACAAGCCACCCAGCATTTATTAATATGATATTCTAATATCGATCTAGCTTACTGCAGTGTGCAACAAGTGTCTCACAGCAGCCGCCGAGCAACGCACAGAGTAATGTCATAACATCATTTTCAACACACTCAAATGTATCTAATATGATAAACAGAGCTGTGTTACCTCATACGCTTGACCGAAAGAAGCGGAAGCGGTGACTGCGGCATAATAAAAGTTCCGCTGCTCTTGAGACGTGTGTTGCTTTCGTCTCTCATTAGCAATCACTCCAGCGACCTCGTTCGTTAATGTTACAAACTGCACTGGGACACGAAGGTAGAAGATCCAAATGCAGGTCTTTATTGAAAGGGTAATCCACACTCAAGGTCAAAGAACAGGCAAAGGGTCAAAATACACAAGGCAGTCCAAACAAACAACAAGGCAGGAACACACAGGCAAAACATGGAAATCCAAAAGACAGGCAATAATCCAAGAACCAATAAGCCAGAAACCAGGGAAATGCTCAGAATTGCAGTTGTACACTAGACAAGACTTTGCAGGGAATGGATGAGTGAACCAGGCTTATATAGGCAGATTGAACAAGGCTAATGAGCTAAAAAAGGTAACAAGATAACAAGGGGTGGTCCAATGAGTGTCCATGGTAACTAACAAGAGAGCAGAATGGCAGGGAAACATGAGGTGTACAAACAACAATGGAAACACAGGGAACACAGACAGGGATCATGACAGTTAATAATCTCATCCATGAACATGATTTCTCCTTGAGTCCCGTTTCAATTCTTTTCCACTGGCTGTGAGGTGAAGACAACATCTCCCAAGATCCTGCGCTCAAAATCGGCATCATCAAGCTATGCCTTTGTTTTGAATAGGTGACCTCTAGCAGCGAAAATATACATACTGCAGCTTTAAAGGGGTCATATAAAGTCTCTGATGTCTCCAGAGTGTGTATGTGAAGTTTTAGCTCAAAATACACCACAGATAATTTTTTATAGCATGTTAAATTTGTCACTTTTTGAGGGTGAGCAAAAACACTCAGTTTTTGTGTGTATCCCTTTAAATGCAAATTAGCTGCTGCTCCTACGAAGAGGGCGGAGTTCAAGAGCTCGTGTTAGCAGCGCCAATTACCTCAGACTCACTGAAAATGTCAGAAACTGTTCAGTCTTTTATGTTCAAACCGGAGTCGGACAATGATGGAGAAACTCAAGAAGTGACATGTAGAACGCAACAGGACGTTTCTGAATGGTTAGTTGATGAATTTATGTAGCTGATGTGGAGTTAACTATATTAAAGTTATTGATTGCATATTCTGTCATGATAAACTATAAATCGCTTATGTGGGAACTGTTGTAAGATGCCTACAGAGCCGGAGAATATATGCTACATGAAGATAGAACAGGTATAGTTTAGTTTAACCCTTATAGGGTCTTCGGGGTCTTTTTGACCCCAAATGACGTTTGCTAAAATAAAAAAAAAAAAAAGTTCTCTGTCCAAATGGCATGAGACTTTGTATAGTGGTCAACACTTTCTAGATCTACAAATAAAAAAGAAAAAATTGGAATAATATCTTGTTTTTTATGTTAGTGTGGGAAAAAAAAAAAAAAAAAGTCACACTCGGTCTTTAGACCCCAGGCAACAAAATGTAATTTTGTAACAAAATATTTATTTATTTATTTATTTTTTAACAAATGTAATTTAAGTATATAAGCGGCCGTCTCACCATGGCAAATCGATTCATTCTCCATCAGCGACACGGATATCATCTCTTCGCTGAGACTACGAAACTTGAAGCCGCCTTCAAATGTAAGCAGCTGTAATTCACTGCTGATCAGCTCGCCTCTCCTCTGCTCGCCGCCGCCCACGAGCAGCCTGCAGCTCTCTCACCGCTTTGCCAGCTCGCCGCTCAGATCGCCGCTCTCATGCAGCGCTGATCAACCCGCCGTTTCACAGCAGCCAGATCAGCTCGCCGTTCTCAAGCAGCCCTGTTCCCACGCCGTTCCCACGCCGTTCCCAAGCAGCCTGGTCAGCGCTTCGCCCCCGAGCCGCCTGCAGCATCGAGTGAGTGCACCTCGGTGTATCCTTTTGCAACGCAGTTGCATTATAAATAAAAGAGCTTTTCTAAAGAGCAAATTTCTGCGACGTTGTTTCAAATGTCGCGCCACAGCTGTGGCATGTGCAGAGTCCCTCTGCACGCTGATGACAGGCACAGTGAGTGCGTGCGATGTCTGGGGAAGTCCCACGCAGAAGCCGCGCTCACTGTGTTTCCACTACTGTGCTCAGTTGAATATGACATGACGTTTTTCCCTGACTCAGGCGATACTCATGGTATATATATTCACCCTAAAAGAGCGCATTTTCCGGCGTTTGTTGCAAAATGCTGAATCTCTGAGCGTGTCGCTTGCCGGCCACACCCCCGCAAGTCGCGTTCAGAAAGGCGTGAGAGCGAGCTCAATGCTAACAGCGCTCAGCTGAATATGACATGACGCTCTCCCCAGACTCAGGTGAGACTCTTGGAATATATATTCAGTCTAAAAGGGTGTATTTCTCCAGCATTTGTTGTAAAATGCCCAATCTCTGAGCGTGTCGTTTGCCAGCCACACCCCCGCAAGCTGCGTTCATTGAGGGCGTGTGCTCTCACGATGAGAACGCTACAACGAGCTCAATACTGACAGCGCTCAGCTGAATATGACATGAAGCTCTCCCCTGACTCAGGTGAGACTCTTGGAATATATTAACTCTGAAAGAACATATTTCTCTGGTGTTTGTTATTAAATGCCGAACTTCTGAGCGCTTCGCTTGCCGGCCCCGCCCCCGCAAGCCGTGTTCATTAAGGGAGTGTGTTCTCACTACAAGAGTGCTAGAACAATCTAAATGCTGACAGCGCTCAGCTGAATATGACATGATGCTCTCCCCTGACTCAGGTGAGACTCATGGTATATATTAACACTGAAAAAGCATATCTCTCTAGTGTTTGTTATTAAATGCCGAACCTCTGAGCACTTCACTTGCCGGCCCCGCCCCCGCAAGCCGCGTTCATTGAGGGAGTGTGCTCTCACTACAAGAGTGCTAAAACAAGCTCAATGATGACAGCACTCAACTGAATATGACATGACGCTCTCCCATGACTCAGGTGCGACTCATGGAATATATTAATTCTGAGAAAGCAGATTTCTCTGGTGTTTGTTATCAAATGCCGAATCACTGAGCGCATTCTGAACTACCTCGACGACTGGCTCGTGCTGGCCCAGTTGGAGGCGGAGCTAATATCTCACAGATCCATCATCATCTTTAACCACTTGGAGTGCTTGGGGCTCAGGGTCAGTTTTCCAAAGAGCTCGTTATCTCCCAGCCAACGTTTTTTTTCAGTTGGATTCATATCTAAATATTATGAAATCACATTTATAACAATAAAAATTACTTTGTCAAAGTTTAGCAAGTTTTTCAATAATGTTACATTATGATGAGACCCCGCTTCAAAATTTATCCTCAAAATCAGAAACAACGCAGAACACACAGACAGACAGACAGACAGAAATGAAGTGGCACACTTCCAACAATGCAAAAAACATCCACAATACAAAATGATCATGCTCACACACACACACACAAACACACACACACAGAATCCATGTGCTTTATTTGCTCATTTGTTATTGCTGTTCAGTTCATTGCATTTTTATGTTAATGTCATGTATTTGTACTCAATATGTAATATAACTGTTCATTTCTGTTCATTTTTGTTCTGTTACAGTTAGTAACTGAAGTGTAGATTAAATTTGTAGAATTATATGAAAAACAGATGATTGAAATAAACTCTAAAGACTCCAACTTTTCTCTTTGTAACATCTTGTTCCGGTTTGATTCTAATCATAATGTAACATTATTGAAAAACTGAATTTTTTTTTTTTTTTTTTTTTTTAATGTAAAAATGTTTTTGTATAAAAACCTATTTATTTATTTTTTAATTTATTTATCTAAATTTAAAAGATATAAATCCTCCAAAAACTGCACAAATGTGGAGTAAAAACATTAATAAACAGAGTAAAATTACATTTGTTTAAAAAACAAAACAAAAACAAACAAAAAAACAATTATTTTGTTACAAAATTACATTTTGTTGCCTGGGGTCTCTGGAGACCCCAAAGACCCTGAGTGTACACCCCAAACGAAGACCGCATAAGGGTTAATTACGGTTATAATTTGTCATATTGTCATCTTGCTTTTATGACATGCTATTGCATTTGTGTTACGTACTGTATTGCAATAACATGGCCTAACCCCATTGTTGCGTGTTCTCGGGGGCAGGGTTTATGTAAATTTTAGGGTTAGTGATGTCACCAACCTGGGAAGAAGCTTGTTGTAGTCCCTACCAGCCGTTTGTTGTAGTCCTTAAACAGAGAATTCTTTAAAAGAAAATATCTCCCTTTGAGCGTCCTAACTTTGCAGACGTTGTTTATGCTCTAACAGCAACATTACACACTAACTTAAGTTAAAAAAGTGAAATCGCAATGAACCACCCCTTTAAGTACATTTTAGTTAAGGTCACCTAATATAAACATTATTTTGTCAAACCACAGGTTATAGGCAGCAATTAAAAGGTCATTAAAACAGTGACAAATGTCAAGTATCTATAAATACACTTTCTCTTAAACATATTGTGTGTATAAAATTTAACCCATGATCATAATATTGAAAATATATATTAGGGCTGTCACGATATTAGATTTTTCACACCACGGTTATTGGGGCCAGAAGAATTCACGATATCGATATATCGCGATATCTATAGAATCCTTGGGGGGGAAAATGTATCAGTCAAATTAATTTTTACTTTGTTTATTTAGTTTTTCTTTTTCAGGGTTGCTGCAAATTTTTTTAAAGCCAAATTTAAGGCTTTTTAAGACCTTTTTAAGACCTGAAAAAATAAAAATTAATACTAGCCTAGTAGCCAATACATTAGGGCTGTTACCAATCAAATGACATCATTATCAACAAAATCCATCTTTGCAATACAGAGGTGACACAGAATGAGAAGTGGCATTAATATATTACACAGCATTTACAATTTGTCTACATAAATTTAATTCAATATTTAAATATGGAATTATTTCTAATTGAACTTTTTAATTAAAACGTAATTTAAATATGAAAATAAACTGCCAGTAGGTGGCACCAAGTCACTGTCTTAATGAGTGAGCTCATTCATTCATTCATTCATTCAACCGATTTGTTCAAATGACTCATTCAGGAAGGAAGGAAGCAAGTGACCGTCTTTATTGATCTGTCTGTTGCACGGCACTCTTGCTCGTGTGATATTGTACATCATATCATATGATATAAGTTAATGACAAAAACTCGTCGGGGCAAAAATGCCCGTGTATCTTGAATTTTGAGGGCATATAACTGCATGCATAGCTACATCACGCTAAGACGAGTAAAGAAAACGCGGTACTTATTAAAAGAATCACCCTTTATTTAAATATATGAACACAGAAAATCGCTGTTAACAGGTTAATATAGCCTAACATTTCCCATTCCATGACTAGTAAAATAATCGCAAATTAATCTCTGTAAAATGGCGTAATCCGCAGGGTGATAGACACGGAGGTGTGGTGGTGTTCCCACCCTTCGCACTGATGTAGCCAGGCAAATTCTGCAGAGTGTTTTCTTTGAAGCCGAAAAACTCCCATACTGTCAAGCTTACTTTATTCGGGTGTGGACAGAGCCTCTCGCTCTCCTGCTCGGACGACATGGTTCTTCTCGGAATAGTCATTTATTATAATGTCTATGGGAATAGCTGCGCGCGCTGCGTCTTCTTCTTGTTTGACAGGTGTCAGCGTTAAGGTGCAATACTGCCACCTGAGAGGTCAACCAGGTACTGGCGCTGGAGTATTTACGTGTCATGATATCATAAGAGTCCTATTCATTTTAAATATTGTGGTTATCGCCAATACCTGTATATTGTCACACCCTAAATTAACACGATGTCGATATTTCATGCTTTGAATATCACGATTATCGTCATTACCGGTATATTGCGACACCCCTAATAAATAAATATATATATATATATAATATATCAGACCATCAAATTAGCTGTTTTCCATTATATTCTACTCCTACTTGGCCTGACACCTGTTCTGCCCTGTGAGGTCATTGGTTACACTCCAAATCATTCATCCATATTAATCATGTTCATAAAAGTGCATATACTGTATCAGGTCATTTGCATTTGGCAGTCGCAGTGGAGTTCAGTCTCTAGGATGCTTGTCTTTCTTTCCACACTTCTGCTTTGTCAGAGACCTTATACAAAGGCAGATAACACTCTTTGTGAAAATATGGGAGACCCTAAGTATGCACTGCTTTTCAAGGATGGAGACGTAACAATTGGAGGACTTTTTTCAATCCGCAGTATAGAAATATTACCTTCATTTGACTTTATAGAAAAACCTCAGCTTCTATCCTGCTCCAGGTTTGTAACTTCGAAAACTATTTGATAAATATTTTAGCGGATAAAGTATTCAATATCAAAAGACTTTTAATATATTTAAAATATACTGCAGAATATAAAATCATGTATTTTGAATTTATAAACTCAAACTACCTAACATATGGAATATTATGGCAGTGTGAATCTAAGAGATTTCCGGATGGCTCAAATCATGATCTTTGCCATTGAGGAGATTAACAGAAGTAAAAGTTTGCTCCCAAATGTTTCTATTGGTTACAAAATCTATGATAGCTGTGGTTCACGAATGTCTTCTATGAGTGCAACTATGGCATTGATGAATGGTCAGGAGTTTGCAGGAGGGGACAGATGCAGTGGACAGTCACCTATACATGCTATAATAGGAGAAACTGAGTCTTCTGCCACAGTGATTCTGTCCAGAACTACAGGACCTTTTAAAATCCCAGTGGTAAGGAGCAAAAACTTTAAATGCTTGACATAATTACTATACTGATGACTGTTTCACTGTTTCCTCTGCTTATTTCAGATAAGTCACTCAGCCACATGTGAATGTCTTAGCAATAGGAAAGATTACCCCTCATTCTTCAGGACTATTGCTAGTGATTACCACCAGAGCAGAGCTCTTGCATACATAGTCAAATACTTTGGCTGGACTTGGGTGGGAGCTGTGAACAGTGACAATGACTATGGAAACAATGGAATGGCCATATTTCTTAAAACGGCCCAAGAAGAGGGGATTTGTGTGGAGTACTCTGTAAAATTCTACCGAACAGAGCCTGAAAAACTCCAGAAAGTGGTAGACACTATGAAAAGAAGCACCACAAAAGTGGTTGTTGCATTTCTTTCCCGTGTTGAGATGGTTAATCTACTTGAGCAATTAAGTATTCAAAACATTACAGGCCTCCAAGTAATTGGTGTGGAAGCATGGACAACTGCAAAGAGTTTGATCACACCAAACAGTTTTCATGTTCTGGGAGGGTCACTGGGGTTTGCAGTGAGAAAAATCAATACTGAAGGGTTTTCAGATTATGTTATAAAAGCATTCTGGGACACAGCTTTTCCATGCTCACAGATTGAGGGGAGTTCTCCTCAAGACAATTTAAATTGCAGCAGATATAAGGATCTACTTGTGCTGAAAAATTACAATGAAGATGTGTCTGAGCAAAGGTATGCAAGCAATGTCTACAAAGCAGTTTATGCTGTGGCTCATTCACTACATAGTCTACTCAAATGCAAAGAACATGAAGGTTGTGAGAAAAGTCTGAAAATACAACCACAGCAGGTAAACAAATAAATAAATAAATAAAATAAATAAATAAAAATAAAATAAAAAATGAAGAAAAGAGATTTGGTGAGAAAGAGGGTAATCCTTTCTCTTTAACAATGTGTTAAAATACCTAAATGTTTATGTATTTTCATTAGGTGGTTGAAGCTCTGAAAAATGTAAATTTCACTGTAAAGTTTGGCGATCATGTGTGGTTTGACAGCACTGGTGCCACAGTTGCTCAATATGAAGTTGTGAACTGGCAGCAGGACTCAGATGGATCAATCCATTTTAAACCAGTGGGATACTATGATGCGTCATTGCCCCCTGGTCAGCGCTTTGTAGTTAACACTAAAAACATAATCTGGGCTGGAGGACAGCTGGAGGTAAATAGTAATATGTTGAACTGAATGAAGCTGATGTGGCATGGATCATTAAAACAATAAAATCAAGGACTGCATCATTTCCTTAAGAGGAAAGGGACAATGACGTCATGACATTAACTGGCATTGAAACTGTATGTATGATGTACTTTTCAATGCAGAAGCCAAAGTCTGTGTGCAGCGAGAGCTGTCCTCCAGGCACTAGGAAGGCTGCACAGAAAGGAAGACCTGTCTGCTGTTATGACTGTATTCCATGTGCAGAAGGAGAAATCAGTAATGAGACAGGTAATCTTCAGCCCATCTCACACTTTCAAAGAAAATTGGTTAGTTGCTATTTTTGTGTTCTTCTTCTACTCTTCAGGATGCAGTTTATTATCAAAGGAGTTCATAAATAACTTTCTTCTCATCTCTAAATATAGTAAACACAACTTCCTTTCCAGATTCAAATAACTGCAAGCAGTGTCCAGGGGAATACTGGTCTAATGCTGAGAAAAATAAATGTGTGTTAAAAGCTGTAGAGTTTCTGTCATTCACAGAACTTATGGGTATAGTGCTAGTCTTTTTCTCACTGTTTGGAGTAGGATTAACTGTGCTGGTGGCCATCCTGTTTTACTGCAAGAAAGACACACCCATAGTAAAAGCCAACAACTCAGAGCTGAGCTTCCTGCTGCTCTTCTCATTGACTCTGTGTTTCCTCTGTTCACTTACTTTCATTGGACGGCCCACTGAGTGGTCCTGTATGTTGCGTCACACAGCATTTGGGATCACTTTTGTCCTCTGTATTTCCTGTGTTCTTGGGAAAACAGTAGTGGTATTAATGGCCTTCAGGGCTACACTTCCTGGAAGTAATGTCATGAAATGGTTTGGGCCTGCACAGCAACGACTCAGTGTTCTTGTCTTTACACTTATACAGGTTCTTATCTGTGTACTTTGGCTAACATTATCTCCTCCATTTCCCTACAAAAATATGAAATATTATAAGGAAAATATAATTCTTGAGTGCAGTCTGGGTTCTATTATTGGTTTCTCTGCTGTACTGGGTTATATTGGCCTTCTGGCTGTCTTGTGTTTTATTTTGGCTTTTCTGGCACGCAAGCTGCCTGATAATTTCAATGAAGCCAAGTTCATCACATTCAGTATGCTCATATTCTGTGCTGTATGGATCACATTTATCCCTTCATATGTCAGTTCTCCTGGAAAATTTACTGTAGCTGTGGAGATATTTGCCATTTTAGCCTCAAGCTTTGGTTTATTATTATGTATATTTGTACCAAAATGTTATATCCTTCTGTTCAAGCCTGAACAAAATACAAAGCAACACATGATTGGAAAGATTCCACACAAGTCTTAAAAAAAATTACAGCCCAGAAAGTTAAAACGAATTTACAGCGTACCTTTCAGTAGGCTAATTATAGTGTACCTATAAAGTACGTACGTGTAGGTTAAAGGGAACAATATGTAAAGTTTGGTGAACAAAGGGGTAACAATCAGGACAATTAGCAAATTATTTATACTGCAAGTATTTTAGAACTAAGGGGTACTTCTTCTTATACAGTAATTTTTTTTATAGCAAAAGTGCAGCTGTTTTAGTTTGGACTTCTATGTTTCAAGGCAAGTAAAACTAAAACTATTGCAAATTTATTTTTTAATACTGGGGAAATATACTCTTGTTCCATGTACTTACAGGGTAAGTGGTGCTTGTTACCCTCTTGTTCTATTAAGTTACAGGGTAAGTGTGACATTGCGGGCTGTAAATTAAAGTGGTGTTTGTTACCCTCTTGTTTCATGTAGTTACAGGGTAAGTACAATTAAAACATAAACAATTTGATATCACTGACTCTGAAACCTTTATTTGAAAAACAACTTAATTCAAAACAGATTTACATCACTTCTTATTCATTTATTCATTTTTTAAAATCAACTTTTCATTTCAAATACTAAAGTCCTGACAGAAAGTAGCACATTTTGTCCCTTTCTTTGTTTCTCTTGCTTTGCTTCTTTCTCCTTGTTCCTCTTCATCCTTTTCATTCTTTTCACTGATGAATCTTAAGAAGGAATCCTATGTCTTTTGCTATTCTGTATTATGTATTAAAAGAATATACAGTACACCCAGAAAATGTTCTCATAATTTACTCATCTTTTCGCTTCCGATCAACTGTCACCAGCGTGTGCATGAGAGTTCATGTTTGATGTAAACCTGTTGTGAAGCGCAATGTGAAGTGTGACATAAGTGCACTGTGTAACTTGTGCGAGAACTGCCGTCTCTTTTCTTCTGTCTTGTTTGTTTCTCATTGTTATGTTATTGTTTGTATTTTGTAGTGAGCATTATTTAAAAAAATAAATAAATAAAAACTTACATCACGCTTCAAGTCAAACGTCAACTCAACCCTCTCATGCACATGCAGGTGACAGTTGGTCGGAAGCGATAGTCTGCAGTTTAAAAATGTTGGTATTTTTCTTACAAACACTTATCGTTTCACTTCAGAAGACATTGATTCATCCATTCAATGTTCATCCAAAACTCCAGCGTTAAATTAACTCTCCTGGGAGTTTATTCGAGTCCATACTCAAGAGTGTTAAAATTAACATTATAAAACGGATAGTTCTGGCCCTTGATTCTGATTGGTTGAGCCACTTTCCAAGCCGTTGTAAAATTCCCGAAAACATACAGCTGATCGCATTACATAAGGATCACTGCGCCACTGAATGTGTACGTTGCTGCGTCTGTCTTAGCAACCACTCTTAGCAATGTAAACATATGTTTGTTCTCTTAATTTTGTTCATTGAAGCTTACTACATTATGTAGAAGAGTATTGTGAGAGAGATATCGAGTGTATTACCTGCATTCAAATGTAGTATTTTCCTTCAGGTCAGTCCTATGTTCATAATAAAAAATCCATTTGAATGTCCGCTGCGATCTTGTCCTTTTAACATTTAATTGGTTTTCCCGTGTCCTGCCGACTCTGACGGCGCTAGTCAAAGCATTTGTCATTGGCGTCTTGTTCCGTGTTCACAACAAGTTTCAATATAAAAGTCTTTGCGACTGAGCGACTCGCTCATAAAGACAATCTTTGTCGCCATCTAATGGCACAATAAATGTAACTTCTGTTGCTATTCACAGTCAGGGATTTTTTTTGCAGCGGAAGGAAGCCTTTTATTGATTTTACTTCATGAACGTTACATTGATACATATTTTTTGGCTTTAATATTTGTATTTGTAACAGCTAAGAGGGTTTTAGGCACTCCGCGTCATGCCTAACAACGCCCCTTAGCTGTTATAAATTCACTGTAAAGCACGGCTTTTCTCACTGAAAAACATGATTTTATGGTGAATACTACAGAAAAATTTTCATTTTCTACTCAAAATGGCACATTCATACTCAAAAACGATCCATCGAATGTTACCGTCATTGTGTATTGTGTACCAAGTATTGAGGTCTCTGTGTTCAGGTGCCATGTTACTTCTAATATGTAGATATCTATTGTATTATTTACTTAAATGTTTAGCATACACTTTAAAAGTAAAGCATACACTTTAAAAGCATGGTTTAATTAAGTGTTATTTTGTTTGAGTAAAATGTATTGCAAAGAAACCTTGAACTAAGTAGAAATTACCTTTTAGCCTACTGGCCAAGTTAAAATTACTTATTTTCTTTGTTAATTTTACTTAGTTAAGTAGAGTTTACTTAATTTCATATGTGAAATTTACTTAAAAAATATGCGTGCAAAAACTTGCAAAAGAAAAAAATAAGTAAATTTTATTTATTTTTTATTTTTTTCCAGTGTATGGGGCTTATTTACTGAAGCAGTATTAAGGTTAATGAGATAATTAAGTGATTAATTGAGTTTAGACTGACCATTATTGAAGACACCTGATGTTAAGAGCCCCATCTCTGAGTTAGATGATTTACCTTATTGATTACAGCAGCCGTTTGATTTTACAGCATAAGATTACAGCATTTTCACTATAATCTAAAAAAATTCTTATCATGTTCTGATCAAAAAACTTCTTTCAAAAAGTCTTTCATTTAGACACACAGACATCAAGAATCAGCCTGTGAATCTCAACAATGGTGACAATAATAAAGCATGTTGCATTGCATTCTGGGTGTCACCCAGAACTCAAAACTCATTCACGTCTCCCATCATGCATTGTGGTATAAATAAATTATGAGCTGAACTGTTGTAACGACTGAGACAAATCAGACACAAGTATTTGTTACAGTTAACAAATAATGTTACAGCAACAACCCCCAAAGTAATATGACCAGGCCTCTGGTTGCCATGGTTTTATGACTTGAAAGAATGCCGAGCTCAAACTCACTTTGAATCAGGCCATAGGAAAGACACATAAAACAGTCTTTCCTGCATTAATTTATAGAAGAACTAAATGAATGTAAATGAATGTGCATCCCAGAACATTGCGTGTATGATTATTATTATTATGTCTTGTATTGTGTATCTTGCATTGTATTTTGTTTTATGCATGTTTTATGATAGAACCAAGTTAACCTCACCTATGCCATGTTTGGTGTCTACGAATTTGAATTTTGAAGATTTAACACTAGAACCGCCAAGGGGTTCGTTTTTCAAATGTACATAACAGGTTTTCAATAAAACATTCAAGTCTCCCAGTCATTGACTTTTACTAAAATTGTGTAATTTACAATCCCTTGGTGTTAAAAATTGTTTAGATAAAACCAGATCAAAAAACGGGGCATTTATACCTATAAGCGCCGCGCGGGTCAAATTTACCCGCTGTATAATGCCTGTATTTTCGCGCTGTCATTTTCGCGCCCCTTATGTTTAAACATTGTACATTGCTAGGCAACGCCTTTCATTCACTGAATTAGCGGTTATCAGTTTCATAAATAAAGTCACAATGAGTAAAAGGCGGCAATTTATGGATGCTGAAGAGGTATTAGAAGCTCTAAATGCCATGAGTGATGGAGAGTCTGATGGTGGTGAGATCAGTAATGCGTCCTGGGTCGGCTTAGCATCTGACGGCTCATCTGATGTACCGAATAAAACCATTTTTTGATTACCTGACGTTTACTGGTGTTGTTCTCTTATTCAAATGATAAATCATATAACTAAACAAATTAATAATTAATTAGGTGAAGCTGTGCGTTTGAATTTGTCATCGCATCATACATCCTGCAGTGTGGTGAATTATTATTGTTCATTATTGTCTATAGGCTATTTCAGTAATTTAAATAACATGGGTTATCTTAATATATGATTAATTATAATATTACACCACCCAAATATGTATTTACTTCCTTCTAATTCTCGTTGTCAGCGCAGACTTGTTTAGCTTATATTGACCGTTATGAAAAGTGATTAGTGTAGCCTGCATAAAAAAAGCCTTGAACATAAAACAACAGGACAAAAACATAGTTGATGACTAGACATAATCATTTCATGCCTCTAGACACTTCTTTGTGAAGACAGTGACATAATACAGTGAAATAATATGTTCTTTAGCCATATAAAAAGAGGTGTAATATGCACGGGTAAAATTGACCCGCATGGCGGTTTTAGGTATACAGCGACCCCTGGTGGTTCTAGTGTTAAATGATTGTGTATATGATATGCCGATACCTGTGCAACATATCAGTATTGCAAGAATCTTTAATAGTTTCTTCATCAGCAACCAATCCCGTTACATATGCAAACGATCTGCTTGAGACAAAGGATCGTAAAAGTTTCCCTCCGAGAGCTTAAGCTAACATTGGTAAGGTGGGACCTCCACACAGAGATAAAAGGCACTGTCAGTATGACCGCCCACTCTTCCTCCTCCGACTGACTTCCACCTGCTGGTTGCTCTGCGTGGCCACTCTCTGGCCCAGGGCCGGCAGGCCTCAACCTGCACTCCAGCCATGTGCTTACCCAAGTGAGAGAGAGAATGCTCTTCCAACTCCAAGAGTCAAACTAACCATGCAAGTTCGTCATCATTTCTTCATTGAACGCAGAAGAAATCGATTGCAACTTCAATGCCATTGTTCCCCGGAATCAACAAGGCCCTGTTACGAACAACAGACTGCTTCCACTGCAAAGGCCATGCAAGTATTAAATATTTTAACTACACAGAGGTTTAGGATAAGCAGTAAAATCCAATGAGGTGTTTTGAAATCAAAGACTTGTGGTTCTTTTCATGGTTTAATGACTCTTTCATAGTTTCATCCCCTGTTCATTCTGTCACTTTCCATTTTACCCATGTATGTGTGATTGTGTGTCTGTGTTTATTTAGGTTAGTTGTGTTTGTGATTTAGTTAATAAAACTTGTGCATAATACAAATTTGGTTCTGATTCTCTGCTTGCAACAATGTCAATTTAATGATTTTTGGTCTTGTTACATGCTCTAAATACTAAATGTACATGCTAAGAAAGAGTTATTTTACTTTGGTCATGAAAAATACCCTTTTCTTAGAATTAATATTCAATACTGAGTGTTCGGTGGACGGACTGATTAATTGATTGTAATGTTAATGTAGCTACATCAAGTTAATCCGATTAACCGTTCCAAATATTCATAATTAATCATAAGTTATGAATAATTAATAATATTTCCCCTTTGAGCTAATTTGCTGCATGTCTTAGTAATTTCCTTTATTCTTAATATTTTCTTCTCTTTTTGCTGTTTTTATGTGATTTTATAGTAGCTTGTTTGCTAAAGTTTAGAGTTGATCTGTTTATCTGAATATGCTGTTTGTCACCGTTGTTGAGATTAATATGCTGATTCTTGATGTCTGTGTGCCTAAGACAAAGATTTTTTTTTTTGTTTTTTTTTGAAGTTTTTATTTTTCATTTTTTATCAGAACAACCTTTAAAGTGCCCCTATTATGGATTTTTGAAAATTACCATTCATGTAGTGTGTAACATAACTCTAAGCGAATGAAAACATCCTGCAAAGTTTTAAATCTGAAAGTGCAACGTATATAAAGTTATTGTCTCTCAAAAGTAAGAGTCGACTCTGAGTGACTTAAACAAGTCGTTTGTAAAACGAATCCCAAGCCGTTTCTTTGTGACATCACAACGAAACATTAGCATATTGCCCGCGCAGACGGCAGGGAAAATTCATTTTTTTTAACGATACCACAGCAGTACAATCTTTTGTTGTTTCCATCGTTTTACTGACGAATGCTTCTCAAACCTCGGGGAGTTTAACACAGGATTCACAAAATGCTTGGTCTTAAAATATGGATCAATGCCCAGTTTATTTGGACCAGCTTGCTCCTCTGAATCTCAACCTGTAAGTATGATTAATAATTGATGTTTTTATTTTCTAGCGATCGTTCAAAATTCGTAGTTTTGTATGTTATGTTGTGTAACGTACACCCTAGTCTGTATGTCTCCTGCTAACCGACTAACTCACATTTCTGTAGTTCTGCTATTCAGATGTGGGTCCAATATTGTCTAAAAATGTGTCGATTAATGCAGCTTGTCTGTCTTATTACTTGGAGTAATGATCAAGGATAGAGCACGACTTTTGTTTACAAAGTGTAATGCATTATCAGCTATTCACGTTTGTGCTCGGCTGTGTACACATCTGGCCTAAATGTTTATCTTATGTTAGAGGTTTTCAGTTTCACTTGGCATTCTGATCCAGTTTCCACTGGTGCACCTACATAAAGTATAACAGTGACGCTGCTATCACGTCTTATAAATAACGCAAACTAAGGTGACACTTACCATATAGAAATGTCCTGCTCCAGTCGTGATTGCGAATCAGTTTCTGGTTGATCGACTACTTCAGATGTTTCATCATTGGACTCGGGCTCGAATTGATACGATAAAATTGATGCTATCTTTTCTGTCCATACATTGTATACAATGTCTTGCGAATTGATAGCTGTCATTCAGTTATGGCAATGGGCGCGCGGTGCGTGCAGTAGACCAATCACAAAGGATTGGGCCATCTGACCAATCAGAGCAGTGTAAGCTCACGGAAAGGATTGATTTTTCAAACTGCTTCTAACAAATCGTTTACGAAACGTTACAGAACTGAGGTGAAATTAAATGTATATTATGAGAAAACAAAAGTGTTTTTTGACCTTGCATGCATGTAAACCTGTTGTAGGAGACTCCCAAAACAATATTAGGAACATTTAAAAAGGCCTAATAGGGGCACTTTAAGAAATCCTTTGGATTTTATGCTGTATAATTACAGGGCTGCTGTAATCAATAATGTAAATCTAGCTCAGAGATTAAGTTCTAAATGAGTTCAGTGATTCAGGTCAAATGATGATTATGTTAAAACATAACCAACAACACCTGATCATCTTTTCTCTTTGCTTGTCTGGCTGTTATAACTCAGTTACAGCAGTCAAAATCTAATGTTAATTTAAGAGTCAAGAGCCCAACTAAAGCAAATACTGACCAACATAATGGTGACTTAAAATTTGTGATTTTCTCCTTCAGTGATTCTGCTTGTTAATACTAGGTGTCTTCAATAATGGTCAATCATCACTCAATCACTTAATTATCTCATTAACTTTAACACTGCTTCAGTGTTCATTTAACACTCTTATTTTAACACTTTAACACTCTTGAGTGTGGACTCAAATAAACTCTGATAACACTGGGGTGTATGTGCTGTTTGATGCTTCAACTTTTAGTAACCCAATGAGCTTGCATTAGCAGAGTGTGAAGACACAGAAGATGAAGATTCAGTAACTTTACTTATAATGATCCAAACCGGTAAATCCAAACAGGTACAAGCTAATCGCACACATGTAGGTATTACAGTGAGTAGACTGTAGGTGAGTGAGTAGGAACAACTTAAGTAGTGAACACAACGAGGTAGATGTAGAAGGCATGGCTGATGAGATCTGGGGGACAACCAACGGAGACGAGGGCCCAGGATCCGATGGCACAGATGGAGGGTCGATGTTGCTGAGTGACATCGCTGGTGCTGGTAACCCAGGCGATGTCGTGGCAATGAGCGTCGCAGGTGGAGCCAGAGCACCCGAGGACTGGGGCGACGGTGGTGAGACTGAGGACAGAGGCGATGCTGAAGGAAGGAAGGAGCCCACTGCAGCCGTAGGAGAGGAGGGACGGAGCATAGCGGACAGCCCGTATGTCTGTGGCTTAAGTGGAGCGACAACTGACCAAGGGGGAGCCGGTGGGATGAGGGAACCCACTGGAGTCACTAGGCTGAGGGTCCCTGGAGGAGCCGAAGGTGGGAGGAGCCAGGATGGAGCAGACAGGTCGACGGGCCGAGATGGAACGATGGAAACTGAGACCGGAGGCGGAGCCGCAGGATCCCCTGGCTCAGGCGCTGCAGATGGTTGCGCGACCTCAACGCCCCGGCAGGGCATCTCTAGAGACAGCACATGGATGCAAGCTTCTAGCAGCGGCAGGGCTGGAGGACTGGCTGAGCTCTGTGAAGGAGGTGACATCAGACTAGACAGGATGATGGTAAGTAGGGCACAGTCCACACAAATGAAAGAGAAAAATAAATCAGCGTCCATATCATTCATAATGATACAGGGTGGGCTTGGTTGGGGATCGATTCCTCCTCACTGGTGTCCAGCAGCCAGTCCTCGGTTCCCGTTCCCTCGGCCATAGATGTCATGGGCTCACATCCCTGCTCAGACTAGCCTCTTGTCCTCAGGCTCTGGCTCACTCATCGCAGCGGATAGTCCCTCAATGTCTGCGGGGGGCTTTCGCACATTCTCCGTGGTAATTTAGGCTCTGGGTCTGGCTGAGTTCTGAATCGGGGCCGCATGCTTTCCAGACACTAAAGCACGGCTTCCTTCCAATTCAGTCCAGTAGTGTCTGGGAGGTTGATGGAGCTGTGAAAGTTTGTCCCGATCCAGAACAGGGTCTTTAGACCATCCCCTGTGAAGGCCTCATCGACTGGATAGCCAGTGGCACAGATCCCCAACAAACCGTTTCCATACCGGTGTGATGAATCCGATCTTCAACTAGATGGAACTGGATTAAATATTTTGACTGTTGCGATCCCAATCTGACTTATGACCTTTAATGCAGCCTGAATCATAATCATGCACTGTTCGTTGTTGGCCAGAGGAGAACTGGCCCACCGACTGAGCCTGGTTTCTCCCAAGGTTTTCTTTCTCCATTTTGTCACCAGTTGGAGTTCAGGTTCCTTGCTGCTGTGCCTTTTGGCTTGCTTAGGACACTTGATATTTCACAATGTTTTTTATCTGTCTGCATTGACACCATTGTATGCGAACTGAACTGAGCTGGACGATGACATCACTGTTTTTTCCAGAGCCAATGTATAGATGAATTAACTAAATTAATAACTATTGATTTTTACAAAGGAATGAATCAATACTGAACTGACTTAAGCTGGACATTGACACCATTTTCTTCTTGAGCTGTCGTGCAGCCAAAATTATTTGCCAGTTATCACTGTAAAGCTGCTTTGACACAATCTGCATTTTAAAAAGCGCTATATAAATAAAGGTGACTTGACTTGACTTTAGGGTCTCGTCGTCGAGCGGGCTGGTGATGGTGAGATGGAAAAACCCAGCAGTGAATGTGAAGAAATCATGACTCTCCCAAGCCAATGCAATAAATTGCGCTCTATAATCCATATTTGGTGATCCGGTCATCTGTAACGCTGTGCGTGCAGGCAGGAAGACGATGACACAGAAGATGAAGATTCAAACAGGTAACTTTACTTATAATGATCCAAACAGGTACAAGCTAATCACACACATGTTGGTATTATGGTCACCAGACAAGGAGTGCAGGAGAAGGAACACCTTAACCCTCGTGTCTGGGGGCATTTTGGGGCCCTGGAGAAGTTTTGACATGCCCTGACATTTGTGCTTTTTTCAGTTGCTTATAAATATATTAATGGCAAAAGTGTCATTACACTGTATTCAGCATGAACTAGGCTACCATAATATGTGAGCAACATGTATGTAGATGTTTGTATTTTTGAGAGAATAGTGTTTATGTGTGGGTATTGAAAATAAATAAATAAAATAAGTCGCTGAAATAGGTCACAAAACACATATTGACAGGGGCATTTCCTCCAAGGAGGCAAGGGAGGCAGTGCCTCCTCAAAAAATTAGGATGAGAAAATAATCCATATTACAAAATTAAAAAACACAAATATTACAAAATGTGACTATAAAAAGTGTACAAGTCACTCGTTTTTTCTAAAGGAACACTGTCCAACAGCGACACCCGCAGTTAAAGTTACAGCGAGAGTCCGCGTCTCTTGTGCCTCCCTTGGAGCTCGTAGAGAATGAACAAAGCCTCTAAAGCATGAGGTGGGTTTTGTAGGGGGTAATAGAGAATGAATGGGGGAAAGTCACATAAGAGGAGGCAGTGCATCCATCGCACTATGATTGGATATGATCGGTTATGATTGGATATGATTAGTTTGTACGATAAATCCCACCTCTTGTTTACGTGTGCGTTCCATGCTTCAGTTTGAATGAACAAAGTGATGGCGTCAATGGGAAGACTAATTAAAAAGTAAATAAACAGCTCACCCAATTAGATATCACTGCTTTGTCATGTCAAAATCAAACTTGAAATGGCCTGAAAACATGATGACTGCGGGGGTTTTAGTGAGCAATCAGCTTGGTGAAATTAAACATACATCTTCCTGTCTGTGACAGTGTTTACCGAGCATGACTGATGATCCGAAATAAGTTGACTATTAAAAAGAACAGCTGAAAATCAATACACAAATAAAATATATTGTTTAACCCTCTATGGTACGGTGTTGCCTTCAGGCAACATAGTCTATTTTAGTTTGTTTTTAATAAAATGAGACTTTTAAATGAACTTTTAAAAAATAAGTAAATTAAAATTTATGAAAATAGTTTGACAGTTTTCACGGACTTTAAGTTTGTTTTCATTTGGCACATGTTCCTTTGTTCAGTTTCCCGCCACTTGTCTGTCTCCTTGGTTACCGTCATTATTAGTTCATTTGTATCAGCTGTGTTCCATTCATTATCCTCATCTGTGTTTGCCTTATAAGTTGGTCCCTCACATTCATTCCCTGTCCGTTCACCGTCCATGTATGTGTGTGTTGCACCTGATCTTCTGCCTGTTGGATTTATCATTAAAACCAGTATTTTGGATTTATTATCTTCATCTGTGTCTGCCTTCCTGCAACCCCCGTGACAGTTTGCCTCCTCAAGTTTTTACTTCAAAATGAAACATAAAACAGTCATTCACATAAAACAATATATTGATTTAAATTTTGTAAGACACTTTTTGTTTAGAAAGACCATTTCAATGTCTTTTTTTTTCTCCAGTGCAGAAACACCAAATGCCAGGTATGTGATGTTCACATATATCTTTGAACATGATTTATTTCTGTGTACTTCAAATGCGTCTTTGACTCTCATTTATATAGTTAACTATATTTTAAATAAACTACAAAAAAAAAAAAAAAATGTTTCTTTTGACATTGCATTTTTTCTTGTTCACTCAGTCACATTCCTGACTGAATGGCTCATTATGTGGCTCATTAAGGGCAGGGTCTTAATCTCCTCAGGTGTGAATCACAGCATTATTCATGAAGATTCACACCTCCATACATCCATCCTAAACAAAAAGTATCTTAGAAATTTAAAATCAATACATTATTTTATGTGTCCAAGTAGGCAGAATGATTTTACATCACTTTGAAGCAAAAACTCTGGACTAAAATATACAGTTCCCAAAAGTCTTGTGAAAAAATATTTAGTATGTGTTTTGAGGCCTTATTTCAGTGATTTTTTTTTTTTTTTTTTCCAAAGACCATGCATACAGTATATGTAAATATGTAATTCTCTCAAAAATACAAACGTACATACTTGTTGCTCACATATTATTGTAGCCTAGTTTGTGCTGAATACAGTGTAATGAGACTTTTGTCATTAATATGTTTATAAACAACTGAAAAAAACACAAATGTCAGGGCATGTCAAAACTTCTCCAGGGCCCCAAATTAGCCTCAGACCCCAGAGGGTTAAGTTGTGAACACAATGAGGATAATTACTTATACACAGCTGACACATATGAACTAACCATGACGGTAACCAAGGAGACAGATGAGTGGCGGGAAACTGAACAAATAAACATGTGACAAATGAAAACAAACTGAAAGTCCATGAACAAAACTAAACAGAATGGTGACACAGAGATTATTTATTTTTTCTAAAAACTTCTTTTGTGTTCTTCTGAAGAAAGTCATATAGATCTCAGATGACATGGGTAAAAGATGAGTAAATGGTGAGGACTTTAGCATTTGAAATGAAATGTTAATTTAAAAAAAAATAGTTTTAAATGAATAGGAAGTGTTGTAAATCAAATAAAGTTTGAATAAATTTGTTTTTCAAATAAAGGTTTTAGAGTCAGTGATATCAGATTGTGTGTGTGTGTTTATTGTATTTACCCTGTAACTTCATGGAACAAGAGGGTAACAAGCACCACTTTAATTTACAGCCTGCAAATTTCACACTTACCCTGTAACTACATGGATCAAGAGTATATTTCCCCAATATTAAAAAAAATGCAGTAGTTTTAGTTTTACTTGCATTGAAACACAGAAGCCCAAACTTAATCAGTGCACGTTTGCTATAAAAAAAATACTGTATAAATGCAGATATGTACCCCCCCCCCCCCAAAAAAAAAAAAAAAAAACACCTTTATGTAATGGTACACTATTACAACAGAAAGCTATGCCATGTATGTTCTTGCTAAATTGCTCCCAAACATAAGATTGTTGATCATAATAGTACACTATAATTACAGAAAGGTACGCTGTAAATTCGTTTTAAAGAAGCCTAGCCTAGAGGGGCCAAACACTTGATGTCGCAGTCTAGCCACAGCTCAGGTGAGCGAAGGCCCAACAGTGCTACTCAAACAAGGGAACAGCCATCACAGCGGCCCACAAAGAGCTGACACATGTGCTGTCTAAAAATTACTTCCCACACTACCACAAACAGAACCATCAGTATAGCAGGACGAGTAAGCCTACATGAAATCCGCTAAAACATCATAGGTTCAGTTCAGGGTATATGTGAAGCATGGAAAAAAAACTCAGAAGGGGAGGGGCAGAGAAGGCTAGGAAGGGGAAGGGAGATATTATTTCCTTTTGGCATGGGGCGGATTTCTGCCACCCATGCACTTGGCTTCAATGACCTCCCTCAAATCCTTCCTAGCCCTCCTCATTTCTCTCCTCTTTTGCATCCTGTCAGCAGGGGAAGGAGGAGCCAGAGTAGCAACACTTTGCCTCTATGCCTGAAGTCCGCAGACCCAGACGGCCCAGGGTCCCCCGAGATTTTGGGCACAGACCTGGGACTGCACAGTATTAGTTTCTTGTAAGATGCAGACCACGCCCTCGCCTCTCGGAACTTATCGAGAACCGCCTTGACTGATGTGCCGAATAATTCAGAGGGCGAGACTGACGCAACGAGGGGGGCCTCAGGGGACAGGCCCTGGTAGGCCTGCAACACTGCCATCATGTGCAGAGCACCACTGGCCTGACCCGCAATGGCATATGCCTAAAGGCTTTAACGGCAGGGTTGAAGTCTTCAACATTGATGTCTCTCCCATTGAGAGATAGTTTGCAAACATATCCTCAATGGGAGGCATTGATGCATATCCATGCACGTGCAATCCCTCCACGTTTGCGTAATTCGTGTGGTGAAAAAGATGAATGCGAGCCGAATATGGATTGTTCCGAGACCTTTCCACCTTAGTGTGCAGGTCTGGCAGAAAACGGAAGACTCGCTGGAAATGATAGCTTTTAGCATTGGTTCTGCCGGGAAGATTCTAATGCCACATCATTCATTCATACTAATAGGTCTGGCCAATCACTGCTTGACACCTGGAGTATATAAGCACTGAGTTTCACATTCACAGTTGATGACACTGACGTTGGGAGTCTATATATAAGTGCACAATTAACTGGAAAATTTAAATCTAATTTAAACAGCTGCAGCTCAAAACTAGAGTAATTTTGTACTGATAATAAACAACATTTAAAACAGTTGTTAAATATAGTAGCAAACTCTCCACCTCTATCCAATGTCTGTGGAGTACTTTGGAAGTTAAAATCACATGGAGAGGTTTCAGATATTTTTTCAGAAAAAAAAAAAAATAATAAAAAAATAAATAAAATAATAATAATAATAATAATAATAATAATAATAATAATGGAAATTTACTCCAACTCCATGAAACCTTGCTCTCAAAGTTCTGCAACAGGACATTGATTCCAAATGCTCCAGAAAAAAAACAAAATGAAGAGATGAATACGTTACTGTGAGGAAGGACGATGAATAGCGTTGGACTGGTGAGAAACCCTGACTGATGCCATCCACTGCTGGTATCTCTGGACATCTGACAAAGACTCTGGCTGATTTTTTGAGTCTCACCAGAACACCACCTCTGTTTCCATGTTTCCTGTGCCGTTTCTTCTGTTGCAGTGAACAGTCCGGTATACAACAGATGTAGATAATAATACCCAAGAAATTTTGTGGGGGCACATAAAAGTTCTGATAGTGAAAAATGGCAATAAATATAAAATTACACTTCATCTCTGGCTTTATTGTTTAAAGTGTTATATGCACTTTAATAGATACTGGTCTGCGCTTCACATCAATGTAGCCTAAATGCATTCGTTCTGCGCTGTACAGCCCTTACAGAAATTAATCATTAATTAGTCTAAAGTTTTATTATAGTAAAGGTGTAGTGACCATATGGGTTTTTTTTTTTTTTTTTTTTGGCAGACTACCATTTGTATAACCGCACTATTACATCAGCTAGGGGTAAGACATAATAAATAAAAGAAAAGAACAAGAGGCTTCCAGCAGGCTGTCAGACCAAAGGACCAAGGAAAACACAATAAATTACAAGGTAAATTTATTGTAAATCACAGAAGAAAAAGCAACCATAAATTAGTAGAACTCGTTAAGTGACCCACAGTCCAGACAAAATAATAATAAAGCAATATACACTGCCCTCCAAAAGTTTGGAAACGCCCTAGAAAAGTGGGGTTTTGGATAATATTGGCATGAATCCTTTTTAATTTGTGATAATTTTGCACTGATAAGGGACAACACAAACTACGAAAACATATTTTATTACATAAACAGTTTATACATAGAAAAAACTTAAATTTTCGATTCATCAAAATATCCACGGGAATATCCATGGGAAACTGAACAAAGGAGGACATGTGACAAAATGAACAAACAGAGAGTCCAAATATTAACTACTTTTAACAAAAACATAATATAAATAAGATTTAAACAATAGGGCAGGTTTCTCCTACATTCCTACCACATTCTAAAGAAAATAAACAATCAAAGGAAACACTCAAAAACACTGAAAAGACATTTTGGTCTGGCAGTTGGCAGGAAGTCTGGATCAGTGCGACCGGCCCGGAGTCGCACAGCTTACTTCTTATAAGCAGAAGAGGATTTTTAAAAGGACCGACCGCTGATCAACCAATTACCGCTGGTAGGCGGCAGCACTCTTAGCAAATCAGTGGCAATCTAAAACTCAAAAATAAAACATCCAACAGAATATTATGAGTATTATGAGAACAAAATGACAAATAAACATCATAACGTAACAAAATATATATAATATATATAATAAAATACCATGGTTAAACTATGGTTAGTGTAGCAAAACCATGATTAATTTGTGATTACCATGGTTTAACTATATTAACCATGGTTTTTTTTGTTTTGTTTTTTGTGTAAAACCATGGTTAATTTGTGGTTATCGTGGTTTAACTATATTAAATGTTTTTTTTTCTTTCTTTTTTTTCTAAATTTGTAGTAAAACCATGGTTAATTTTCATAGTGCATCGGGCAGCTTTGCCACACAGATTTTGATAGTTGGTCAGTTAAATACTGTAAAACAGGCAGTGTGCCAAATATGTAGGCTAGGAGTAGTTGTGGGTGCAGATGTAAATTATTAAAGTACATTAATATTTGAGAGATAAACTAATATTTCACAACACTTGTAGTGATTTTATATCTACACAGAAGAAAGCCCTGTCCAGCTCTGCCCCAGAAGGTTTATATCAAGCCACTAGTTAGTCTGGTTGTTTGATTGAAAGTGAAAGTGACATGTGAAGGCCAAGTATGGTAACCTATACTCGAATTTGTCCTCTGCATTTAACCTAATCAGTTAGTGCACACACATTAGGAGTAGTGAGTAGTGAAGACACATACACTGCACACCATGGACACATACACCTGGAGCAGTGGGCAGACATTTTTGCTGTGGCACCCGGGGAACAATTGGAGGTTAGGTGCCTTGCTCAAGGGCACCTCAGTCATTTCCTGCCAGTATTGAGAATCGAACCCGAAACCTTCGGGTTACCACTCTGACTCTCTAACAATTAGGCCACGACTGACCCCGTTTCATCAATCTCTTTCATAAAAAAGAGATTAAATGTAGTTGCAATAAATGCTTTAAGAATCAATTCAACTGTAGGAGCAGTTGACTATTATACTGCTGCGTGAAACTGAGGAACAACCGATGAAAACATGGTTTGATGTTTGCTTGACCAATCAGTGGAAAGGGGCATTTAATTTCCGCCCATATAGAGATTGAATATTCAAGCTGTTTATCCATTTTATTTTTATTGTTTCCATTTGGTGAATAAGTGTGATGAAAATAAAAAAATAAATTAAAAAAAGAGATTTTTTTTGTTTTGTTTTTTTGTTATAGGGTCGTATATGTGATAAATGAACGGTTTCTTCGTTTACCCATTTTGAAGACAAAAACCAGAAAACGTCTCGGTTACGTATGTAACCCTCGTTCCCTGAAGGAGGGAATGGAGACGTACGTCAGTAGTGACCAACGAATTGGGATATCGCCAGAGAGCCCTATCAGCTTCGAGTGAAACTAAACAAGCCAATGGAATTGGCGTGCGATATTTGCATAGCGCGCACCGCCCCCGCAAGGCGGGTATAAATATGGAAGCGGATGCAGTCGCACTCTGTTTTTTGCTGAGGAGACAACCTGAGTCTGCACTACAGCGAAGGCACAGGAACTGTGGCGACAGGACGTACGTCTCCGTTCCCTCTTTCAGGGAACGAGGGTTACATACGTAACCGAGACGTTCCCTTTCAGTCAGTCACGTTCGACGTACGTCAGTAGTGACCGACAAATTGGGATCCCAAATAAAACGCCACAGTTACTGACCCCTTCCAGCGCACAGTGTAAGCTCCAGCCACCCGGTGCACCTTGGGGCGGAGAAGGGGGCGAGCTTACACTGAGAAGGTCTACTGCTGTTCCGCAAGACCCACTCAGTAAGACTTAGACAACACTGGGGAACCAAACCCATAGGGGATGCTGCGGAGGCTACAACCTACCCTGGAGGGGAGGAATTACGTGGAAATACACATATGGACTGGCCGTGGGCAGTGCGCATATGGAGTCCCTGGGATGGCTCCAGCCTAGAGATAGGGGGAGACTCATCTGACAGGTGACAGCAGAGCTGGCTCTGCTAAGGGAAAGATACGGGCTCACCGTGGGGAGTTAACCGTGGACAATACACAAATGGGACCACTCACGTGGAGAGGTCACGACATATGGCACCCAGCCAAACCTCAACGTCAGTGACAGATGTTTGACCTAGCATCAGACACTCCACAATGTCTGAGCCGCAAGGGGAGGCGGAGGAACTCGACAGGGTTCACCAGGCGGGGAACTCACTGGAGCAATGGATGCACATATCTGGCCCAGGGGGCGGGAATGGCATAGCAAGCTGACACTAGAATGGGTCCTTCACGTTACCGACTAGTGGAAGCGAGTACACGGGAAGATACCGATTCCACACAAAGGCTATAGAATCTAGCGAATGTGTTGGGTGTCGCCCAGCCCACAGCTCTACAGATATCTGTCAACAAGGTGCCGTGCGCCAGCGCCCAGGAAGAGGCAACTCCTCTAGTGGAGTGAGCTCTTAACCCGAGCGGGCAAGGCACGCCTTGGGACTGATAAACCAAGGCGATGGCATCCACTATCCAGTGGGCCATCCTCTGCTTGGAGACAGCCTTTCCCTTCTGCTGGCCTCCGTAACAGACAAAGAGCTGATCTGTGGTCCTAAAGCTTTGCGTTCTATCCATGTACAAGTGCAGAGCGCAGACGGGACAGAGCAAAGCCAGGGCTGGGTCTGCCTCCTCCGAAGGCAGCGCTTGCAGGTTCACTACCTGATCTTTGAAGGGAGTGGTAGGAACCTTGGGCACATATCCAGGCCGGGGTCTCAAGAAAACGTGAGAGTCACCAGACCTGCATTCCAGGCACAATTCGTTGACCGAAAATGCGTGCAGGTCCCCTACCCTCTTAACCGAGGCCAATGCAACCAGGAGGACGGTCTTAAGGGACAGTACTTTTAACTCCACTGACTGCAAAGGCTCGAAGGGATGACCCCGGAGAGATGTAAGTACCAGGGAGAGATCCCAAGAGAGTATAGAGGGAGGGCGAGGCGGATTCAGTCTCCTCGCCCCCCTCAGGAACCTGACGATCAGGTCGTGCTTCCCCAAAGACTTACCATCAACTGCATCGTGATGTGCGGCAATAGCGGTAACATAAACCTTGAGGGTGGAGGGAGACAGCCTTCGCTCCAAGCCCTCTTGCAGGAAGGAAAGCACTGACCTGACCAAACACGATCGGGGGTCCTCTCGGTGAGAGGAACACCATTCGACGAACAGGTTCCACTTCAGGGCATAGAGGTTCCTTGTAGAAGGAGCTCTAGCAGAAGTGATAGTGTCTACAACCAACTGGGGTAGATCACTTAGAACCTTCGCGTCCCATCCAGGGACCAGACATGGAGTTTCCAGAGGTCCAGTCGTGGGTGCCAGCCAGAGGGTGCCCCGTCTCAGAGTCAGAATGTCCTTCCTCAGAGGAATGGGCCAAGGAGGCGCTGTCGCGAGGAGCGTCAGGTCCGAAAACCAGGTCTGAGTGGGCCAATACGGAGCCACTAGCAAGACCTGCTCCTCGTCCTCTCTGACTTTGCACAGGAGCTGTGCGAGAAGGTTCACTAGGGGAAAACGCATATTTGTGTAGGCCCCGGAGTCAGCTGTGTGCCGAGAGTACCCTCGGTCAGGGAATAAAACAACTGGCAATGGGCTGTGTCCGGAGAGGCAAACAGATCTACCTGTGCGGCTCCGAAACGCTACCAGATCAGCTGGACCACCTGGGGATGGAGTCTCCATTTGCCCGGAAGTGGAGGCTGCCGTGAGAGCTCGTCGGCTGCACAGTTGAGCACACCTGGGACGTGAATGGCACGAAGCGATCTCAGATGTCCAGCTCCCTGCTGTCTGGCGGGTGGAGGCTGCTGCTTTGCAGACTTAGCAGGGGCGGAGGACGACGCAGGCGGGTGCCCTCGGCGACGAGCAGACTGAGGTTGCGGGACACGAGGATTCCAGACGAGCCCGACCTTCTCGGTGGCCCGGGAAAGCATAGCCGTCAACCCGGGATCAGGCTCAGGCAATGCTACAGTCCCGGAGGGAGGCAGTGCAGCCCAGTCTTCATCTCCCGAGGACTCCAGCTCACCTTCCGATGCCGCGATCGACATCTGCTCGCCCACAGGTGCACCGAAGGAAACGGATGGTCGCTCAACAGAGGGACCGCCATGATCCTCTGGCATCACCACAGGCTGCAGTGTTGTTGAGGGGATAGGGGCCTGCGGAGCGGAGCTCGGCGGGGAAGCCCTAACCGTGATCCTCAGGTCACCCTTCCTACAAGCCGATGCGCCGCTCCCCTGACCGGAGCCAGAGAAAACGGCCGAATGGGGCATAGGGGAGGGGACCCCCACTCCCTGAGAACCAAGGAATGAGAGTCTAGACCTCAACACTGAGATAGTCATGTTCCCGCAGTGAGAACATGAACTATCCACAAAGGCTGCCTCAGCATGCTGAAAGCCCAGGCATGTGACATAGCGATTGTGACCATCAGCGGGGACCAGGGAACGACCGCATCCAGTAACGCACAGACAAAATGACATCTTGAAAAAGACACAGTGTTCGTCTATGAAGCTCTTTTAGAAGGGGGAAATTTAGCTCTTGTTCTTTGTGCTGAAGCACACAGGGAACAGCCGCGGTGTGACTACAGGTACACCACTCCCTGAGTCACACGCACAGAGAAACCGGCCCAAATCGCAAACCAACGGGCAGAAACAATGCTGTGAAAAGAGCAGTTGAGAGCTGTATAAATCAGGGCTCTGAACCGGTTCAAGGAACGAAAACGAAAACCGGAAACGAACGAAATTTTAACAGGAACAAAAACGAAAACGAAAACAAAATCAATTTTAATCGTTCTGAACAGAAACGTTTATTTGAAATTACCATTAACCGGTTAATAACGTCAATTTATCGTTCTCTTTAATACTTTAATTTGGCAGTGACCAATCATGAATTGAATAGTACAACATGTGACTTTGACGCATCAAGCGTGAGTGAAAGGTAGCTTGCAGAGGCACATTCAACGTAAACATCCAGCAGAGTATGCTGCTGAATCTGATTCAACCAGTAAAAGACCAGCATCTACAGCAGATGGACAAACAACTGTGGATGCGGTCATAGTTAAAAAGCCAAAGACAACAGGCCTACATATTCAACTGAATCCTGATGTTCTAAAAGATGCATGCACAGAGCTAGTAACTGTCAACGGGAGACCATTTACATTAATGGAAAACACTGGCTTCAGAAAAATTATCAAGCCAATACAAGAGGCTATAGGAAATAACTTCGTCATCAACTCCTTAAATATCCGTGATATGGTGTCAAGTGTTGCTCATGTGGGAAGGGAAAAGCTCAAGAATGAGTTAAAGGGAAGGCTACTAATGCTTAAAATTGATTCAGCCACATGCAGAGTATCTGTTCTTGGCATAAATGTACAGTACACTGACGGAGAAAAAATTGTGTTGTGCACTTTGGCCGTAAGGGAGCTAACTGAATGACACACAGCCGAATACATTTCATCCGTTGTAAATGATGTCTTGCACAAATATAATGTTGAATTACGGCAAGTTTACTCAGTAACGTCAGATAATGGCGCTAACATGTTAAAGGCGGTGTCTTTACTATCCGACATGCAAGAGGGCACCCCATCTAATGAAGAGAATGAAACTGATCCCTTTGGAGCAGGAATGGATGAGGATGAGCTAGATGGAATCCAAGGCGAAACACCTGATTTGGTAATTTAACTTGACTCTATGCTGGAGCGGCTTTTAGAGCTCCGGAATTTTAGCGAGGACATGTCACCAAACATTAAAGAACTACATTTAGGTGAGAATGAATGGGAGACAATATCCAACTTGGTGAGTGCACTGAAACCAGCGAAAATTGCTACAATTGCCTGGGAAGCCATTCAGACTTTATCTGGCAGCAACACGACGGCACAGCACACTCCATCCCAGTCATCCGACGATGACGACGAGATAGAACAGCTGTTGATGGCAAAAGAAAAAGAAAACACAACAGTAAAACACGCTCGTGTTTCCATCTCATCTGTTTTGGATATGTATTCAAGAGAAGCATGCCTTAAGAGGAGTGAGTGTATTTTTAAGTACTGGGCAAGTGTTGCTCCCACTAACCCAGATTTGCACAAACTTGCTATAAATGTAATTGCACTACCTGTAACACAAGTCAGCGTAGAGCGTGCATTTTCATGCCTCAAGTACATTCTTTCCCCACTGAGGTCATCAATGAATGCACAGGTCTTGGAGGACATTCTTTTCGTACGTTTAAACAAGCAGTATGGACTCTAGGCTTAAATAGACTAATGACTTAGTCTGTGGATTTCATTTAAACCTACCTAAGTAGCAACTATCGCACATTTTCCTATTGTCTTTCAGGTAGCTAAAATATGTCAATATGTTTTCTTTTAGAATGTTAATGCTTTGTATTAAATGGTTGAAATTTTGTTGTAGTTTTACAATGTTATATTGCATTAAATGATCGAGCTTTATTAGCTAACCAAATTTGATTCCGTGATGCAAGGACGTGTTGCGCTGTGTTTGCTTTGAAATTAGCAGTTGACGGTGCATTAAAAGAGTAATGGTTATCCGGTTTATTTATTTTTTATTCATGTAATTTCTAAAAACAAGTCGTGTTGCAAAAAAAGTTATGTACAGAAAATGTTATCCCTCTTCTGAAAAGAATTAGGTATAAAAGGGCCACTTTCGATTGTCTAACGGTCCAGTAAAACGGGTCATTTTTTTTCCAGCTGTTTATACTTTAAATTAATGCAGGTATTTCTGTTGTGGTTTTAACTATGTTATGCATTAAATGTTCAAGTTTAATTATCATGTGTTATGTTATTTTTGAGTGAAAATGAGTCTGTATGCATACATTTGTTTAAAGAATAGCCTAAATTAAAATAACGTTATTAACATGTATTTTTTCTAATCAAACCATTTTTGGAACGGTAATGTTTAATGAGGAACGCAAAAACGGAAACGTTAAAATATCGATTCTGCTTGGAGTGAAACGATTGATATTTTTTTTTATTTTTAAGCCCTGGTATAAATAGCTCGCTCTGTGAAAGGCTTGCAGCTTCGCTGTAGGGTGCCTTAACACCAGCACAGTGAAACGAGGCTCTTCAAAGGCTTGAGAAATTCACTCTCAGTCAATAGCAGGAACACAACAGGTTGGCTCCGAAGCGAAAGACAGAGTGCGACTGCATCCGCTTCCGTATTTATATCCGCCTTGCGGGGGCGGTGCGCGCTATGCAAATATCGCACGCCAATTCCACTGGCTTGTTTAGTTTCACTCAAAGCTGATAGGGCTCTCTGGCGATATCCCAATTCGTCGGTCACTACTGACGTACGTCGAACGTGACTGACTGAAAGGGACCAAAATATCCAAAGGTACACGGACCAAATAATTATTTAAAGGGGTGGTTGATTATGATTTCACTTTTTTAACTTTAGTTAGTGTGTAACGTTGATTTTAGAGCATAAACAACATCTGCAAAGTTAAGATGCTCAAAGTTCAAAGCAAAGCGAGATATTTCCTTTTAAAGAATTCTCTGTTTAAGGACTAGAACAAGCATCGAGCTTCTTCCAGGGTTGGTGACATCACTAACCCTAAAATTTACATAAACCCTGCCCCCGAGAACACGCAACAAAAAGGTGAGGCCATGTTATTGCATTACAGTACGTAACACAAATGCAATAGCATGTCATAAAAGCAAGATGACAACATGACAAGTTATAACTGTAATTAAACTAAACTGTTCTATCTTCATGCAGCATATATTCTCTGGCTCTGTAGGCATCTTACAACAGTTCCCACATGAGTGATGTATAGATTATCATGACAGAATATGCTAATCAATGACTTGAAGATAGTTAACTCCACATCAGCAACATAAATTCATCAACTAACCGTTCAGAAACATCCTGTTGCATTCTACAGGTTGTCACTTCTTCTTGAGGGTCTCCATCAACTCCGGTTTGAACATAAAAGGCTGAACAGTTTCTGATATTTTCAGTGAGTCTGCGTGAGGTATCGTTTATTGTAGCTGCTAACACGAGCTTCTGAAACTCCGCCCTCTTCTTGAGAGCAGCAGCTCATTTGCATTTAAAGCAGGGGTCTCAAACTCAAATTGGCTGCTTGCACTGAGCAACATTGTACTGAACAAATGCAAGCCCTGAATACAAAATCAAATACAAAATCAACTTTTACTGTCATTTAGGCAAGCGCGCTCATAATAGAAACGACGCGCTTGTTGCGGCGCGCTCGTTTTTCCAGGCAGGCCTATGCCGCGGCGAGATGAAAACATCTCAACTTTTCAGAATACCGCAAGCGCACCGCAGGTAAATGGCCCGCAGGCCGGCAGTTTGAGATGACTGATTTAAAGGGACACACAGAAACGGAGCATTTTTGCTCACCCTCAAAAAGTGACAAATTTAACATGCTGTAAAAAATGATCTGTAGGGTATTTTGAACTAAAACTTCACATACACACTCTGGGGACATCAGAGATTTATTTTACATCTTGTAAAAGTGGCATTATATGAGCCCTTTAAGAAGTCATAATTTAGAAAAAGTGAAATTGAATAAAATGAGAGAAAGTCGCAATTATTTATTGGTTTAGTAAGTGAAACAAATTTAAAAGAAAAAAAAAAGAAAAGAAAAAGAAAAAAAATGTTTAGTTTATTTTTTAATTTTTGCATTTGCATTGGTATGGTCAAAAACCTGTAAAGCATTACACAAACTGAGGTATTGTGGATCTCTAGGGCATGAACAAAGAAATACTGCAATAAAACATTTGTCTGTGCAAAATATTGTTTGAAATATAGCTAAAAATGATATAAATGTCTTCGAATAAATAGGCCAGCTCATGTGACTTTCCATGAAATCTGCTTAAATAATTTTGAGAAAACAACTTTTATATTTCCACCATTTACAGTTTGGTCTGTATTATATTTTCAGTGAGGTTTGTTAGATTAAAAAAAAAAAAAAAATCATCACATGATTACATACATTTGTTCATTATGTGTTCTTGATGAGCCTAACAAACACTATATAAACAAACGCATCATCATCAGAAGAGTAAGGGAGGGCCAAGACTCTCTGTGATGCTTGTCTTTGGGTTCTTGCTGCTCTGCAGCATTAAAACAAAGGGGGAAAAGGCTAACTGTAGTATTATAGGGCAACCAGAGTACCCCCTGCTTTCCAAGGATGGAGACATTATCATTGGAGGAGCTTTTTCAATTCACAGCAAAATAAATTTGGAAATGCCATCATTTACAGAAAAACCTCATCGTCTATTGTGCACCAGGTTAGCAACTTCTCTGCTTCTATTTTATTAATTTAACAGTGTAAATTTATATGTCCTATGTAATAGATTTTATTTTGAGAAATAAGACATTAGTTAATATTTCCAATAAGACAAACTTCCAACCCTGCAATATATATATATATATAATTTTTGTTAAACTCTCTCTCTCTCTCTCTCTCTCTCTCTAAACAAATTAGCCTTAATTTGAGAGAATTCCGCTTTGCTCAGACCATGATCTTTGCCATTGAGGAAATTAACAGCAAACAGACGTTACTCCCAAACATTTCGATTGGATACCAAATATTTGACAGCTGTGGTTCCACATTAGCCTCTATGAGGTCATCAGTGGCTCTGATAAATGGTCAGGAGTTGACAGCAGAACACACCTGCCCTGGAAAAACATCAGTTAAAGCTATTATTGGAGAATCTGAGTCTTCCTCAACCATTGTACTGTCCAGAGCAACAGGGCCCTTCAAGATTCCTGTGGTGAAATAAATATACATAAATGTGTCCTATTGTAAGATATATGTGGATAAAAATAAGTATGTTTTCCTGTTACTTTTATCTGTTTTGTTTGACAGATTAGCCATTTTGCTACCTGTGCCTGCCTGAGCAACAGAAAGCAGTTTCCTTCTTTCTTCAGGACTATTCCCAGTGATTACTACCAGAGCAGAGCACTGGCCCAGCTAGTCAAACACTTCGGCTGGACATGGGTTGGAGCAGTGAGAAGTGATAATGAGTATGGAAACAATGGCATGGCAACCTTTGTAGAGGTAGCTGAGCGAGAAGGAGTATGCATTGAGTATTCAGAGGCCATATCAAGGACAAATTCCAAAGAGAAGACTGCTAAGGTTGTTGAAGTAATAAAAAGGGGCACTGCTAAAGTTCTTGTGGCATTTCTGGCACAGGGTGAAATGGATGTGTTATTGGAAGAAATTATCAGGCAAAATGTAACTGGGCTACAGTGGGTAGGCAGTGAATCCTGGATAACAGCGAGATACTTGGCAACAGAGAGACTTTCAAAAGTTCTTGGTGGAGCAGTTGGCTTTACAATTAGCAAGTCAAAAATCCCAGGCCTGAAAGAATTTCTGCTTAAGGTTAATCCATCTCAGAACCCTTCAAATGCTCTTCTGAGGGAATTTTGGGAGATGACATTTGGATGCCGTCTCTCTTCAACAATCAGTTCTGAAGTGGAGTATGAAAAGTTTTGTGATGGATCTGAAAATCTGAGTAATATGAGTAATGCATTCACAGATGTATCTGAGCTAAGGATTTCAAATAATGTATATAAGGCAGTCTACGCTATAGCTTATGCACTTCATAACACAATGGCTTGCAAAACCTCAAACAGTTCACCTGAAAACATAACATGTGGAAATAAGGATTTAATGGTTTCCAGCCAAGTAAGTAAATATGAGGAAACTATATATATATATATATATATATATATATATATATATATATATATATAATATTATTATTATTATTATTAACACATTTTAACAGAGTTTTAAAAATGGTAACAGGTATTGCATTCCCTTCAAAATGTGAATTTCACAATGGCCTCAGGTCAGAAAGTATACTTTGACAAAAATGGAGACCCAACGGCAAGATACGAGCTAATAAACTGGCAGAAAAGTGCAGCAGGGGAAACAAATTTTATCACTGTAGGACACTATGATGCCTCACTACCCAGTGAACAGCAGTTTGTCATGAATTCTATCAATATAATTTGGGAAGGAGACAGTTACCTGGTATGTACAAAATAACATTAGTATGTTGAGTGCCTGATATGTGTCAGTCATATAAGAAAAAACTCAAAATAAGTAAAGCAAAGTAAGAATGTGTAATGGAATGTGCTCGGCAGAAACCAAGCTCAGTGTGCAGTGAGAGATGCCAGCCAGGTTTCAGACAAGCTGTGATCAAAGGGAGACCAGTGTGCTGCTTTGAATGTTTGCGGTGCCCTTCTGGAGAAATCAGCAACACTACTGGTAAGATGACGGGCACTTTGATACAAAGAGACATAAACACCTTTTAATATGCAAATAAATGAAAGACATATATAAATGGATGTACATATTAACACAATGCCATATATACCAGATTATGCTGAATGTATAAGGAAAAACATTATAATGCTATGCTCTATTTGTCTTTTTAGATTCTGCTGAATGCATCAAATGTCCTTTAGAGTACTGGTCAAATGAAAACCACAGTATGTGTGTTCTCAAGAAGGTGGAGTTCCTTTCATTCGAGGAAAACATGGGGATACTTTTGTCTGCATTCTCATTAACCGGGGTGTCTTTAACAATTGCAGTTGCACTGGTGTTTTACAACTTCATAGATACACCTCTTGTGAAGGCCAGCAATGCAGAGCTGAGCTTCCTGCTTCTCTTCTCATTGTCTCTGTGTTTTCTCTGTTCACTTACTTTTATCGGTCAACCTACTGAGTGGTCCTGTATGTTGCGTCACACAGCATTCGGGATCACTTTTGCCCTTTGTACGTCTTGTGTTCTGGCAAGGACAATAGCAGTGGTAATGGCCTTCAAGGCCACAGTGCCTGGATCAAGTGTCCCTCAGTGTTCATTGCCTTTACAAAGAATTAGCGTTTTCTGTTGTACTCTTTTTCAGGTAATAATATGTACCCTGTGGCTGGTATTAGCCCCTCCAATGCCATATAAAAATATTACTCATTCATTAGATAAAATAATACTTGAATGTGATCTAGGCTCAGCTATAGGTTTCTGGGCTGTACTGGTTTATATAGGGTTGCTCTCTGTCCTATGTTTCATTTTGGCTTTTCTGGCTCAAAAGCTGCCAGATAACTTCAATGAAGCCAAATACATCACATTCAGTATGCTCATATTTTGTGCTGTTTGGATCACGTTTATCCCAGCTTATGTCAGTTCTCCTGGAAAATTCACTGTAGCTGTGGAGATATTTGCCATCTTAGCTTCTAGTTTTGGTTTGTTATTTTGTATATTTACACCAAAGTGCTACATTATCTTACTCAAGCCAGAGCAAAACACAAGGAAACATATCATGGGCAAAACCCATAATAAATCACAATAAATGTATTATCCACTTTTAAAGCAATTTACACTAGAACCATGTAATTTAACTTTAAATACAAATGTAAGGTTACACTTTATTAATTCAAATAAAAAACTTCTAAAAAAAAAAAAAAAAAAAGCATAGATCTGAACATACTGCACTTGGGGAACTATTTTTCTGATTTAAATATATACTTCAAAACCACAGCTTGTGTACTTATCAGATTCACTATATTTTATGCATGAATTTATTAAATTATTAAATCCCATAGCAAGAGATTGTTTCATTATACTAAAATAAGAATATAATCATTTTCAAGTTGATCTCTTTTTTATCAAAATGGTTTATTTAGAGAGAGTTAGGCCTACATCTGTAGTAGACACCATGTATTAGGACACATGAAATAAACCAATGGCAATATCTAAGAAAGCGATAAAAAAAGCCTTTTAAAAACCATTAACCTACAACAATCGTTATGAAGTTTTAATGAATAAATAAATAAATAAATAAATATGACATACTAACAAGTCTACTTAGTGAAACAAACAAACAAACAAATAAATAAATAAACAAACCACAAGGAACAACTTTTTGGTGCCTAAAGCACTAGCACTGTACTATCAGTTATGAAAAGTAAAATACAAAAACAATTACACAAATAAAAGTGTTACTAGTGTCTCTGTCTATTGAAGCATATTTGTAACAATGTATATGAATTTGTGATTACCTAATTTAGTGAAGTCAGTAAAGATAGGCCTAAAGGTGGTTTGGGATTGGACCCACTGAAACAGAATCTTAGAGCACAGTTTCTTCTTTCAGTCTTCTTAAATGCTTACTTTTTGACAAAGATGGCAAACATGTAATCATGCAATAAATGAGTCCTAATGTTCCACACTCAGTTTATATATATATAAATGTATTAGATTTACTCAACACAACCTGAACCTGAAGCAAGTCATATTGTTGCTTAAAACCATTTTGAATATTGTCACCTTTACTGAGCAATCTAAAAATAGGCTGAAGCTTACAGAACCGATGAACTTATGATCAAAATTTAGCTGGTGTAAATCCAACACTCAAAGTCATTCCAGGAAACATTAGTGGTAATTAGTAAGATACAGTATAATATTAATTTCATGTTAGTTGAGACCAGGTAACAGATGACTGATTGAGCTCTGGGAAAGTGTGTTTGATTGCACTTTAATTCCAAACACACACAATACCTCCAAGATATGCAATGGAGAGGAGTCCCTTGCAAATACAAGCTCACATTTCACAGATGTGTTTGATGTTAGTCTTATTTATATTGTCTACAAGGCAGTGTTTGCTGTTGCTATAGAATGACTGATAACTTGTGAGAAAGGGGAGGGTCCCCAACAAGAGAAAAGGAAAATCCAGCCTTCACAGGTGTGTTCTTTTGATCTTCTGCACTGTCATTTTCTGTAATTCAAAAGGGATGTTCAAAAGCAGGGTTTGGCAACTCTTCTCCTAGAGGGCCACTGTGTTGTCTACATAGACTCTTATTACAAAGTATGAACACTAGGGAGAGATATAGGACTAGAGAAGAGTGAGCATAAGAGTAGACAAGAATGTGTACATATGGAGAGAGTTCAGTCGGGAATAAAGAGTGATTAATCAAATCAAATCAAATCAAATCAAATCAGCTTTTATTGGCCAAGTATGCATAACATACAAGGAATTTTTCACTGGTATCAGTCATCCCACATGTATATGCGCTGTATTGTAATGCTTGCAGATACCAATATACAATGCTTTACAAACAACCACACAACAACACAAAAATTATTAACAAATATTGCCCTTAATTACGATATTACACAAGAAAGAAAAAAAAAAGTGACATAAATATAAATCAGATAGTATTAAGAGTCCTTATGGCTACCGGAAAAAAGCTATTCCGAAATCTGTTAGTCCTCGATTTAACTAAACTATAATGCCTTCCAGAAGGTAAAAGTCTGAAAAGCTTGTGTGCAGGAAGATGAGGGTCACAGACAATTTTCTCCACCGTTTCATGACACTTAACAAATGCAGATCCTGAAGGGAGGGTAAATCAGTCCCTATAATGCCTTCAGCCATTCTGACCACACTCTGAAGCTTATACCTATCTCGTTGAGTGGTAGAACTGTACCGAACAGTGAATGATGAGCACAGGACCGATTCAGTTGTAGCCCTGTAAAATTTACACATGATTCCCCTTGACAGGTTGTACTTCCTTAATTGACGGAGGAAATACATCCTCGGTTGTGCTTAATGTGATTAATGAAGGAATTCTTGTGCCAGTGTGTCTTTAATTGGTAATTAAAATTAAACAATAGTACAACAAGTTGGCAATGAGGAGATCTGCATCTATATTACATGACAATGGCTACACTGAATTCTCCATTCCCAGTCTTGTTTTTGCCCTGCCTGGGTGAGCACAGAATTCTATTCACACCGTGGATCAGGATATTCCGCAACTATCTCTGCTATTACTGCTTTGAGTACACATTTCATGACTGACTGCCATAAATGTTGTGATAGAACATAATAATTTCCGGAAACAATTGCAAGGCGCTCAAGCATGTGTCTGATCCCCAGATTCATGAGAGACTGCTCCTAAGACCTAACCTCAAGGTAGAAGCTAATGCAACTGCTACCCAAGTCGAGTCTGCATCAGAACAAACAAAGGCCATAGGAGAGCGGAGCATTCCTGTGCAAGCTGTTCAAATTCAACAAAAGGCTCATCAGCGCAAACAACAAAAGAATCACGTCTACCGCAAAGACTACTCCAAAACCTCAAGCACCTTCTGTGCATGCACACTCATGTTTTTGTTGTGGTTCTAATGGATACTTGGCTAATGCAAGGGAGTGTGAGCAATATGTAAGAACTGTAAAAAGAAAGGACACTTTGTTTGACTTCAACACATACTTTTAGAGAAGTTGAGTTACCTGAGTACACTTTAATATCCAAGGATCCAGCACGCTAAATAAAATCCACTGTGCTGTGGGCAACCAAACGCCAAAGTCCTTTGCAACTGTGGAACTGACCGTGGACACTGGTGCTTTAATATCAGTTCTGTCTCGATCTGTGTATGAGGAAAATTTCAGGAGTACACACCTGAGGCCATCGACTGTACAACTAGTTACTTACTTGCGCTTGCCCAGTGAACTGAACCACCTTCTCAGCAGGTGTAATAGAGAAAATGGATGCTTCAGCTTGGATCTCACTGATTGTTGTAACACAAAAGAAAGCGGTAGGAATCAGAATGTGTGCTGACTTGCTGGAGCCTAATAAAGCCATTATAGTGGATGCTTACTCTCTGCCACACATGGACGAGACTCTCGCTTCCTTGTCAGATGCAATAGTTTTTTCGGTAACACTTTCTATGAAGACCATGCTTATAATAAATTATAGCACCATTTATACTTATTTATAAGTAAGTATTACTATTTTATAAACATATTTATAAACACTCATTAAGACCTATAATGCATTATGAGAACAGTTATAGTTACATTTATATTATTTTTATAATTACTTATAAGTCATGCATTTTCTTTTTTTAATGCGCATGTTCATAATCCATTATATAGTGATTTATAAGTATTAATTAGTCAGTCGTATGGTTCCATGAATGTATTCATAAAAATGCAACCTGCATTGCTATAATGTTATGTTATAGTTACAATGACTTTTTAGTAATTCAGATTTATTTCTGTCAAATAATTGAATATATTGTTATTAATAGCCGTGTTGTGTTCTTATAAATACTTATGAGTAATAATACAGTTACTAATCTCTAGAAATGCATCACTGATGGCTTTAAGTAAAGTGAAAACACAGGATGCAATTTTCCTAAAGAAAATGTTAAGAAATCATGAAGATGTGCTCATTATAAATTTTAAGTTGTTTACTTTTATGTGCAACTAATGAACAATAATTTCTGTAATAAAATAATGAAAAAAACAAAAAAAGAAATCAATACAATCAGCTGAAAATAAATCTTTTTTTTTTAATGTTACATACTAGCAAAACACTGAAACAATATTTTTTTAAAGTATAATTCCAAACTGCTATAAGCAATACCATATGGCTGAGGAGATAAAGATTTTAACAAACCAAAATTACCATTCATGACCTCTAATGCAAACATTAGCTGTTAAAGACATAATTATTAATAACTATTTGGTACAGCAAACAAGTGTCTCTGGAACTGTTTTATATTTGATCATTTATAAATCAGTGTATAATGGATTGTGAACATGCACATTGAAAAAGCAAATGCATGGCTTATAAGTAATTCATTTTTCTCTCTTTGTGAACATCACATAGGTAGTGTGTGTGTGTGTGTGTGGGGGGGGGGGGGGTAGAATTAGCTATTTGTATGTATATGTTTGTCATCATGCATGTTTATCATATATATTTAAATATATATATATATATATATATATATATATATATATATGATTTACACATGATTTTTTTTTTTTTTCAAGCTATATATTTCTTCATGTTTTCTTCGTGTTAAGGTTAAGGAGGTCTGGGATTGGACCAAAGCAAAGTAAAACAAAGCTTATTGCATTGTTTTTCTGTCAGTCATCTTAATTGCTTATATTATTGGCCAGAGATGGTAAACATGCATTATGTAAGCCTAATGTTGGGCTCAGACAATATATACATAAACCAATGATTTACTCAACACACATCCTCAACTTCAAAAAGGCACTGACCTATTGCAGAGTCATGGTGTTGATTTCAACCATTTTAATGATTATCACCTGTACTGTGAGTGCTGCACAACCTAAATGTAAAGCTTATGGGACAGATGAACTTCTTCATTTCTCAAAAGAAGGTAATGTCTCTATTGGGGGCATTTTTTCATTCCACCAAAATCCAGTTGATGTAAATCCAACGCTCACAACCAATCCAGGAAACATCCGGTGTAATGGGTAAGATAATGACAATATTAATTTCATATAACTCAAAAAGAAAGGCTTGTTTATAAAGATTTGTAATTTAATATAACGACAGAGTAACAACTAATGTGATGGATGACTTCACTGAAGAAAACAAAGTTATCTTCCATTTTCAGTCTTGATCCTGGAGAGCTGCAGTATGCAATGACAATGATTTTTGCCATTGAGGAAATAAACAACAGCCCAGATCTTCTTCCTGGCATTGTGCTTGGCTACCGTGTCTATGGCTCTTGCCCAAGTATCCCTCTCTCTATGGGAGCATCGTTAGCTCTGATCAATGGACAAATGGAAGCAGAAGAGAGCTGTGTAAGTCCCTCTACTGTGCAAGCCGTCATTGGAGAAACTACATCAACATCCACAATAGACATTGCAAGGATCATGGGTCCATTTAAAATCCCTGTGGTAAGTCATTAAATAAATGTGTTGTCTGTGTGTGTGTGTGTGTGTGTGTGTATATATATATATATATATATATATATATATATATAGTGTTTATTTGTTTAAATTAGTGTTTTATTTATTATTCTGTTATAATGATGTAATTGTTATTCTTGGTCTCCAGGATACAATTACGTGAATGTTTTTTTTCATTTAAGCATTTACATGTGCAAAAATCGCAGTTTTGGGTCTACAGCTCATCTAGTCTCAGACAGTAATCCCTCTATTATAGTTTTAACGGAAGAGCCTAATAATTTGAATGTCATTTATAAACCTTTTTTGTCTCGTTTCAGCTAAGCCATTCAGCAACTTGTGCATGTCTTAGTAACAGACAACAGTATCCATCCTTCTTCAGGACCATTCCCAGCGATTACTACCAGAGCAGAGCACTGGCTAAACTAGTCAAGTATTTTGGCTGGACCTGGGTTGGGGCTGTGAGAAGCAGGGGAGATTACGGCAACAATGGAATGGCCACTTTTTTAGAAGCAGCAGAGAAAGAAGGCATTTGTGTTGAATACTCCATGGCCATTTACAGAACCGATTCAAGAGAGAAGTTTTTGGAAGTCACAAACGTAATTAAAAAATCAACATCTAAAGTCATAGTAGCTTTCGCAGATGGCAATGATTTGGACATCCTCATAAAAGAGCTTTACTACCAAAATATAACTGGCTATCAGTGGGTTGGAAGTGAGGGTTGGATCACTTACAGATATGTAGCAACCCCAATGAACTATGCTGTGGTAGGGGGAGCAATAGGCTTTGCTGTGCCAAATGCATACATTCCTGGATTGAGGGAGTTTATTGTGAGTAGCCGTCCCTCTTTAAGGTTAGGTAACACAGGACTGGTTGAGCTGTGGGAAAGCGTGTTTAACTGCATTTTAAATCCAAACACACACAATGTCTCTAAGATATGCAATGGAGAGGAGTCCCTAGCTAATACAAACACACGTTTCACAGATGTGTCTGATGCTAGTCTTCTAAACAATGTCTACAAGGCAGTGTATGCTGTCGCTCATGCAATAGAAGCACTGCTGACTTGTGAGAAAGGGAAGGGGCCATTCCCCAACAAGACATGTGCAGAGAATGGGAAAATACAGCCTTGGCAGGTGTGTTCTTTTGAATTTCTGCTCTGTAATTTTCTGTAATTCAAAACATCAGTTCTTATTATTAAGCCACCATTCTTTGCAGGTGCTGCATTATCTCACTCAAGTGAACTTTACAACCAAAAATGGAGAAAACGTTTACTTTGATGATCGTGGTGACCCAGTTGCACGTTATACTCTGGTTAACTGGCAGATGAACTATGAAGGAATAATAACCTTTGAGTCAATTGGCTTATACGATGCATCCAAGCCAGAGGGACAACAGATTAAAATGAAAGATGACATTGATGCAATCTGGGCAGGAAACCAGAAAAATGTAAATAATAATAATAATAATCAGCCATAAGCTTTATGCTAAATAGATTAGTGCACAGTGATTTTATATAATGCAGACTATGATGATGTACATTTTTGCTTGTGTGTGTATGTTTTAGGTCCCTCTGTCTGTGTGTAGTGAGACCTGTCTTGCAGGCACTCGGAGGGCCTTCATGAAAGGAAAACCCATCTGCTGCTTTGACTGCATCGACTGTGCGGATGGAGAGTTCAGCAACACCACAAGTGAGATAAACAGGCCTCTCTCATTAACAGTGATACTCATCATGTTTCTGTGTGGTCAACCCAAAGTCTGCATGGTTTTGCATTGTCTTGAAATGATGTTGTTTTCTCTCTTTAATTTGTCTATGCTTTCAGATGCAGTAACATGCGTTACATGCCCTCTTGAGTACAAATCAAATGGGAACAGAACACGATGTGAACTCAAAAACATTGAATTCTTAACATTTAAAGAAGTAATGGGTAATATACTAGTGACATTCTCTTTGTGTGGTGGATTTCTCACAATCACAATTGGGTTGATTTTCTTCTACCACAGACATACACCAATAGTAAGAGCTAACAACTCAGAGCTGAGCTTCTTGCTGCTCTTCTCACTCACTTTGTGTTTTCTCTGTTCACTTACTTTTATTGGTCGGCCCACTGAGTGGTCCTGTATGTTGCGTCACACAGTGTTTGGGATCACTTTTGTCCTCTGTATCTCTTGTGTTCTGGGGAAAACAATTGTTGTGTTAATGGCCTTCAAGGCTACACTTCCAGGAAGTAATGTCATGAAATGGTTTGGGCCTCCTCAACAGAGACTCAGTGTTTTTGCCTTTACTCTTATACAAGTGCTTATTTGTGTTCTTTGGTTAACAATGTCACCCCCATTTCCCTACAAAAACATGAGTAAGTACAATGACAAAATCATACTTGAGTGTGATTCAGGTTCAGCAGTTGGTTTCTGGGCTGTGCTGGGTTATATTGGCCTATTGGCTGTCTTGTGCTTTATTCTGGCTTTTCTGGCTCGCAAGCTGCCTGACAATTTCAATGAAGCCAAATTCATTACATTCAGTATGCTCATATTCTGTGCTGTATGGATCACTTTTATCCCAGCTTATGTTAGTTCTCCTGGAAAATTCACTGTAGCAGTGGAGATATTTGCTATTTTAGCGTCAAGTTATGGGATGTTGTTTTGTATATTCATTCCTAAGTGCTACATAATTTTACTAAAACCTGACATGAACTCTAAAAAACTTTTAATGGGTAAAGCTTCTTCAAAGGTTCTCTGATAAAAATGGTTATTTATTATTATATATTGACATAGTAAAAATGTCATGCATTCTCCCTTCAAAGTGAAACTGAAATGCTGCATCATGCCGTTGACGCTATGGGAATTTTAATACCAATGTCGCCATGCCCAGGGTAACAGAGCCTGCCCAAAAGGCTGTGTATAAGCACAGATGATTGTTGAGTGCAGACTGGACTTGGGTCAACCCTGAAGGACTCGAGATCCTGAGTCAAATCTGTGTCCAACCTGTTCAACCAGATGAATGTGTGCATAGAGGACCAGCCTGACGCAGCACAAACATCTTGTAAAGGTGCACCCCTCACAAGAGCTTTAGAAGATGCTGCTCTCCTTCTGGAGTGGGCCCTGACCCCTAGAGGCAAAGCCATTCCACGTGCCTCATAAGAGAGTGTGATAGCATTGTCATCCAATGCAAGATACATTGCTCATTAACCACAATATTGTTAGTGACTGCATTATTATAAGTTGCTTAGTGACTGCATTATTATTATCTCTATTGTGACCACCAAAGCAAACAAAGCCACTAGAAGGAGGTAAACTCAATTTTGGCAAACCCTTGCTAGAACTGCTGGCAGCAGAGCTGTCAAAGGAAAGGCTTGGAGCTGGAGGTGTGAGGGTGAACCAGAGGGGACAGTGGGTTGTCTCCTCGGAGTTAAACACATCCACTTCCGCCCTGTCATACCTCTGCCATAGGGACTCCACTACTTGTGAGTGGAGTCGCCATTCCCCAGGCCTCAGCCCCTGCCTCGACAGGATGTCTGCTCCCACATTTATATCCCCCAGAATGTAGAATGCTCTCAGAGAAAGGAACTTTTCTTCTGCCCAGATCAGCCCACCCTGGTGATTGATGTAAGTGACTACCGTAGTGTTGTCTGTATGGACAAGCACATGCTAGCCCCTTAGCTGTGGAAGGAAGTGTTTCAGAGCTAGAAAATCTGCCCTCATCTCGTGGCAGTTCATGTGCCTACGAGAGATGAGGGTCCCCCCAAAAGACCACAGGCTGGCCAGTCATCGAAAACCGCACCCTAGCCTGTGAGAGAGGTGTCCATCGTGAGAGACTTGCGACGACAACATGCCCCTATAGTGCCAGGGCCCTGTTGAGGAACCCTGGCTTGTTCCAAAGTTGAAGCGCAAGTAGCATGCGGAGCATGACTCTTATGACTCTCAAAGTAACAGAACTGGAAAGTAACAGCCTCTGAATTTCTAAAACAAAAAGCTTCTGATCTAGCTTGATGTTTCTTACAGTGGTTAGGATCAAAACCACATGTGCAGGAGACAGATGTGCCTGCAGTGTGGTTGGGTCCCACACTAAGAAAAGTGGTTCTTGGGGTTTAATCGGAGTCCCAGACGCTTCATGTGAGCGAGCACAACATCTCAGTGCTGTGGCTGTAACTCCTCCGATTGAACTAGTATCACCCAATCATCTTTATGATTCAGTACACAGATGCCCTGGAGTTGCTGAAGGAGGAGTTGCCCTGGAGGAGCCAGAGCAGCATCAATGCACTTGGTGAATGTGCCTGTCAGAATCCTGTATACTGTCAGAATCTTAATGTGAAAGTAAGCAACCTTTAGATCTATCATCACAAACTTATCCTCGAATTGGACTTGTGACACTATGAGTTTGAGGCTAAGCATCTTAAACCTGTATGTCCGAAGAGTACGGTTCAGGGCCCCCAGATCTAAAATCAGACACATAGCGTCAACGCCATGACTCAGCAATGAAGTTCCATTTCGAAAGGGAACACGTTAAACAGAATGCAAAGCTGCAGTAATTCAGTTATAAAATAACTAAAATGCTTTTTTTTTTTATGTCTAGCTAGTTTATTAAGGCAAAAGAACTGTATGCTTTAGTTATCTGCTTACTACTAAGTGTCATGCACAATGAACCTCATTCATTAAACACAAGCAGAATGATTTTTTTTTTTTTTTTTTTTTGTGCAAATCGTTTATGAAGCTGTTCTGTCATACATTTTTGTATTCATAATATTGTTTTCAAAATGTTAGAGAAAAAAAAAAAAAAAAACACCTGCTCCCAACCACAGAACATCTGAATGTTTTCTGTTCTTTAGGTAAACTGATGACAATGCATTTTGGTAATAATATTTTGGTATAGAATCTGTTATAATAATATATAATAACAACATTGATTAGTTTAATTAATTAAAATAAAAAAATAAAAAACAGTTGTGTTGTCTGGTTTCCTTTTTTATTATAGATGAACTATTCTATTCTGAACACCAATAAAATGTATCTACAAGCTTTTGCATATGCCATAAGGCCAGTATATTTTACATACATGTGAAGAATTTTCGGGGATGTCCATTTTATGTGCAAAACACTTTATTCGATTTTACTCATATTTACAAAAGTTTTATGAATATGCCAAGTATCATGTAGGCCCAGTATACATAAAATAAATTTCAAATCATCAGCATGGTTGAAAAGGTCTAAAGATATCGGTAACACTTTAGAACACTGTTCCATCATTAATGAATAACTTCACAGGAACAAATGAGTAACATAATATTAATACTCTAGTAACTACTATTAACTAACTATAAACTCTGATTAACGGATAAGTAAGTAATAGTGCTTAATAGAATGTGGTAGTTCTCTATTAGCTAATCAGTAACGACTATTTTTCATACCTCCCAGAGGAATACGAAGAACTACTATATACAGGTTCATAATTAATATAAATAAAGTGTAATGTACAATTAATTGTAAAGTAAAGATAATGGTAACACACTAGTAATGACTCAAGTATTACCAAATCCTTCAGAAGGAATTACTAATTATTTGGATCAGTATTCTAAAGTGAAAAGCATGATAACTCTCTAGTAATGACTGAAGTTATTGTAAGCTTTTGAAGTTTCTGTAAGGTTTTTGGATAGTAATTCCTTCCAATGGATTTGGTAACACTTGAGTTATTACTAGTGGGTCATCATGATCTTTACTTTAGAATACTGATCCAAATAATTAATAGTTCCTTTAGAAGGATGTGGTAAGATTTGAGTCGTTACTATCTTTTGGATAGTAATGACTCAATGACTACCTTATAAAAACCTCAAATGTTTACAACGAGTTCAGTCAATATTAAGGAGTTATCATGCTTTTCATTTTAAATTCACTTTCACTTCTAATTCCTTTTGAAGGATTTAGTAATACTTGAGTCATTACTAGTGGGTTACCATGATCTTCACTTTAGAATTAATTATACATTACGCATTATTCACATTAATTATGGACTTGTATATAGTAGTTCTTAGTAGTTTTCCGGAATGTATGAAAAAAAAAAGTTATTGATTAGCTAATAATGAACTACCACATTCACCTGAGCACTATTACTTACTAATTCGTTAATCAGAGTTTCTTGTTAGATAATAATAGTTACTTGAATGTTAATGGTGCATTACTCATTTGTTCCTTTGTAGTTATTAATTAATGATGGAACAGTATTCTAGAGTTACCAAGATATCTGCATTTGTACATGAATTTGAGTTTGGAATATATAAAGATGACAACTCCATGCTGCCCTCTGTAGGTCAGGTGACTATCATAAAACATTCATAGTGCCGTGCACAATGTGTGATGGCAGGCAGAAAAACGTTGTATACCCCAGGCTTCAGTCATCCACTGATATTGGCGGATTACTGTGTTTCATTCGTGGGTGATATTTTGGTTGTTGAGAATAGATAATTAATTTCCAACTTGCAGAGTTTACAAAAGATTTTTTCTTAAACATTCATGTCTATGTTTTGTGTGCACATTTTGTGTTCAACTCCATTTTAACCATATCTGCGTGCACATAATTCAAATCTTCAATGTGCGGCAGAAAATGGAAAAGTGTATTCAAAAATGGTTAAAAAGAAAACATTCTCTAAACATCACACACAGAACCACAAATGGGTACTGACCAAAGTCCACAACATACAAAAAAAAAGCACCAAGGGTACTCTGATCATGTTAAAATGTGGCACCTCCTCAAATGAGGTCAACCTATGTAATTTCCCAACAGATTATAATATCTCTATAAAAACCTCAAAGTCCTTCTCTTAGCTGAAATATCAGTGCTGACACATTTGACATAAGACAATTTCTATTCAATGGGTGAATGGAGTCACTGGTTGCAATGCTGCAAATGGTAATAACCATCATGACTTTCTCTAAAGCTAATGAAACTGTCTGTACTCTGCAAGGAGAGCCTGTACACCCTGAGCTATGGAAAGACGGGGACATCATAGTTGGAGGGGTTTTCTCTTTCCATAGCAGCTGGGAGGTCAGGCAACTGACATATTCTGTCATGCCACCTCCACTAAAATGCATCAGGTAAGTAAAACCTAAGAATCAGTATGTTATAAGATATTATATGATTAATTCATAGTTTTTTTTTTTTAGATTTTTTGCTTCTTCTTCTTCTTTTTTTTTTTTTTTAACAAGTCTTAATTTCAGAGACTTCCAGTACGCACAGTCCATGCTCTTCGCAATAGAGGAAATTAATAACAGTTCCACTTTGCTACCTGGGGTCTCGTTAGGCTACAAGATCTACGACACATGTGGCTCAGTGGCAGTTGGGGTTCGAGCAGCTATGGCTCTTACCAATGGGCATGAGAAAACATCTGTTGAAGGGCCCTGCACAAAGCATGCTGAAGTACAAGCCATTATAGGAGACACAACTTCTTCAGCATGCATGGCAATATCAAAGGGTATTGGACCATTCAAGCTTCCACTGGTATGTTCCACTGGTATCGAAATATAGTGTTTTAAAATGTAATAAAATCTGTATTTTAACCAAATAATAGATGGTGATGAATGCAATGTATGTAACTACACCGGATGTGTTATGACTAAATGTATTGTTTCTCTTAGATCAGTCACTATGCCACCTGTGAGTGTCTCAGTGACAAAGTCAAATATCCTTCATTTCTTCGAACTATTGCAAGTGACCACTACCAGAGCAGGGCCCTAGCAGAACTGGTTAGACACTTTGGATGGACCTGGGTGGGAGCCTTAAGAACAGATGATGATTATGGTAACAGTGGGATGGCGACTTTCACAAAAGTGGCTGAACAGATGGGTATCTGTTTGGAATATTCTATTCCTTTTTTCAGAACCTACCCTGAAGATAAAGTAATGAGGATAATTGAGCAGATTAAAAGCTCTACTTCTCGAGTAATTGTGGGATTTCTTGCTCACTGGGACTTGGAAGTTCTGCTGCATAAATTTGTTGAATACAATATTACTGGTTACCAGTGGGTAGGCACTGAAGCCTGGATCTCTGATTCAGTCATTGCTAGTATGGATAAGCACCACATTCTACAAGGAGCAATTGGTCTGGCTATACCCAAAACAAAAGTGACAGGTCTGCAAGAATTCATTCTAGATATAAAACCACTGAAGTCTTCAGGAGGTGCTATTTTTACAGAGTTCTGGGAATCCCTGTTTCAGTGTAAATACTCCACTAAGAATGATTCAGTGTCCACAACTGCATGTACAGGCAAGGAGGAACTGTCACAAGTGCAAAACTTGTTCACAGACATGTCACTCATGCCCATCTTTAGCAATGTGTACAAAGGAGTATATGCTGTTGCTCACACACTTCATGACCTTCTGGGATGCAAGGAAAAATGTGCCTCAAAGAAACAGCCTGATCCTTTAACAGTGGGTTATCTATTTTAATACTACTACAACATAAAGTACAATATTCACTAAGGTTGTACACATGGACACAGCATATTCAACATTTCTTAATATGCACTATATGTACAGTACATATATTATTGTGTTAGTTTAAAAATATGTATTGTTTGTGGTGTCAAACACTTTTGTCAATGACTTTAAATATTGAATATTTTGTCCTTTTTTTCTTTCTTTTTTTTTCTTTTCCAGTTTCTGAAGCACCTGAGAAAGGTGCATTTCAACACTAAAGATGGCGAAGAGGTTTACTTTGATGAAAATGGTGACCCAGTGGCAAAATATGAGATAATAAATTGGCAACCAAGTAGAAAACAACACTATGAATTTGTTACTGTTGGACTTTATGATGCTTCTTTTCTGGGGATGGATCGTTTAGCTGTCAATATGGCAACAATTTTATGGGCAAATAATTCCACAAAGGTGAGGAAAAAAAGGGGAAAAAATGGTCTGAATTTTAATTTCCATAAGTAAATGGCAATGGCGCAAAAAAAAAACAAAAAAAAACAAAACATCCTCTGTCGCAGGTACCAGGGTCTGTGTGTAGTGAGAGTTGTCCCCCTGGCACTAGGAAGGCTGTGAAGAAAGGAAAACCTATATGTTGTTATGACTGCATACCATGCACAGATGGAGAGATCAGTAACACTACAGGTAAAATTAAACCAATATTTCCATAAAGAAAGAAAACTAGACACATAAATCATTACTTTTTCTGTGATTAATAATTACATCCTATAACAGATTCTGTAACATGTCTGCGGTGCCATCAAGACTTCTGGTCAAATCTGCAAAATGATGGATGTGTTAAGAAGGAAACAGAATTTTTGTCTTATGAGGAGATCATGGGAATTTTACTCACAACTATTTCAGTTGTTGGCACATTTATAACAATGATAATTGCAGTCATATTTTTCAGATATAAAAATACCCCAATAGTGAAAGCCAACAACTCAGAATTGAGCTTTCTGCTACTGTTTTCATTGATGTTGTGTTTTCTATGTTCACTTACTTTCATTGGTCGGCCCACTGAGTGGTCCTGTATGTTGCGTCACACAGCGTTTGGGATAACTTTTGTCCTCTGTATCTCCTGTGTTCTGGGGAAAACAATTGTGGTATTAATGGCCTTCAGGGCTACACTTCCAGGAAGTAATGTAATGAAATGGTTTGGCCCTCCTCAACAGAGACTCAGTGTTTTTGCCTTTACTCTTATTCAAGTGCTTATTTGTGTGCTTTGGTTAACAATATCACCCCCATTTCCTTTTAAAAATCTTAAATACTTCAAAGAAAAGATCATTCTAGAGTGTAATGTGGGATCAGTTGTAGGTTTCTGGGCAGTGCTGGGTTATATTGGACTGCTTGCTATTCTTTGTTTCTTTTTGGCTTTTCTGGCTCGAAAACTCCCTGATAACTTTAATGAAGCTAAATTCATTACATTTAGTATGCTCATATTCTGTGCTGTTTGGATTGCTTTTATACCAGCTTATGTTAGTTCTCCTGGAAAATTCACTGTAGCAGTGGAGATATTTGCCATTTTAGCCTCCACATATGGAATGTTATTTTGCATATTCATTCCTAAATGCTATATCATTTTATTTAAACCAGACAAGAACTCTAAAAAACATTTGATGAGTAAAGTACCCCAGAGAGCTCTGTGAGATTTGAAATCTGTATATTTAAAGAAAATATGTTTGAGAATGTGGATGAAATAACAATAATAGACCGTTATTTTTTACCAAACTATACTAAGATATGCTGATTATTATCATCATTATGGCATGTTTCTTACTGAACAGCTTTATAGTTTATGTTGGTACATAATAAAAGTAATAACATCTCTGTTTTTGATAACTGTTTTATCCAATACCTTTGTAAACACATCAACTGGCATTCAGCCATTTTTTTGAAGGTCCTAGGGCTAGATTTACTAAACGGGCCAAATTAGTGTGAGAGCGCAATTCCACAAATGTGCCGATGGGAGTGGCCAAATTAGTTGGTACATTATTTATCACTTATAAATCAATGAATTATTTGTCAAAATTGTTTTAGTATTATCTCAATAAACAACTGTTAATCATGAACAAATGATGAACAAACCATTAGTAAATGATCAGTATATGATTTATTGATAAAGGTGTAAGCTGGTCTGTGTTCAAAAACACAAACATGCAGGTATGCTAAAGCACTATTTTTAAGAAGAGTAGTTTATTTGTTTTGAAGTGGATAAACATTTATAAATGACTTACAGTCAAGTGATTCCAGTGGGTTATATTAAATCCTTTCACTCATCAGCACAGGCTTGTGTTCTGTGTGGAGTGTGTGGGATCTAGTGATAAAGTGTACCTCTGAACCGGTTTTACTTTCCACTGAAGCTCACATCAGATGTACAGCAGTTAAAGACTCCATGTGTATCAGAGAAGTCAGCTGGCTGTCACTACAAAGTGTTCAACACCTGTTATAGATGATGTGTAAATGCATGAATAAATCATTTACAAAGCTTTCTGCATCCCCTAATCTGTAAACTATTCATCACTTGTAAATATGTTACACATCATTTGTAGACCTTTCTTACCTTTTACAAATTATGTGTATATGTATACAAGTCATTTATAACACTTTCTGCATCCCCTAATCCAGTGTTTCTCAAACTTTTTTCTGCCATTCCCCACTTTGGAGGTGGGGAAGGGTTCCGAGCCCCACCTGTCCCAAATCACCCCAAAAAAATGATAATAAACTAGGCTTTAAGTTTAACTGTTAAAATATATTAACATTTATTTTATTAACATCACATTTTAAAAACATAACATCAAATAACAGCATTAAAAACGTTCAAATAGAGAAAATAAAAGTGCAATTATATTATCACTTTGCATTATTTATTATAAATTATAAATTAAATATTATTCTAGCTGAGTTTTTTTACACGACTATTATTTTAGAACGTTTCCCCTTATCGTTTCCATGGCGACGCGTCATGCTTGACAGATGTAACGCTTTTATTTCGTTTCTCCTTTTTTATTCAAAATATTCACAAACTTGCTTACCATGTCATCAATATCTGATATTCCGATTCTCATATATGTGTAAGTGAGTGTGCTTTGTCGTTTAAAAACGTTAATAAATGATCTTGATCTATAACACGGGATGGGCGCCGCCATGTTTGTTTTCGCAGCTGTTCAGAGAGTCCTGTCAGTTACAGCACGTGAATTCATCAATTTCTCCCGAAATTCATGTAAGTAAGTGGCCGGTGATCTGGGAGAAAATAGTAAATTTTATAGTTACTTACACTATGTGCATCTGATATGAATAAAACACGTCGGCAGATTATAGAATTGATTGTTATTGCTGCTTCCATAGACATCAGTGTGTACTTTACAAACTCTATACAAACTATTGTTTTACTAGTACTTATGTATATTTAAATGTCTGAAACCTAAAATAAACATTATGTTGTTGAAAACACTGCATAGTTGTGATAAATGACAAGCGCTGCTGAGCGCGTCCATCTCTGGCTCAGCGCCAGCCAAAGCACGAAAGCACAGTTTGAATCTGGGAGTTGAGTGACGTCTCTGAACGTTCTAAATCCCATATGTGGGACCGTACCGTTTAAAAGTTTAATGGTGGCAAAGTGTTAATTTATTTATTTAAAAATAAATAAATAAATAAATAAATAAAGTTCAAGCTTGGGTAAAGTGATGGAATGAGATGGATCATGTAACAGGAAGATCTGCAAATGATATGTAACATATTTACAAGTGATGAACAGTTTACACTTTAGATTAGGGCAGCGTTTCTCAAAGTGTGGGGCGCGCCCCACTGGTGGGGAATAGAGACATGACAAGTGGGGCGTGACAAACGAGAGGAAATTTGGTCATTTTTGTGCCCATCTCTAATAAATCAGCACTAATCATTTAATTTTTATTTTGTTTCCCATGGGACATCTCCTCACCATAACATGAAAAGGCACCATAAACTGATCATAAACATAGTCCATTATTTTGTGCATTTTATTCCAAGTCTTTAGAAGCGGTATGATACCACTGTGTGAGGAAAATATTCTTATTCCGTAATATCATTATACATTAATAATCGAGACTGTCGTTTTTTCAAGCACCTTATCAAGACCTATATTTACGTTTTAAAGTCATGCGCCCTCTAGCTGGCGTAAAAATAATGACAGTGTCGTACGTCTGTCCTCATGAAATGACGTATGACCGTCGTTACCAATCAAAATGTGTGTTCATTTAAATGCAATGTGTGGACTTTTTACACGGTCCCTTACCCACCATGTGTCCTATTTCCATTTAGCAAAACTTTTTTTTTTTTTTTTATTAACGACTACACATACCCCAACCCTAAACCTACCCTTAGTGATTTATAGTGCGTACACTTTATGAGCACATGCATTCCCTGGGCATGATCACATACTGTTGTATTTTGCAATGCTCTACCAATTGAGCTACACGAAACCCGAAAATGACGCAGATAAAAGGGTACAGTGCAGTAAAATGAAAGTGTCCTGTTGTCAGGGGCGCAACTTTAGTAAACGCTCCTATGGGTTGTATTTCAGGGAAGTGACAAATGACCTATATGGGCATATTGGTTGGAGGGCATGTTGTAATAATCATACCTATCCGCCATCTAACTTTCAAAATTGGCATTTCAAACACGACACAGGTTTGCAGCAATGACATCAAGCCTCGCTCCTTATCGGTTGTCACTTGTGATTTGCGACCACCAGTGCTGGGCACGTTACATTAAAAAAGTAATTAGTTATAGTTACTAGTTACTTCTCACAAATAGTAACTGAGTTAGTAATGGAGTTACAACATTATAAAAGTAACTAATTACCAGGGAAAGTAACTATTGCATTACTTTAAAAAAATAAATAAATAAAATATGTCAAATAACTTGGATGCCCCCAATATTAAATATAAGTCTAAAAATAAATTATGCTTGATCCGACTCGTGATCATGATTCGCTCTTGCTCACGACATGAAATTTCTCTGTACTGTACTACGTGTTGGTAGCCATTAAAGAAAACGTAGTTTCATATTTGTTTAAATAAGCCTATGTTATGTTTTAAATTCATCTATTTGATTATGAAAAGTGAACAGTATGAGTAAGAAAGAATAGGCCTACATCATAAGATGCGCAATATATCGGTAGACCTGGAGTGGGTCTGACATGATTTTGACCACTTCATTAAGTTTTGTTTTGTAGAAAGCCTTTCCTTAAAGTGAATTTCGTTTTGTAAAAATTGTATCTTAATTTTAATCAATGTTTTATCAACCAATTGCCTGGATTTAATAAATAAGAAGCAAATATAGCAGACAATATATTCATGACATGGATGCGCGGACGCGATCACTGCACGTGAACTGGAGCGCGTCTATAGGCTAAATGAACCGAAACTCAGCGGCTGCTTGCCTCACAGACATGAGAAATATATCTATAGAAAGCTTGAAATGCCTACTTTTAATAGAAATAATTCGAAACGAAAAGAAATAGGCTACTCTGATTATGTAATCCGAATGAAATGTGCATTCTCCCTAGACGCGTCCACTATGCGGAGAGTCAGCAATGTCAACTTCATCTTTGCAGCCGACACTGATTCAGAAAACATTACTTTATTAATGAACAATTAAAATGTCTCCTTGCTGTTTTTGTCACATTCATAATCATTACTTTTGCCGGTTCTTTATGGCAAGCTTTATGCGTGAGCTTGAGTGCTATATAGCCTACTTAAACGCTCATTATTATGGTTTATTCTCTCCAGTATTTAAGAAATTAAATTAATTTAAATGTGATTAGTCAACTAATGGCTTAAATGAACAACTACTAGTCGACTAGAAAAAAATTATTTCACATATTTTCGCAGCATGTCACAAAAGGTATTCTGGTTTGAGCTCGCACTCCGCTCGCATGCTCTGACACGCGCGCACACACACACACAGTTTAAAATGATATTTGTGTATGACTAACCTGTACTATTTCTTTACAACAAAACGCTTTGTAGGTATATCATCTCTAGTCACACACCAATCATCATCAGTTAGCATGTGTCCCACCCCAACACACACCAGAGATAAAACTTTGCAGGTCCTATGGCGAGAGAGAGCCTACTCGGATGAAAACCTCTTCAGTGCTCAATTATAGTAACGCCGCATTTTTTTTTTATTTTTTTTTTTTTTTTTGTCAGTAACGGTAACGGCGTTGTAACGGGGGATAAAGTAATTTGTTTGATTACTCGTTACTGTAAAAAGTAACGCCGTTATTCCCATCACTGGCGACCACCATAGACTGTTTGCGACATGCCAAATTTGTGTTGCTGTGTTGAGTGAGATGCAGCGCGAGGCTTTGGAGATCAGGGGAATGTTTGCAGCGATTAACCACTTTAATTTCATTCTGTAACTCACACAAAATTATGTTTTGTTGTCAGAGCACTGGTAATGTAGCACATGCGTCGTTTTGTCTGTTTTTTATACTGTATATATATAATGTTTTAAATAAATTATTGTCACTACATTTATCCGCCTGTTACACTTTGGATATTGTCAAAATGGTTATGCTTAAGGTTATAGAGTGGAGTAGGGAGCTTAAAATTATCCTTTTTATACAATTGCATATTAACTAAGATAACAGTCACTGTAAATATATCTATATTGCGTTTTTATTTTTGTGAAGTGGCTAAAAAGTGGTCATGTTTAGGTATAAGGGGTGAGTTAGGGGCTCAAAGATATGGCAAATAAATGGTAAATTTACACATTGTAGTTTATACATAATGTATAAAGAAGATCTGCAAATGATGTGTAACACATTTACAAGTGATGAATAGTTTACACTTTTGATTAGGGGACGCAGAAAACTTTGTAAATGATTTATTCATGCGTTTACACATCATCTATAACAGGTGTTGAACACTTTGTAGTGTGTACTGCAGTGTAAGTGCTGACTGGTGAGGGTACAGACAGCTGTCTTCTCTGACACACGGAGTCTTTAACTGCTGTGCACCTGATGTGAGCTTCAGTGGAAGGTAAAACCGGTTCAGAGGTTCACTTTAGATCCCACACACTCCACACAGAACACAAGTCTGTGCTGATGAGTGAAAGGATTTAACACAACCCACTGGATTTACCTGACTGTAAGGCATTTACTCTTCTGAACACAGACCAGCTTACAACTTCATCAATAAATCATATACTGATCATTTACTAATGGTTTGTTCATCATTTGTTCATGATTAACAATTGTTTATAGAGACTGTGTCTGTACCCCGAATTAGTAAATACAAAAAACTCCCAAACCCATTTAAGGGTAAAAATGTAATTGATGTTCAACAAATAAAAAACAGATATAATACTGATGAACAAATTATAAAGCTTGGGTTGCTGAATATTAGATCCCTTTCTTCAAAAGCACTTATTGTAAATGATATTATCACAGAAAATAATCTAGATGTGCTGTGTTTGACAGAAACATTATCATTACATTACATTACTTTAAATGAGTCCAGCCCTCAAGGTTACTATTATCGACACGAACCGCGTCGGAAAGGTAAAGAAGGAAGTGTTGCTGTAATTTATAGTAATATCTTCAGTATTACTCAAAAGTCTTTCAAATATAATTCCTTCGAAGTGATGGTGCTTTATGTAACATTATGTAATGTAAGCGACAAATCCCGTTTGACATTTGTGCTGGCTACTGTATACAGGCCACCAGGGCACAATACAGACTTTATCAAAGTATTTGCTGATTTTCTATCAGAGTTAGTACTGGCTGCGGATAAAGTCCTAATTGTTGGTGATTTTAATATCCATGTAGATAATGAAAAAGACGCATTGGGATTGACATTCTAAACTCTATTGGAGTTAGACAACACGTGTCAGGACCCACTCATTGTCGTAATCATACTTTAGATCTAATATTGTGACATGGAATCGATATTGATGCTGTTGAAATTCTGCAGCAGAGCGATGACATCTCAGATCATTATCTAGTCTCGTGTATACTACATTTAGCCAAGGCTGGTAAACTGCCTCCCTGCCACAAATATGGTAGAACTATCACTTCTACCACTAAAGATTGCTTTATAAATAATCTTCTGGATCAGTTTCATCGCCTTAGCATACCAGACAGCTTAGAAGAATGCAATGTTGCAACAGAAACTACTGACTCTCTCTTTTCCATCACATTATACGCAGTAGCTCCTTTGGCGCTTAAAAAAGATTAAGGAAATTAGTCCAGTGCCGTGGTACAACGAACACACTCGGGCCCTTAAGAGAGCAGCCAGAAAAATGGAGCGCAGCTGGAAGAAAACAAAACTAGAGGTTTTTCGCATTTCACGGAGAGAGAGAATGATTGAGAACAGAAAGGCCTTAAAAACTGCTAGATCTGCTTATTTTTCAAATATTTTAGAAGAAAATAAACACAACCCTGGTATTTATTTGATACAGTGGCTAAATTAACGAGAAATAAAGCTTCAATTTCTGATGTTTCCAAACAGCACAGTAGTAATGACTTTATGAACTTCTTTACTTGCAAGATTGATAATATTAGAGAGAAAATGTTCCCTGTTAAACATCGTATAGATTTTAAAATCTTGCTAATTACTTACAAAGCACTAAATGGTTTAGCTCCCCAGTACCTGAGCGAGCTCTTAATGCATTATAGTCCTTCACATCTATTGCGATCTCAGAATTCAGACCAGTTGATAATACCTAGAATATCAAGATCAACCGCAGGCGGTAGATCCTTCTCCTATTTGGCACCTAAACTCTGGAACAATCTTCCTAGCATTGTTCGGGAAACAGACACACTCTGTCAGTTTAAATCTAGACTAAAAACACATCTCTTTAACCTAGAATACACATAACACGTTATCAATTTATGTTTTCAAATCCGTTAAAGGATTGTTAGGCTGCATAAATTAGGTCAGCCGGAACCGGGAACACTCCCTATAACACAAAATGTACTCATTACATCAGAAGAAGAATGGCATCTATGCTAATATTAGTCTCTCTGTTTATCCCGAGGTTTACCGTAGTCAGCCGGATCCAGGCCGTATCCAGGTAAGATCGAGGACCTGCGCCTAGACACGACGACAACACAGCCCTGAAGTGTCAGCAGAGATTGTGTCAACTAGATCATCCCCTGTGAAGGCCTCATCGACACAACAGCCAGTGGCACAGATCCTCAACAAACCGTCCCATACCGGCGTGATGAATACACTCCTCAACTAGATGGAACTGGAATAAATACTTTGACTGTTGCGATCCCAATAGGACTTACGAAAGCTGCCTCAATCATAATCATGCACTGTTTGCTGTTGGCCAGAGGAGAACTGGCCCCCCGACTGAGCCTGGTTTCTCCCAAGGTTTTTTTCTCCATTTTAACCTGTTTACCACCTGATGTTACCTGTTGGAGTTTGGGTTCCTTGCCGCCATCGCCTTTGGCTTGCTTAGTTGGGGACACTTAACATTTCATATTCAACAATGTTTTGATCTGCCTGCATCGACACCCTTGTATGCGAACTGAACTGAGCTGGATGATGACATCACTGTTTACTCCAGTGCTGATATTGATAAATTAACTAAATTAATAACTATAGATTCTTCCAACAGAATGAATCAGTACTGAATTTACTTAAGCTGGACAATGACACCATCTTTAAGAGCTGCTGTGCAGCCAAAATTATATACCAGTTTTCACTGTAAAGCTGCTTTGACACAATCTGCATGGTAAAAAGCGCTATATAAATTAAGGTGACTTGACTTGATTGAGATAATGATACTACAACAATTTTTGACATAAATACTTTATTGATTTATAAGTGATAAGTAATATATCAACTAATAACTTATCAACCATATACTAATTATCTGTTTGATTTATTATTTTGATTTACACATTTTTTTAAGATAACTTACAACATTTGTTAGCATCGTTAGGATACCACTTATTAATCATTTATGAACGTATAGTAATGTTTTGTAAATGATTCATTCATCATTAACTAATAACTTATAAGTGACTTATAACTGAATTAATAAAACATTCATAAAATGTTAACATATTACTTAATAATCATTTATGAATGTATAGTCATGTTTTGTAAATGATTAGTTCATCATTAACTAATAAGTTATAACTAACTTATAACTGAACGTTATTATAAAGTGTTACCGATTATAACATGAGACATATATCTAAAGAAATGTTGAAATGTCAGGTTTTAAATCATGTAAGTCAAATCGAAAACAAATATTCTTTGTTTGTGTAATCTGTTTGAAAAGAGAGAGATGTCAGTCGTTCGTGAGTCAGCTCATTATCCACGGAGCTTGCACGCTATTCAGACACAAATTCTGAGGCGATACATGCAACAGAGAGTGAACGCCCGCATCAACTGTATCAAGCTTAGATTCATGTACATCGTTTTGAGACGCAGTGAGGAATAATTCTGGAATAATTTGCCTCAGAGGAAGAGCACTTTCAATTTAATTTTGATCGAGGATCAACTTGATCAAGCCAATGATTGTGAATGGTAAGTTTTTTTATTCTTAAGATCTTTATTCTAATCGCGATATAGTGTCTGTGAAAAACCGCAAAAAGACTGTTTAAATATGAATCCTGCAAGTTTTCTGTGTCTCAGTGTGAATTAATGGGGCAGATCGACGCGCGGTTTCATTTACTACACATAACTTACATTAGTAAATTGCCATATTGGCTATTCCCAAACTATATTGCTATACTGAGATGAGTGAAATCGACTGAAATACGTAATAAATACTGAAATAAAATGTGTTAGCAATGTATTAAACTGCACATTAACATTTAGGCTCTATAATATAACAAATATAATATATAAAATGCCATAGAAGTAATATGAATGTTTAGACGCTTTGCATCACAGAAATACATTATATTTTAAAGTATATTAAAATAGAAAACCATTATTTTAAACTTTAATAATATTTCACATTATTGCTGGTTTTTTGTTTGTTTGTTTTTTTCTGTATTTTTGATCAAATAAATGCAGGCTTGATGAGCATGAGACTTCTTTCAAAAACATTAAAAATAGTAATATGTGTCCAATCTTTTGACCGGTACTGTAATTTAAAATGTAATAGGCCTATACAAAATTTTCTTCACATGATGTGCAATAATACGTGCATGCATGAGATCACAAAAATCATGTTTTCTGTTAAGAGTGGACATTATATTAATGTTAATACAATAACTGATATGATCCTGTTATCAGCATGCTCACAGAAGTTTTTTTTTCTTTTTTCTTTTATCTCACAGATTTAAGAAACATAGTGACCAGATATTGGCACACATTGGACTGCATGCATATGATATGAGATCACTGACTGGAAGTGTTTTTTTTTTTTCTTTTGTTTGTTTGTTTTGTTTTTTCTCCAGTGCAGAAACACCAAATGCCAGGTAAGTGATGTTCACATATATCTTTGAACAAGATTTATTTCCAGGTATAACTGTGTACTCAAAATGTGTCTTTGACTCTCATTTATATAGTTAACTTTATTCTAAATAAGCTACAAACAAAAAATGATATATTTCTTTTGTCATTGTATTATTTCTTAGTTCACTCAGTCACATTCCTGACTGAATGGCTCATTATGCAGCTCATTAGGGGCAGGGTCTTAAAGGGATAGTTCACCCAAAAATGAAAATTTGATGTTATCTGCTTATGATTTTTAACTCCAACCGTTGCGGTCTGTCAGTTGTATAATGCTTGTCAATGGTAACTCCATCTATAAGAGTCAAAAAAACATGCACAGACAAATCCAAATTAAACCCTGCGGCTCGTGACGACACATTGATGTCCTAAGACACAAAACGATCGGTTTGTGCGAGAAACCGAACAGTATTTATATCATTATTTACCTCTAAAACACCACTATGTCCAACTGCCTTGCACATCCGGTTGGTGAGGTCTGAACGTGCTCTGACAACGGAAGTGATAAGTATAAGCGCGAGACATCACTTCCGTCATCAGAACGCGTTTTCAGACCTCACCAACCGGATGTGCAAGGCAGTTGGACATAGTGGTGTTTTAGAGGTGAAAAATGATATAAATACTGTTCGGTTTCTCGCACAAACCGATTGTTTTGTGTCTTAGGACATCAATGTGTCGTCACGAGCCGCAGGGTTTAATTTGGATTTGTCTGTGCATGTTTTTTTGACTCTTATAGATGGAGTTACCATTGACAAGCATTATACGACTGACAGACTGCAACGGTTGGAGTTAAAAATCATCATTTGTGTTCTACTGAAGAAACAAAGTCACCTACATCTTGGATGCCCTGGGGTTAAGCAGATAAACATCAAATTTTCATTTTTGGGTGAACTATCCCTTTAATCTCCTCAGGTGTGAATCACAGCATTATTCATGAAGATGCCTATTCACGCCTCCCCGCATATGGCCTGTCTAAACAAAAAGCGTCTTAGAAATTTAAAATAAATTCATTGTTTTATGTGTCCGAGTAGACAGAATGATTTTTACATCATTGTGAAGCAAAAACTCTAGACTAAAATATACAGTTCCCAAAAGTCTTGTGAAAAAATGTTTAGTTTGTGTTTTGAGGCCTTATTTCAGTGACTTTTTTTTTCTCCAAAAACCACGCATATACATAATTCTCTGAAAAATATTAACATGTACATACTTGTCGCTCACATATTATTGTAGCCTAGTGTCTGCTGAATACAGTGTAATGAGACTTTTATCATTAATATAAGCAACTGAAAAAAACACAAATGTCAGAGCATGTCAAAACTACTCCAGGACCCCAAATCAGCCTCAAACCCCAGAGGGTTAATCCAGTCTAGAGGTCATGAATGCATGGACTAGCTTTTCTGCGTCAGAAACAGATAACGTTTCTTAGCTTAGCAATGTTTCTGAGGTAGAAGAAAGTTGTTTTTAAAACATATGAGATATGATTTTCGAAAGTTAAGTTGCTAATATAACACCCAGGTCTTTAACTGTAGAGGATGACATAACAGTACATACTTCTAGTTGCAAATTGTATTCTAAGAGATTCTGTGTGGGGGTTTCTGGTCCAATAAGTATAACCCCAGTCTTATCCAAATTTAATAGAATAAAAGTACTGGTCATTCAGTATTTAATATCTTTAACACACTCTGTCAACTTGGATAATTTAGAGATTTCATCTGGCTGTGATGAAATATATAACTGAGTATCATCAGCATAGCAGTGGAAACTAATTCCATGTTTTCTAATATATTGCCAAGTGGCAGCATGTGTATTGAAAATAACAGGGGGTCTAACACATATCCTTGTGGCACTCCATAATTTACTGACGTAATTTTTTTTTTTTTTTTTTTTTTTTTTTTTTACCATTTAAATAGACAAAATAGTAACGGTCTGATAGGTATGATCTAAACCACCTTAATGCTTGTCCCTGAATACCAGTGTAATTCTGTAGTCGATCTAAGTGTATGTTATGATTTATAGTGTCAAACGCAGCACTAAGATCAAGTAAAACTAGTATTGAAATATATCCTTCGTCAGAAGCTATAACTCATTTGTGATTTTAACGAGCGCAGTTTCTGTGCTATGATTTTTTTCATAGATTTTTTTTTTTTTTTTTTTGCAGGAAGGAGCACAATTGAGAGGACACAACTTTTTCTAGTATTTTAGACATAAACAGGAGATTTGAAATGGGTCTGCAATTTGCCAATTCATTTGGATCTAGTTGTGGTTTTTAATGAGAGGCTTAATAACTGCCAGCTTAAACAGTTTTAGAACATACCTAGACATAGAGACGAATTAATAATATTGAGAAGAGGCTCTTCTGCTACAGGTAGGCTAACATCTCTTTCAGTAATTTAGTGGAAATCGGGTCTAATAAACTTGTTGATTTAGATGCATTGATAAGTTTATTTAGATTTTCGTGTCCTATATGTCACACAACAGAATGATGGAACACAGATATTTTCCAAACAACAGGTTTATTGAACAGATTTGTGAAGACAAGCAATGTGAGCAGGTAGTAACTGATACTTGGATAATTGTAGTTGAAAAGTATCACACAGGCAATTAATCAGGTCAGTGGTTCTGGCATGAACAGCAAGACCAGACAATGGTGAGCTGAAGAGTGACCACTAATATGTGTGTCTGATGAGGTGATAATCAGTGGCAGGTGTGATGATAGCTTACTGAGTGCAGGTGGGGATCAGAAGGGATGCTGGGAAATTTAGTTCTGTGGTGACTGGGCTGGTGACTGAGGCTTGTGACTGGGCGAGTGACTGAGGACTGTGACTGGCTGGTGACTGAGGATTGTGACATATAGTTGTAAAGGACTGTATTTGTTCTTTGGGGGCGGTAATAGAGGCTGAATAATAAAACACTTTCAAAGGTTGTACATTTACAATTGTATTTCTGATAATTTAAATTTTCTCTGTGAAGAAATTCATAAAATTATTACTACTAAACTCTGATGGAATATTCAGTTCAGGTGATGTATGTTTATTTGTTAGTCTAGCGACTGTATTAACACTTTCAGGTGTACGATCACACCGGTGTCAGTCTAGGCTGGTCCCTGGAGCGTACAATGTGATTAGAACGTTCAGTGCATCACGTGATCAACTGCTAAATTCAAATGTGCTTTTCGTGTTTAAACAACAAAATACATCCAATTGCACATATTTGACAATCGAAATATTCGATATTTCATGCTATGGTTAACAAATTTGTGAAAATTTCGAATAAAAAAGTAAAAAGTAAAAAATAAAAGCAGATCATCAGTCATACAGCGCTATTATGCCTGCGTATGTCACATGACAAGCAATGATGTGTCACCATGGAAACGATAAAGCGATATAAATTATATTATTATAAATAACGATTGCCTTGAAAAACTCACGCTGTGGGGTCAGCTAGAATATTTTAAACTTATGTGTGAAAGGGTTAAATAAAACCTTGGATTGTTTTGGTTATTTGCTATAAGTTTGCGATAATGCTTGGCCCTGGCTGCTTTTTATATCAGGTCATGTTATAGCAGATTATGCTGTCTTTCAGTGCAATTCTTAAGACCTCTAAATGAGTTTCTTTCCATTTACACTCTAGATTACGAGTTTCTCTATTGATATTGTAAGTAATACTGTTGTATCATGATGCAGTACTTTTCTTTTTAACCTTTATTGATGGGTGCGACAGTCTGATGGGTGCAACAGTGTCTAATGTATTACAGAAAATAGTACTGCTAGTTTATTTGTGTTTATTGGAACACTGAGCAGCTGAGACAGATCAAGCAGGTTGGCTGTTGGTTGTGCTCCGCATTATCGACCAGGTTGAACAATTATCCCAACCACTAAAGATAGATTTATCTTTAGTTGGTTGGGATAATTGTTCAACCTGGTCGATAATGCGGAGCGATATGACAAATATCAGTGGTAAGCATTATGCACGTTATAATGTAGTGATCAGTGACATCATCACTTTGCTGTATAAAGTCCATATCAGTAAGATTGGTTCCATGAGATATAATTAAATCTAGTGTATAATTAAGTGACGTTTTGCTTGACCCTAAAGGAGTTTATTATTTGACCTCACTATTCAGGGAACATACACAGTCTCTATAGAATGAACTACGCACGCAGTACTATCAATTAATTTGGTAGAAGAGCAAAGACTGTGATTTGAGGTTTGACTTACTAGTCATACGGTGCGTAGTGGCTTGGAGATGTTGTCAGAAAGAAGATCCACCCCGATTATACTGGGGTGCTGGCCATCAGCACGGGAGAGCCTAGGTCGCTCCCAGAAAAGATTCCAATTATTTACAAAGAGCAGTTTCTGTTCCTTACACCATGACATTAACCATTCATTTAGAGCAAATAATCTACTGAACCTTTCATGTTCTCTTCGGTACGTGGGAAGCGGTCCAGACACGATGATCCTCGTCGAGGGCAATGCGTCTCGATCAGGCTCTCGAAGTCCTTTTTCAGAACCTCCTTCTGCCGCAGCCTGATGTCGGTCACCCCCACATGCAGCACAACCGCTCTGATGCTCTCGTTACCCTTCAGGATCATAGGTACCTGCGCAGTGACATTGAGAACGCGAGCACCAAGAAAACAATGACTGTGCACCTTACCTTTAGCTGAGGTAGCATAGACATACCTATTGAGTCACCGATGACAACAGCATCGTGTTCCGCCTCGCGAAGGACCGGATAACTGAAGCAGTTGGCAGATGACTCTCGAAGACCGGTGGCAGCAGAGGGGGCCTTGCTTGCACCTTCTGCTGCTGAAGCACCCATGGTCCGTGGTGTGTCAGCGCCGGAGTGAAGGAGACCTGGGACGATCGAGTACTGGGTGCATGGGTACTGAGCAGAGAAACACAGAGTAGAAGTGGTGGGAGAGTCTATGACTGGATTATTATTGCAGTGATTATTGTTTCTAGCATGTTATACATTTGGCAACAGTTCTTCTAACCCTAATTGATGGAGTGTGTAGCATTTCATTTCTTAAACGACCATGTAGGAAGACACATCATGGCCATATTGCAGGATCAATATGTCAATATTCATCAGGCTCAAATTGTAAGTGTAGCTGAAAGTCTTTGGGATGTGCTGGAGTAGACTTTACAGAGTGCTCGACTCTTGCATTGTCAATACAAGACTTTGATTTGATAAAAAAAAAAAAATGCATATATATATATATATATATATATATATATATATATATATATATATATACATATTCTTGTTTAGGTTTTAATTTCCTTTTCAGAACTTGTCCAAATTGTCCAAAATTATATCTTGTATTTAGAGACATTTGAAAGACTTTCGAGAAAGACTGCTGTTTCGTTTGTAATAAAGCATGTAAATGCCAACCCCACAGGGGATTTTAAGATACAATAAAATGCAGCTCTGTCCCAGTTCTACCTCAGAGCTTCCTGCCTTACATACATACTGGCATGGCAAAGAGGACTTTGTCATTGCTGCTACTGCTGCTGCTGGTGCACAGCATCTGTTTAACAGATTCAGAACACGTCTGCAGACTGCTTGGACAGCCTGACTTCCCTTTACTTTCTGCAGAAAGAGACATCAACATTGGAGCGATTTTCTCAATCCACAGAAGTACTCTGCTAAAGATGCATCCTTTTACTTCCAAACCAGAGCAAACAACGTGTGTCAGGTCTGTATGATGATATTAATGATAAAAAATATTCATCATGACTCTTTGATGATGCTTGCAGTTTTACACATGACTGATGCTTTAATTCCACAGGTTGAACTTGCGTGAATTTAAATTTGCTCAGACATTTATTTTTGCCATTGAGGAGATCAATAACAGTACACAACTACTGCCTGGTGTTTCTTTGGGCTATAAGATATATGATGGTTGTAACTCTATAGTTCAGACTATCCTTGCAGGCATGGCTTTGATGAATGGCTATGAAGAGACTTTGAGTGATACATCCTGCTCTAGCTCACCAACTGTTCAGGCCATTGTCGGAGAGTCAACATCCTCTCCCACTATAGCCTTGGCTTCTGTAGTTGGTCCATTCAGCTTACCTGTTGTAAGAATTCTCATTTATACTAATTAAGCATGACAACAAGTAGCATATAAGTATGATGAACTGCTGGAACATGCACCAAAAATATACATATCAAACTAAATTTAACCCAGTGAAAATAAGTGTAAATATAGAAAACAATGTTTTAATCGAAAAGGGTTGTGTCAGTGTATTTATGAAATTTGCATTAATTGCATAGTAATGATATATAGTAAATTAACAACTGGGAAAAAAAAGGTATCTGAAAAATTATGTAGTTAATATACTGTGCTTCTTTTTCTTGCAGATCAGTCATTTTGCCACATGTGCATGCCTAAGTAACAGAAAAAGATATCCATCCTTCTTCAGAACAATACCCAGTGATTATTACCAAAGCAGTGCACTGGTTCAGCTTGTCAAGTATTTTGGCTGGACCTGGGTTGGAACGGTCAGGAGTCGCAGTGACTATGGTAATAATGGCATGGCAGCATTTGAGGAGGCTGCAAGCAAAGAGGGGATTTGTATAGAGTACTCAGAGGCCATATTAAGGACTGATCCACAAGAGCAATTTCTGAAAACAATGGAAGTGATAAAACAGGGCACAGCCAGGGTAGTGGTGGCTTTTGTCTCATTCGGAGATTTTATCCCCCTTGTGAAAGTGATTGCAGAACACAACATCACAGGGCTGCAATGGGTTGGCAGTGAGTCTTGGATAACATCTCGAAATCTTGCAGAAACAAAGGAATACAGTTTTCTTTCTGGAGCTGTGGGCTTTGCTGTAGTGAATGCCAAACTTGTGGGTCTGCGAGAGTTCCTAGTGAATGTGCACCCTGATCAAGAACCAAACAATGAGCTTTTAAAAGAATTTTGGGAAACAGCTTTTCAGTGCACTTTCAGGACCAGCGGCAGTGGTAGCTGTACTGGCTCAGAGAAACTGGCAGAGCTGAAAAATGAATATACTGACATATCAGAGCTACGAATAGAACATAAGACATACACTGCAGTGTATGCTGTTGCACACACACTCCATAATATTTTAAAAGACTTCAAATTCTCCATCAACAGCAGCAGCAAAGAAGAGCTGCCCACACCACAAAAGGTATGTAAGAGCTCAAAAAAATAAGGGTAGAAAAATCAAACTGAAATAAATTGTGTTTCTGGACTTTTCTCTCAGGTGTTACAGTATATGAAAGATGTGAGGTTCACTATAAAAACAGGAGAAAATATCTTCTTTGATGCAAGTGGTGACCCAGTGGCGAGATATGACCTGGTGAACTGGCAGCCTGTTGAGGATGGAATTCTGCAGTTTAAGCATGTGGGCATCTATGACAGCTCATTGCCTTCAGGGCAACGTCTTCAAATCAATATGGAACACATACTATGGGCAGGGAACACTGGAAAGGTATATTGATCTTATAATTATTTCATGAAGACAAGCATTTAACAATTCATTATCATTTGGGCAACTTATTGTCAACAAAATTTTCTTATAGTTGCCTGTGTCCATGTGCAGTGAGAGCTGCTTCCCTGGAACTAGGAAGGCTGTGCAAAAAGGACGACCTGTCTGCTGTTATGACTGCATTCCATGTGCAGAGGGAGAAATCAGTAATGGCACAGGTAAAATAGTACTTGCTGAGAACATGCCCTCATTAAAGTATGATAAAATGTAATACTGTCCATTGGTCGTGATGCAGTTTTCCATTCAAATAATCTTTTCTTGAAATTCCTTCACAGATTCTAGTGACTGCTTTCCTTGTGATTTGGAGTACTGGTCGAATGAAAGCAAAGACCGATGTGTATTAAAAGTGGTTGAATTCCTTTCCTATACAGAAATCATGGGGATGTTGCTTTGTATTTTTTCCTTCATTGGGGTGTTATTAACGGCATTTGTATCTTTTCTGTTTTATCTTCACAAAGAAACACCCATTGTCAGAGCCAACAATTCAGAGCTGAGCTTCCTGCTGCTCTTCTCACTCTCACTGTGTTTCCTCTGTTCACTTACTTTTATTGGTCGGCCCACTGAGTGGTCCTGTATGTTGCGTCACACAGCATTTGGGATCACTTTTGTCCTTTGCATCTCCTGTGTTCTGGGGAAAACAATAGTGGTGTTAATGGCTTTTAGAGCTACACTTCCAGGAAGTAATGTTATGAAATGGTTTGGACCTGCACAACAACGACTCAGTGTTTTTTCTTTAACGTTAATACAGGTGATAATATGTGTGTTTTGGTTAACAATATCCCCCCCTTTCCCATATTTGAATTCGTCCTATTACAGAGAAAGGATTATCCTAGAATGTAACTTGGGTTCAGCTCTTGGTTTCTGGGCTGTTCTGGGTTATACTGGCCTGCTATCAATCTTGTGTTTTGTTTTAGCTTTTCTTGCTCGAAAGCTCCCTGATAACTTCAATGAAGCCAAGTTCATCACATTCAGTATGCTCATATTCTGTGCTGTCTGGCTCACATTTATCCCAGCTTATATTAGTTCTCCTGGAAAATTTACAGTAGCTGTGGAGATATTTGCCATTTTAGTTTCAAGTTTTGGTTTACTATTTTGCATTTTTGCCCCAAAATGCTATATCATTTTGCTAAAACCAGAGAACAATACAAAGAAACAAATGATGGGCAAAACTTCATCTAAAGCTCTTTGAAAGCAGAAATAGACATGTAACAGTTTAAAGGTACATACCATAACATACCATACCTGGCTGTAGAAAATAAAACAGATTTACACTACAGAATTTAACACACGTTAACCGACAGATAAGTAAACATATGTAATTAAACGGTTAAAAGTAATAACTGGAAAGGTTTAATATTACAGCCTGGACAGACAACCAAAATGGTTAATTTGCATGTGATATCTTAAGTAATGATAGCTACACAACAGCAGCACTACTTTCAGGGCTGTCTGAACCATTAGTTCTGCTCTCCACAAGCTGTGGCAGTCTCTGCGTTGTAGGCCGGGTCAGCACTAGGCACAGTGGACTCTCAGTGACCATCTTCATCACAGCCATGTTCTGGACCTGCTTTATGTGCTTCCTAATAAAAAATGACATGGACTTTTTACATGCCAGCACTACTTTCAGGCCTGTCTGAACCATTAGTTCTGCTCTCCACAGGCTGTGGCAGTCTCTGCGTTGTAGGCCGGGTCAGCACTAGGCAGAGTGGACTCTCAGTGACCATCTCCATCACAGCCATGTTCTGGACCTGCATTATGTACTTCCTAATAAAAAATGACATGGACTTTTTACAACTAACAACAAATGGAAATTACATTTTAATGGCCTGAGTTTCTTTCTTAACTTTCTGAATTTCTTGCAGTAATACAGTAACAACACAGACATACATCTTGCTTATAATGTTAAAGTTTACATGAATAGGTTAAGCATTAAGCCTCATGCATATGCCATATTAAATGTAAATTAAATTATTTTGACTCTATTTAACTTCACCAACATTTTTTTTAAATAAAAACACTTCTGACTGAATACAGATTTTTCACTTTTCTTTTCATTTTAGACAATAGGTGCTTTTCCACCATTGGGCCGAACAGCTCTAAGAACGGTTCCAGTTATATTTCCCCTTGAGCTTGGTTCAGCACGACATGGTTACAAACTGTTCTCAGCCCGGAATACGGAACCGTGTGGGTAGAATATGTGTAGTATTGGTCACTCAGGATTGGTCACTTGTCTGTTGCCTGGCTACCAGTTTCTCTGTAGCTGGTCAAGCACGCTATTTGAGTAATGTAAACACAAGTTAATAACAAAATTAAAAGAAATATCTGATCATCATCCGTAATGTGGCCACTATTTACAATTCTGTCATGACAACTCTCAGAGTGTTTGGCATGGTAATGGGTATGACAATGTTGATATGTTTGGTCTTGGCGGAATAGATCTGCTATGCTGCTGCTGCAGAGCAAGTACGGGACTTGCTACTGCCAATACATACACAACACGCTGCTGTGAGCAAGTAAGACATGCTGCTGCTGTACAATATAGCGTACATGAATTACCCGTAGCAGATCTATACAGGTGGTGCTGGGTGGAGGGTTTCTGAAGCGCACTGCACTGCTAAGGCAAATGCTACCCATGTATTTGAAGATTAAGCACACACGCTCATTGGCTACCAATACAGCAGGAACCAATGATCTGTGTCCTATAGATAATGACGTAATATGAGCGCATTTAGAGTTTCATGACAGAACTTTGTATTTCATACCTCTGTAAACTCTTGCATTACAAAGAGCTCCATTATCAGCCCACAGTGGAAAATGAAAACATATCTGTACTGGCCGGATCTGCATGGAATGGAATGTGTGTGAATGGAATGTGTGTGTGTGCGTGTGTGTGACCTGTGCTGGCAAAATGAGTCGGAATGCGACCGAGCTAATTATGAGCTACAGGCAAAACAAGTGAAAAATGTACATTTTGGTCGAAATGGTTTTCACAAAAATTAGTTCATTAAGCCCTCATCTAGCGATCCCAATGCTCCAAATAGCAATTAACATCTCGGGTTACGACTGTAACCCTGGTTCCCTGAGAACAGGGAAAAAGACACTGCGTCCTAGAATGCATATGGGGAACGCCCTCACGTGACTGGTATCTGAAGCAACTGTCAAATCACGACAATCCTATTGGCCAGCGACAGCCTATGACGTCATACTGGCGTGACCAGGAAATATATAAGGAGCGCCCAGAAAACATGTCATCGGCTATTCGTCTGAAGGGACTGACAGTGTAATGGGTATTCATAGTATTCATCACACATTAGCAGACATTAATATTTAGAGAGTTAAAACGGTCATAGTTCTGTTCAATATACAAAGTAATTTTTGTTTAACATTATTAATTGTTTTATTGTTTTATTTTGTAATGTTTATAATAGAACTGTTTGTCTGAGATCGGTTCTTTATTATAGTGAAGTTTATAGTAGATCTGTTAATCTGAGATCGATTGCTCATGTCTCGCTTTCTCACACGGTATCGCGAGAGTTTCTCCATACGGGCGAACGTTATCAGGCGAGATCGCGAGAGTTGGCTCATACGAGTAAATGCCATCACTGGGAAAACATCACTCGTGATTATTCTCCCTGCTTATTCTCAGGTAACGGATCACTAAAGTTATTATAATGCATTTAGAAAACGAGTATGAATGTTAAGAACGTGTATGTAATAGTAGAAAAAGAATAAAAGTTGTACTAAGTGTGTTAGTGCGTGTTTATGCGCGGAGCAAATGGTAGTTGGGCCTAACGCATGGTTGCGTAATGCGAATATAGTTGTGGAAAAGCTAAAAGGCGTTTATGTGTTTTGTGTTGTGTTTCATACTGTTTTGTAACTGTTTACAAGTTTTGTGAGAGTGTACGCAGCTATTCATGTTTTGTTCACTGATGGTGAAAAGAATGAGAAATGTTTAGAGAAATGTTTGCGTATGGTTATAAGTTGATATATTCGCAACAGAAAGGAAATCTATATATATTACTGTGACCAAACTGTATGTGCATATGAGTTATGTGTGTTTAACATGAAAAACATGGGAAAACATCACTCGTGATTATTCTCCCTGCTCATTCTCAGGCGTAACAACAGCAGGCAGCCTGGAGGCATGGCAATGAGATGCAGTGTCTTGTTCCCTGTTCTGAGGGAACCAGGGTTATAGTCGTAACCCGAGACGTTCCCTTTCGAAAGGGAACTCACACTGCGTCCTAGAACGCATATGGGGAGCGAGAAACCCATGCCGCCATGCCGAGGGGAGTGCATGCCACAATTGCCTAAGAAAGAAGAAGGCATGGAAATGCCAAAGCACTCCACCCCTTCTGGTCACATACTAGGTTGTCAGTGACAATACTCCCTACGGCCACAGCTGAGTTAAAAGCCTCAAAGGAGGAAGCACCTCTGAGATATAACAGAGGTCCTACACTCACCAAGGCCGCTCAAGACTTTGAACCAACATCTTCGAGGGAAGGGGTTCCTTTAAGGGATAATTCAGTCTCCTCAATTATCACTACCTAGTAACTAAATCAAGTCACCCAACTTCATGACCAATGACCAGATTATGCTACCACACAAAGGAGTAGATATCAGAACCAAACATCTCCATTCGCATTTGATTAAGAATGGAGTACAAGATTCTGTCTCCCTATAAATTAAATATTTATAAATTAAACATTTAAGCATGTTAAAGGCACGAGTGTGCAATTGGTTAATATGGGTTGAAATTAGACTCAAAATGATTAACGAATGCATAAATGTTGCAGATATGTTTTACTATCCACAACCAAATGCCTTTCAACTTGCTTGTGTAAAATTCAGAATTAAATGAATGTGCAGCAATTTGTACAAATAGAGACATTTTTGTGAATACAAATGTTTTCTCCTGGATTAGTGTATCATAATTTGTGCATGCAACAAAAAAGATGTGCATTTGTGGATCAGGAGGCGCATGCATTCATTGACGTCTTTTCTGAGTCAATCTCATTTGATTCATTTGGATTTTGAGACTTACTTTTTGCAGTTATCAAGCATTTCACAACCCACACACAAACAACTACTAATGACTAAGCCTAATGCTAATCATTAATGTGTACACAACAACCCATCTATTTGATATTATTCAAAAATGTGTGTTAGTACATTTAAAGTAACACTTTATAACTTGTGTGTGCAAAATACAGAACTACATGAATGTACAGCCTTTTGTACAAATAGAGACATAGCTGTGAATAAAAAACTTCGATGTTGTATTAATGTAGGTCAGAATTTGTGCATGCAACAAGTTAGATCTGCATTTGTGGAACCAGTGACACGTGTGCATTAACTGACTCGTTTCTGAGTCAATCCTATTTGATTCATTTGGATTTTGAGACTTTCATTTCACCGATTTAGCCTTGCACGATCACACACAGCTGTCCAAGAAAGCCTGCTACCACTAGATGGAAATAGACTGCTAAAACAGACAGTGGCACCATAATCAAGTGTTTATCAGGATGCTTAACATGGCTTATGAAAGTGATATTGAAGAACCAATTTCAGTACTCACATTATTAATAAAACATAGTCGTAACACTTTATAATAAGGTTCATTAGTTAACATTAGTTAACTACATTAGTCAACATGAACTGATAATAAAATGCTCTTCTACAGCATTTATTAATCTTTGTTAATGTTAATTTCAACATTTACTAATACATTATTAAAACCGAGAGTTGTATTTGTTAACATTAGTTAATGCACTGTGATGTAACATGAACAAACTATAGACAGTTGTATTTTTATTCACTTTTTTTTTTTTTTTGGTTAAAAATTATCCAAAATCAGTTTTTGAGCAAGTACATCTCCTTACCTTAAATCCTTAAATCTCCTTACCTTAGCTTGATTCACAACAGTAAGCTTGTAATAATGTGTTTTAATTCTTGTGGTTCTGGGTTTCCGCCAGGAAATTCGAGAATGGCGTCGTTCGTCTTTGTATCATTGCGTCACATCTGTATACATAAAGAAGGTGTCCTGGCTAGTAGGCTATATTGTGTGTGAGGATGCTGCAGGTGGAGATTTGTAGCCTTTTCTCACAGCACTTGAAATAATTAAACTTATCAATTTGATGGCGGATCCAGAAAGGTTCAAACGACAATCACCAGTGACAATTGGAGATTCACCCGCAGTAAAAAGCAAAAGTCTTAGGACTTCGGAGTGGCTACAGAGAAAAAAAAAAGAGAATGCAACCAGGCCCTTGCGAAAACAAGGATACATATCGGAAGGGTTTTTGGAAGGTGGCATGTTTTGAAGGGGTTCAAAATGGACATAGAGATGGCCTTTCTTTTTTTTTTTTGCTGGACAGGTAAGACATTTTAGTGGTTCATTGGGTAATTAACAGTTATGGCAAGCCGTTTTGACTTTTATTCATTCTCAGGATATGAATTCTTGATATCAACAATTCAATTTTCTCTAGTTAAAATGCTAATTCTTGATATCAGGAATTACATTTCCACTAGTAACAATGTTAATTCTTGATATCAACAATTCAATTTTCACTAGTTAAAATGCTAATTTTTGATATCAAGAATTACATTTCCACTAGTAAAAACTAGAATTCTCGATATCTGTAATTGTATTTTCACTAGTGAAATGTCACCATAGGCTTCCATTCAAATTCATCTGTTGATATCAAGAATTGATTTCTTACTAGTTGAAATTCCAATTTCACATATCAGAAATACAATTCTTACTAGTAAAAATCATAATTTTTAATATCAATAATTACTTTGTTACTAGTGCAAATATCTATTTATGATATCAACAACTGAATTGTTACTAGTAACAATGTTCATTTTTGATATCAATAATTTGATTGTCACTAGTGACAATGTTAGTTTCTGATATCATAAATGTGATTGTTACTAGTAAGAAAGCCATTTCAGATATCTGAAATTATATTGATATCAGAAATACATTTTCAGATATCAAAAATGTACATTTTTACTAGTAGCAATTCAATTGTTGCTATCAAGAACTGACATATCAACTAGTGACAATTGAATTCTTGATATCAAAACTTTGCATTTTTACTAGTAACAATGTAATTATTGATATCAAAAATTATGATTTTTACTAGTAAGAATTGGATTTCTGATATGTAAAATTGGAATTTCAACTAGTAAGAAATCATTTCTTGATATCAACAGATGAATTTGAATGGCAGCCTATGGTGACATTTCACTAGTGGAAATACAATTACAGATATCAAGAATTCTAGTATAAATAATTGTGTTTGTCTTCAGTGTATTCTGATGTGATACATTCAGCCTGTGCCCTAGATGTAATCAACATGTGTCTGTAAACTAAATGGCCCAAACAATCAATACACCATATATTCTTTCTATTGTAAGGTCTCCAACAGGAGGTCCAGTCTTTTATTTAAGAGCCATTTGTTACCAAATGTAAGGTCGTTTCACACATACAGTAATTGGATTAAAAATTTGATTGAAGGCTATGCTACATGACTATCTTCAATAAGCTGTCTTCTTTTGAGCTTTGGTCCGGCTCATGATTTGTATGTATTAGAAGCAACAATTTATATATTTTCAAAAAACTGATGATCCACTCCATGAATGCTCAGCTAAATTCAAGAAACCTAACAAGTGTCATGTTTTTGTTTCATTACAGCTTTACATCTATGTCATTGCAAATTGATGACAATCAAGCTAATGGCCTGATGAACACTGTGTAAGTAAAAAATGTAGTTATAGTTATAGCTATACTAGGTGTAGGTACTATATGATAGTATATATTTAGCAGGTAGTTATTCATGTTGACTGTGAGTATAGTCAATCCTGTCCATTCATCTTTTACAAAGTATAGATTGGGATGATTAAATGGTTCAGCCTTCAAAATGTGGGGATGAGTATGATGTTGATTACAGCTCAGATGAAGAATATATGCCACCTTTATGTTTGCGGTATGTCCTTTTTATTGTTTATGAATTTAAAACCAAAAACTGACATTTATTTCCATTTTGATACAGCAAATGCTAAAAAGTTTGATTTAATTTTTTTTTTTTTTTTTTCTTCTTCCCAGAATGAGTGGTTCACAGAGTATTCCTTTCAACATCGATCAGTTTCCTGTAATTGGGCTTGATGAAACTGTGCATGATGAAGTGGATTGTACTGAGTCTGTAGATGAGCCCTTCATTGAGCAGGAACATATTCTTTGTGAGGATGACCTTGTGGGAAAGCACGGTTCTATTGTCTATATATGCGCAAAAAAATATTTGCGAAATTTGCTGTTTCCAGGCTGCTTCCATGCAGTTGGCCTTTTGCCGATAAAATGGTGTGCCTAATAACGTCATCCCTAAAACAATGCGACAATGCATTTTTTTTTTTATATCGCTAAAAGAAATCTGCCCTAGCCATTTCCATACATACTTTTGCGTATATTGCAAATTCGTATCTTTTGCATCCCATTTAAACAGAGTAATGAGACAATTGAAATTCGCCAGTAGCCTACTGCGTATTTTCACATATAATGTTATTAAATAGGAAACATAAGAAGACGACGGTGAAGTGGAACAGCTCGTCTGACAGGACTTTACTGCCTTTATTTGACGAAGCGCAGGTTTGGACACAGAGCAGCTCCTTTGTCCGGTAAGCAAAAATTTTTTAGGGTACATAAAAACACTGGTACAGTGAAATATTCAGTCTTTGCTTGTTGCAACAGTCTTGAACATATAGTCAAGCCAGTCGCGTTAATGACGCGGCCGAGAACGCATTCAAACATTCAGAGTTCAACAACATCAAACCCATCAAAAACATCAAATTGCTGTTGGTTTTTTTTTTTTTTTTTTTTTTTTCGGAGACAGATGGAGCTGTGTACTAAAACATTTTATTTGTGTAGGCCTATTTTTACCTTTTTTTTTTTTAAAGTGGTCTTCTGTCAGGAATCAGGACGAGATTCAGTTGCAGGCACAACAAAACTCAATTTATTAGTAGTTCTTTGCACACAACTGGGCAAAAACAGTCAACAGAAAAATATTAATTAAATCCAGCAGGGGGGCGCTAGGCAGCTCGGTCCCGTGCGGCCTTCAGACGAACTGTAGAAACAGACCGCTATGTAGATCGCAGCGCCCGGGTGGGCGGGGCAACACGTCCGGCAGAAAGATCGCTGGTGGGCGAGGAATGAGGGACTGGAGCGAGACAAACCAGATCCGGGGAACAGGAAGCAAGCCAGGCAGGGGCAGAGAAAGAATACAGTCTGGGCGGCAGAAGAGAGAGAAAAAACTAAAAGAAACTCAAACAGGCACTGGAGCCTCAAAACAGGACACAAAACGTACTCGGTTACTAACGTAACCTCGGTTCCCTTAGATACAGAACGAGTACTGCGTCGTTCGTCTTATTAATCAATATAGTTTATTAATAAGACAAGACGCTATTGGGAAAAATACTTTTTCTCAGATTCTGAAGCCTTTATACAATCACACAGTGTGAACTGCTCGTGCATTGGTTCATAAAGTTTAAGAAAACGAACCAATGACGGCGCGGAACGCGCGAGCCAATGGTGAGCGAGCCCGCTCGAGCCCGCCAAAAGGCTAGAGTATATATAAGAAGAGGGCACGAAATAAAATTACGCCCAGACCCGGTCGGGGTCGTAATGTAGAACCATAAGTAGAAACTGCAGGGAAGCTTATGCAGAAAGGACCTGCGACTGAAGCGCAGGGACCTCCAGATTATAAAACCTGACAAATGTGGACGGAGAGGCCCAGCCGGCCGCCGCACAGATGTCGGCAATGGAAACACCACAAGACCACGCCCATGAGGAGGCCATACCTCTCGTGAAATGCGCTCTCACACCTAAGGGGCATTGAAGGCCTAAGGAGGAGTAAGCGAGAGCTATAGCGTCGACTATCCATCTGGAAAGTCTGGGCTTTGAGACCGGAAGACCTTTTGAACGGCCCCCGAAGCAGACAAAAAGATGTTCTGCCTGACGAAAGGAGGCGGAACGGTCAATGTAAGACCTCAGGGCTCTGACAGGACAGAGGAGATTCAGCTCCTGTTCATCCTGAGAAGGAGGAAGAGCGGAGAGAACAACCATCTGCGCCCTAAAGGGGGTTGATAAGACTTTTGGAACATATCCATGTCTCGGTTTCAGGACGACCTTGGAGTCGTTAGGCCCGAACTCAAGACACGAGGGGCTCACAGAGAGCGCCTGTAAATCTCCTACACGCTTAACTGATGCTAAGGCTAGCAGCAAGGCAGTTTTTAGTGAGAGGGGCCGTAGGTCGGCAGTCTGGATTGGTTCAAAGGGAGGGCCTTTAAGGCCTCTGAGAACCACTGAAAGATCCCAAGTAGGAACCGTGAGGGGACGAGGGGGATTCAACCTCCTGGATCCCTTAAGGAAGCGAACAACAAGGTCGTTTCTCCCTATCGACTGCCCCTGCTATAGGAACGTGAGAAGCTGCTATAGCTGCAACGTAGACTTTTAGGGTAGAGGGAGTACGGCCTCTATCCATTAAGACTTGAAGGAAGGACAATATCTGGGATATTGACAAGTTAATGGGTCCTCGCCCCGTGCTGTACACCAGGTGGCAAAGACAGCCCATTTCAGGGAGTAGAGACGTCTTGTAGACGGAGCTCTGGCCTGAGACATAGTGTTTAAGACATTTTCTGGGAGGCTAGCAGGCTCCCGTTGAGAAACCACACATGGAGATCCCACAGCTCGGGTCTGGGGTGCCAAATTGTTCCTCTCGCCTGGGAGAGGAGGTCCCGTCTCAGGGGAATCGGCCATGGCTCCAGGGGCGATAACTGAGATAGCTCCAAGAACCATGGATGGGTCCTCCACAGAGGAGCCACTAGGAGGACCTTGTGAGCACCCTCCCTGACTCGTCTGATCACCTGGGGGAGGAAAAGCGTAAAGGAGGAGGCTGGGCCAGTCGTGGGCCAGCGCATCCCTGGCTTTGGAGAAATATGTTGGGCAGTGATGACTGTCTTCTGAGACAAAGAGGTCGACCTCTGCCTTCCCAAAGACATCCCAAATCCTCTGGACAGAGCTGGGGTGGAGTGACCATTCCTCTGAGGGAAGGTTGCTCCGGGACAGCATGTCCGCCCCTACATTCAGCACGCCCTGTATGTGTGCTGCTCTCAGCGAGAGCAGGTTGCATTGAGCCCACTCCAGGATGGTTTTTGCTAGAGTGAAGAGGGGCTTCGAAGAGAGGCCGCCCTGGTGATTTATGAAGGACACCACCGTCATGTTGTCTGACCTGACCAAGACGTGGTGACCCACCAGGAGAGGAAGGAAAACCTGGAGAGCCTGATATACCGCCATCATTTCTAGGCGGTTGATATGTAGCTTGCTTTCCAGGTCTGTCCATGCACCAAAGGCCGGACGGTTGTCGCACAGAGCTCCCCAACCCATCATGGAGGCATCCGTAAAGACGACCTTCCTCTTGTCCACCGCCCCGATTGCCACGCCCTGCTGGAACCAGCAGGGGTCCGTCCAGGGAGCCAGGGTTGTGACACACGTCTGGTTCACCCTGAGCGAGCAACGACCATGTTGCCAGGCTAGGGGCGGGACCCGTGGTTTCAGCCAGAACTGCAGAGGGCGCATGCGAAGTAAGCCCAGCTGCAGAGCTGGAGATGCTGAGCTCATAAGACCTAGCATCCTCTGAAACATTCTGAGCGGCAGAGAAGCCCCGGGCGTAAAGGCCTGCACGAGCTGCTGAATGATAGCACGTTGGCTGGGTGATAACAAGCTCTTCATAAAATTGACCCTGAGCCCCAAGCACTCTAAGTGGTTGAGGATGACGGATCTGTGGGATAGAAGCTCCGACATGCTGTCATCTTGCGGCTCGTCATCAGATCCCCCAAACGAGACCAAGTCGCTCGCGATGGCAGAGAGGCGTTGGACTGGGCGGGAGAAACAGACGGGGGAAACCTCTCCTTGTGGAGAGAGTGAGGCACGCTGGACCTGAGCCGACGTGAGCTCACTCTCATCCGAGCGCTGGGATCCTCTGCCCCGCTGTTTTTTCCTCACAGGTTCCTGGGAGGAAGAAAACGGGAGGGCGCGAGGGGCGGAGTCGCATTCTAAAAAGAACGCTATCCGCGCGCGCAAGGAGGCAAGACTCATGCTCTCGCAATGAGAGCAGGTCGATCCAGTGAGCGCGGCTTCTGCGTGGGACTGGCCCAGACATCGCACGCACTCACTGTGCCCGTCATCAGCGTGCAGATGGGCTCTGCACGTGCCACAATCGTGGCGCGACATTTGAAGCAACGTCGCAGAAATTTGCTCTTTAGAAAAAAGCTCTTTTAAATGCAACGAGTTGCAAAGGATACGCCGTGCACTCGCACGAACTGCAGGCGGCTCGGGGGCGGAGCGCTGACCAGGCTGCTCGGAGCGGCGCGTGAACAGAGCGGTGAGCTGATCTGGCTGCTTGAGAAGCGGCGGGCGATCAGCGCTGCACTGGAGCGATCTGAGCGGCGAGCTGAGGTGGCGAGAGAGCTGCAGGCTGCTCAAGGCGGCGGCTGCTAGAGAGCGGCGAGCAGAGATAGAGAGCGGCGAGCAGGGAGGCGAGCTGATCAACTGCTGCAGAGCGGCGAGTCAATCAGCGGCGAATCCAGCTGCTTGCAGAGAAGGGATGATATCTGCGTCGCTGAAGGAGAATGAATCGATTTGCCACAGTGAGACGGCCGCTTATATAGCCCGTGACCCCACCCCTTTTGGTGGGCTCGAGCGGGCTCGCTCACCATTGGCTCGCGCATTCCGCGCCGTCATTGGTTCGTTTTCTTAAACTTTATGAACCAATGCACGAGCAGTTCACACCGCGTGATTGTATAAAGGCTTCAGAATCTGAGAAAAAGGAGTTTTCCCCATAGCATCTTATCTTATTAATAAACTATATTGATTAATAAGACGAACGACGCAGTACTCGTGTAGTATCGCAAGGGAACACGATACAACATTGACAAGACAAGAGACAGCTGGCCGGAGCGCAAGGTAACATACACAAATAATCTGGCACAAGACAGCGAACACGAGGGGAATAATTAAGGAAGTCTGATCAATGACAGGTGAGAGCGGTGAGCGATAATGCTGATGGAATAACAAGGGGATGGGGAAAACGCCACAATGACAGCGGAGCACATGGCGAACAGTCAAAACAAAACCATGTGCATAAAAACGAGACACACAGACTAAAGGCACGAGAGACGACAGAACTGGACAGATCAGATCGAAGACATGACAGTCTTCATTAGCATTTTGAGGCTTATTCTCACATAACATTTCTAAAATTTTATTAGAGCTTTTTGGAGTCAGCTACTTTATTTTCCTCATTTATTTGAGATAAAATTCTATGTTAATAAATTGCACTTATAAAATTATTTTATTTACAAGTGTAATGTTTGTGATTTTCATTTGTCATGTAGCCTAGAACCGCTTCTGATCATGAAATTGAAACAGACCCACGATTTTATGACAGTACTTCTATTTATTCAGTCAGTCAGTCAGTCAGTTTATTTCAGATACAGAAGTAACATTTCTGTATTTTATTTTACCTCTCTTTTTGTCAATGTTGAAAATTCCAACATTCTTCCTTAATTTGACAGACACCCCGCTTATTTTTGTCGAGCTGCAGAGATTTTAAGACAGTATTTTCCACATCCTTGTGATGCTGAATTACGATCTACGGAGAAACGGTGCTTTAACGGGAGCAACACACGAATGCGCGGACGCTGCAGTCTATAGGCTAATTCTATCATGTGACACATTTATTTGCATTAACGGATTAGTTCACTTTCAAATGAAAATTAGCCCAAGCTTTACTCACCCTCACCTAGGTGTATATGACTTTCTTGTTTCTGATGAAGACAATCGGAGAGATATTAATAAATATCCTGACGCATCCGAGCTTTATAATGGCAGTATGCGTTACCAAACGAGTATGAACTGAAGAAAGTGTCTCCATCCACATCCATCCATCATAAACATATTCCAACATCGCTTCTGAAATGAATCGATGCGTTTGTGTAAAAAAAAATATTCATATTTAACAAGTTATGAAGTAATAATATATCCAGCTTCCACCAAACCGCCTTCCGTATTCAAATTACGGAAAAAATGGAACTGACGTTGCGTCAGTTCCGTAAGTTGAATAGGGAAGGGGTAGGACATACAGCGTAAGCTTTTTGAAGAATACAGAAGGCGGTCTGGCGGAAGTAGGGTGACCACCCGTCCCGCATTTTGCGGGACAGTCCCGAAATTGGGAGCTTTGTCCCGCGTCCCGTAAGACTTAAATAGTGTCCCGCATTTCATTTATGTCTGAATTATAATTTTTTTCATCCCTGGAATTACAATACCACAATATGAAATATAATAAAAACTGTGACTGGCATTTAAAAATCTAATTGTACAGCCGTCATATTCTAGCTGTGAAAATAACTACAACCAACGCTACCATAGAGAGAGGTTTTCCCGCTGATGACAGCGCAAAGGAATAGCTAAGTGCGGGCCTCATCAATGTCGGTAAACACAACTATACACCAGTAGGAATTTCATCTCACATTCTGGAAAGAACATCAAGAGCTGCTCAAAGCTGCCCAAACTGATGATTTAAAGCATGTAATCATCCATCCTGATGTTAAATATTTCCAACGAACATGCGCCGATGCTCGAGCGCCACCCACGGAAATGGTCGAGCACCTACGGAAAAACATCAGATATTTTCCATTCATTTTAACCAATAAAAAAATTATTGCGACTTTCAGACACGACTTGCTTTTCACGTTCACTTTTCACGTTTAATGTTGCCAGAAGCACAACATTGTGGGCACCCACCGCCAGAAACATTAATTGGCGCATATGCCAAGTTTGCCAACAAATGTAAATCAATATTTACATAGCGTAGTAATTGAAAATTTATCTGTCTCACACGTGTCCCGCAAAATCACATCTACTGTCCTGCAACAGATCAATAGCCAGGTGGTCACCCTAGGTGGAAGCTGTATAATTAACTTAATAACTTGTTAAATGTGGATATTTTTTTACACAAATGCATCAATTCGCTTCAGAAGGCCTTTATTAACCCTCCAGAGCCGCGTGGATGATAGATGGATGTGGATGGAGACACTTTCTTTAGCTCATACTCGTTTGGTAATGCATTACTGCCATTATAAAGCTTGGATGCGTCAGGATATTTATTAATATTTCTCCGATTGTCTTCGTCAGAAACAAGAAAGTCATATACACCTAGGATGGCTCGAGGGTGAGTAAAACTTGGGGTAATTTTCATTTGAAAGTGAACTAATCCTTTAAAACCCCTTTTCTTGACAAAAAGTTTCCAAACCAATTTTTGCAACGTTTAAAGTATCGACCTAGAGTTTATGCGCTAAAGATAAATGGAAAAAGATTGTGTCAACATTTGAGAAATTTTAATGACAAATGGCCTTTCCATCAGCTATATAGCTAAACATTTTGAATCACTAAACCTTTTTTCCCCAAAAAAAAAAAAAAAAAAATCCTTGGATGGAAACCTGGCTTAGGACGACAATTTGAAACGGCTTGCCAATGTTCTTCAGTTTCCATTGAAGAGGTGTAATTTCAAAGACTACACCCTTAATATAAAATGTGATGCTTCGCTTCTCCACCTTTCATAATTAAACTTAATCAAGAGGTACTGCTACAGTCTTAATACTGCTAGTTGTTTTCTTGTAACTATTCATTCAAAGAGTAGTTTAATGAATTTAGGATAGATGTTTGACAGTTTTAAGTTTATGAAACACAGTTCTCTATTTTGTTTAGTTCTGTTCCAGAGGTCACAGTGTTTGGACATGGGATTCGCAACCAACATTTAAAAGTATGTTATGCAAGGAGGGGATTTCATGCTGGCAAGCAACATTTTGCTGTCTGGGAACAACTATGCAAAGATCAAACTTCTTTTTCAGTTTATGAACATGAACTTTGTTGCCAAAAACACATTTTACAGTATTCAAGATGCGTACCGCATAAATGCTGTAAAGGAATTCTGGACAATTAAGAGAGCTGAGGTGATTCAGCGCCACCAGTCCAAAGATGAGGTTGTGGTCCTAGGTAAGTCTTAACCTGTGCTTACATTTTTTGCATTGTTGATACATTTCAATCACACAATTTTCCTTTTTGGTCAATTCATCATATATTTATATTAATTACAGCTGATGGAAGAATGGACTCTCCAGGTAATCATTTATTTATTTATTTATTTTTTCAACATACTGCTTGCAAAATAAAGTGTGTGGATGAATATTACATGTTGTATGCATATATTTGTGCTTCCAGGGCACTATGCACAGTACTGCACCTATACAACAATGGAAAATGACTCAAAGGACATAGTTCATCTGGTAACAATAGACAAAAGAGAGACCCAGAGAAATTCTGTTATCATGGAAAAAGAGGCTTTTATTCAGACTGTTGACCAGCTTTACGAAGAATACTGAAGGAGGTAGTTACAGATGCACACAGGCAGATATTTGCTTTGATGGGTAAGCAATGTCTGCCATTTGGAATACAATGATTTACGCTGTTAAATGGTTTAAACCTGGGGGTGTCCAAACTCAGTCCTGGAGGGCTGCATGCTGTTAGTGTTACTGTGCTGTATATCTTCTTTAGTGACATTGATGTTCATAAAATAGGTTACCAAAGACCTATTTTTTATTTTTTTTTCTTTAGGCTGGGATGATAGCTGGCCAGCACATAATTTTGATCTGGATAAAATACATCATAAATCATTTCTGCTTTTGTTGTAAGGCAGCAGATAACAGTTCATGGTAAGACTTATGTGATTTAATTTTTCTTCATAATAATGTAGTATTACTGACAGTATTTGTGTTTTCTTAGGATCTTGGGACTGGTGTGCTTCATCATGTGATTAACAAACACATATGGGCCTTTGGACATTGTAAACATGACAACAATTAGGAATGGATGAATCCTGGCTCAGTTGCACATCAGGCATTGTCCAAGATTGTTCTTGATGCAAGATGGCTCAAAGGAATTGACAAGTATCTTAGATTCAGGTAATTATGTACTACTGTGTATAATTTTGCAATAAGTTTGTCTATAACGAACTTTAACTTGTGTTCACAGCTGTTTATTGACATTTATTGTGAAAGGTTAATAAATGATGTATGTTTGTGTTTTATATGTAACTCCAGGACAACTGCTGAACATTTGAGTCATTTCAAAATCACATTTTGATATATGCCAGCAAGAGATTTGCATTTTTGCCACCTGTTTATGAGGCATGAACCTTATTTGCTGTGCTGGACTACAGTCATCACAATCATCGTCCAGTATTGGTGAATGCAGAGGGCAACGAAATGTGAGTAAACTTCAATGGTAAATTTGCTATAATAAATGTATTGTGGTCCATACCATGCCAATATAATATTTTGATTTATACAACAGTTCTTTCTGTTTCTCGAATCTGACTGGTTGATAGCCGTGCAATATTTTAGTGATAACAGCACTCCTATGTTTTCACTGTTTGTATCACTCTGCTTGAAGCGACTGTCATGGCGGCCAAGCAAATCCTCCGTAATTTTTGCAAATACTACACTTGTTGTACCACGAACTGTAGTTTTATGAGTTTTTTAGACGAGAATGTAGTTGTTTAGACCTGAAATCTCCAGGCCATCAGTGGCTATTCAGTGTTCGTGTACCCGCCGAGAACAGCTTAATCTCAGCCAGTGCTTCGGGGATTTGCCGCTGTGTCTTCTAGTAGTTAAACATGAGATACAATTCATTTTGGGTACATAAAACAGGCAATCTTTGGTCTTATTAATCTATTACTTGTTCCAGAGCAAATCGAATTGTGCTATTTTAAATTTGATAAATTAATATTAAGGCTATATTTAACTTACATCCTCTATAGCATAGCATATTGGCTACAACTAGACGGGAAATATCACAAGAAAACTCTTCTCTGCTCTACAAATACATAAAACATTAGCCTTTATAGACATAGTGTTTCTTAAGCAAATGAAATGCTGTACTTTTTTTTTTTTTTTTCAAACATCAGATCTTTATTTACCTTTTGAATTGTAAACAAGAAGAGCTCTCTAAATTGTATGCGGCACTTCATTCACGATAGAGGTAGGGTGGATTTATGAGGTTTGACTGACAGTTTGAGGATCCAATGAAGTTACTAGGTTTTGTCACAAGCTCTTTAAAATCCCTTTCATTCGTTAAATATTTCCAAAACCCACATACAGGCATAAAGGGTGACCAATAGCATTTATTTTTTTAAAAAATGAAATAAAACAAAAATGAGGAACTATAGAGATACAAGGTTTCCGCCTGGCACTGGCGATATAACTGTGTAGCATTTATTTTATTTTATTTTTATTTATTTATTTATTTATTTATTTGGTAATTATCCATTTGGGAAACACTACCATAGAGCACTGCTTTTGTACGTTTGACTGAACTGTACAATTGTGGGGTTTTTTTTTTCGTACTTTCATTTATAATGGCTGTTGTTGTTAAATATTGTTGTTGAATAAATATTATTTTATATAAATATTATGGTGTATTTGGTATTGAGAAAGGGTCCATTAGTGCGTAATTCATTAGGATCATGTGACGTCACAGTGTTTTATCGCCGCCATTTTTGTGCCCGGTCACAGCTGCACGATCTGTTTCGGTCTATGGTCACAGCAGCCACAACTACCAGAGGAAGATCAATGAAACACTACCAAAAGGTTCACGCAAGGTTACAATATGCCGGGATATGTTGTGCTGTTAGCTGTAACAACAGTCATCAGAGAAACCCTGAACTACACTTTTATTCAGTCCCAGAGTCACCTTTATTTATATACCGCTTTTTTACAATGCAGACTGTGTCAAAGCAGCTTTACAGTGATAACTGGCAAATCATTTTGGCTGCACAGCAGCTCTAGAAGAAAATGGTGTCATTGTCCAGCTTAAGTCAATTCAATATTGATTCATTCCTTTGTAAAAATCAATAGTTATTAATTTAGTTAATTTATCTATACATCGGCTCTGGAGAAAACAGTGATGTTATCGTCCAACTCATTTCAGTTTCCATACAATGGCGTCAATGCAGGTAGATCAAAAACACTGTTGAATATCAAGTGTCCCCAACTAAGCAAGCCAAAAGGAGTTAGATCGGCGGAATAAATGGTTGGCTTCAATCAGAAGGGACCACTGGCAACCAAACAGCAATACACAACATTAATAAGTACTGGGACTGTCATATACATAACATTATAATGAGAACACGATTGTAATAAAACATTGTGAATTCAATGTCTTTAGTTGTTGTTTCAGTGCGTTGTTGTGGGAAGAGAAAGTTAAACATTCTTAATAGCACATAACTTAGTTCATGCTTCTTGTGCATTCACGTCATTGTGTGCAGATATAAGTCATAATATGAAATTTATGTAGTATAAATATCTGATTAATCTCATATAGGATGCGTTTCGTTGAGGTAAATAACCCGCAGCGCTTTATTGTGTATTGATGAACATCTTTAGCTTCAGCGCAAGCTCTCAAACAGCAACCCAAAACATTAATAACTACTGTATGATTAGGGCTGTTATATACATTACATTGTAATTGTATACACTATTGTAATAAAACGTTGTGAATTCTTTGGGCTTAGTTGCTGTGTTTTGGCGTGTTGTTACGGGAAGAATGCATCCACAAGGAGCTACATTTTGACTACATAACTTAGTTCAAGTTCATCTGTGTGTGATTTTGTGAAAATATTAGTTGTAATATTATGTTTATTTTGTATAAATATCTTAATTATCTGATATAGGATGTGTTCCATTGAGTTAATTAACCTTCTAGCAAAGCGCTTCAGTTTACGGGTCGGGTGTTCATTCTCTTCAGCGTGCGCAGCTCAAACAGCAATGTTATTTCAAACAGTAATAATGATGTTTACTATTACTGTAATATTAAAAATGTTAAATAATTTTTCAAAAACACTAATGCACTTTTTTTTATATATATATTTTTTTTATTTTTTTTTTTTTATTTTACAGTAACACAACAGTGGTACTGGTATCTCATAACAGCACATACAGCCATATAAGCCATATCAGCTTACAATATTTAGATATACATGTTCATACATAAGCATATAATTAATGAATTATTTTTAATAACTAGCACTTGTATTGTTCTCGTATTATTTTCATCAACAATATGGTTTGATTAAAATCATTTATTTATTGTCTGTACGGAGGATATTTAGTTTAATTTATCCATGGCACATGCAATTTGTTTCTTTATATGTAGCCTAAGTAATGTTGTCCAATGACTTGTTTGCATTTAGGTATTTTATGTTATTTTATTTTTATTTTTTTGTTAAGCAATAGGTTTTTTGGTAACACTTTCTCCGGTGTATGGCAATGGATTATGTACAAGATATATCCACCTTATTCTCAGGGGCACTACTGTAGAAATGTTTTTAAAGGACAAAACACAGTTGGAGGTAATAAATAAGGCCCACAAACAATAACAGATGTTCCCTTTCGATACTTCACTCATACTGCGTCTTGCTAGATGCTATGGGGAAACTCCTTTTCTCCGATAACTGAAGCCTTATTCAATCACGCAGTGAAACTGCACGGCCATTGGTTCATGCAGTTAGAATAAAATGAACCAATGACGGCGCGGCGGAGCAGTGCGAGCCTATGGCAAAGAAGCCTGCCAGAGCCCCCCCAGAATTGGCGGGGCATCTGGCTTATATAAGCGGGCATTTCACATAGGATCTCTGATTCATTCTCCTTCAGCGACGACGATCACTTCTCTTCGCTGGAACTACGAGACTTGAAGTCGACTCGCCAACCTCTTGCAGCGGATCAAGCTGACGCAGTGTCTTCTCACTCTCCGGGTTGATCGCCGCTCTCCTTGCAAGCTGATCAGCGCGCCGCTCTCTAGCAGCCGGATCAGCTCACCGCTCTCAAGCAGCACTGATCAGCGCGTCACTCTCAAGCTGCCTGATCAGCGCACCACTCACGAGATAAAAAAAGAGCACTTTTTCAAAGAGCAAATTTCTGCGACGTTGTTGCAAATGTCGCGGCACACGTGGCTCATGCAGGGCACCCCCTGCACGATGATGATGGGCACAGTGAGTGTGTTTCATGTCTGGGGAAATCCCACACTGAAACCGTGCTCACTGAGACGAACTGCTCTCACTGCGAGAGCATGAGTCTCACCTCTCTGCGCACGCAGATCGCTTTCTTTTCAGAGAGCGGCTCCGCCCCTTGTGCCCTCCTGTTTTTTTCCTCCCAGGAGCCTGTGAGGAAAAAACAGCGGGGCAGAGGATCTCAGTGCTGAGATATGAGTGAGCTCACGTCGGCTCAGGTCCCGCGTGCCTCACTCTCTCCACATAGAGAGGATTCCCCCGTCCTGTTCGCCCGCCCAGACCAGCGTCCTTCTGCCATCGCAATCGACCTGTTTTTTTTCGGGGGGTCTGATGATGATCCCCTAGATGACAGCATGTCATTGGTGGCCTCAGACGCGGAGGATTGAGCGGGCTGGTTGGCTGACCCCGCCCCCCTGCTGTCTTTAGAGCCCATCGACGCCAGGGCTGGAATGGACGCTGAACTTCTCCGTGTCCTGTCCAAGGCAGTCAAGGAGCTCAGATTGGAGTGGTCTACACCTGAGGAGCTCACTCGCAGCCGTCTGGATGAGTGGTTCCTGCCAGGGCGCAGTCAGGCCCCTCATCAGCGAGCAGCCCCCTTTTTTCCTGAAGTCCATGACGAGCTGACTAAGTCGTGGTGCGTCCCCTACTCACCCCGCCTCCATACTTCCGCTTCACCCGCCCTCACCACAGTTGACGGCGCTGAAGAAAAAGGTTACAAAAAGCTGCCTCCCCTGGATGAAGCTGTCGCCGTGCTTCTCTGCCCACCCACCGACATCGGATGGAAAGTGAAGGTCGCTCACCCATCCAAGCCGTGCAGGACGACATCAGCTCTCGCTGGCCATGCGTACACCTCTGCTGGCCAGGCGGCTTCTGCACTTCATTCAATGGCTGTCCTTCAGGCCAAATTTCTCTGCTCCATGGACGAGTCCGGACCTGACCCAGCCGTGTTTAGACAGCTGCGCAGCACAACTGACCTGGCCCTGCATGCTACGAAATCAACAGCTCAGGCCATCGGCAGGTCAATGTCCAGTTTAGTGGCCATTGACCACTAAACTGGCCATCAACTGGCCATCAACTTGATGAAGATCAAAGAATCGGACAAAACCCTCTTTCTCGACTCTCCCATCTCTCCCACTGGCCTCTTTGGACCTGCCGTTGATGGATTCGCAGAACACTTCACCGCTGCACAGAAGTCGTCCCAAGCAATGTGAAACTTCCTGCCAAAGCGCTCTAGCTCTGCAACTGCTTCCAGTCGCCCCAAGCCTGCACTGACTCAGCAGTCCACCAAACCCGTGCCTTCGACCACTCCGCCTGCCCTTCAGCCTGAGCCTCAACAGCGCTCCCGCTCTGCAAAGCGCCATCCCTTCCCGAAGCGCCAGGGACCCCGGCCCAAGATAGTGCTGGATCCTGTGCCTCAGAAGTTGTCCTGATCCCTTAGACAGGAAGAGGAGGGGGCTAAGTCTCGCTGCAGCTGGACCACCCCTCAAACAGCCTCGTTTGTGCCCCCAGACAGATCCAGATAGCCCCCCGTCACAGGCGCTTCTTGAGATTTGCCTTCGAGGGAGTGGCATATCAATATACGGTCCTCCCATTCGGACTTTCCCTAGCTCCTCGTACATTCACAAAGTGTATGGACGCGGGTCTCTTCCCTCTGAGACAGATGGGAATCTGCATTCTAAACTACCTCGACGACTGGCTCATCTTATGCCAGTCGGAGGCTGAGCTAATGTCTCACAGATCCTTTCTACTCAGCCACCTAGAGTGCTTGGGGCTCAGGGTCAATTCTGCTTGGCATCGCGGACACTTGCGTATCAAGGTGAACCAGGCCTGCGTTGCAGCACTGGCCCCTTGGAAGAACCCTTGTTGGTTCAAACAGGGCATGACCCTAGGGATAATACACAGGAGGAAGGTCATCTTCACAGATGCATCCAACACAGTTTGGGGAGCCCTGTGCGACGGCAGACCAGCCTTTGGCGTTTGGTTGAACAAGGAAAGCAGGCTGCACATCAACTGCCTGGAAATGCTAGCAGTCTGGCGAGCCTTTCAGACTTTCCTGCCACACCTGGAGGGACACCACGTCCTAGTCCGCTCAGACAGCATGACGATGGTGTCCTACATAAATCGCCAGGGCGGGGTCTCCTCCATGCGCCTCTTCAGTCTAATGGAGAGTTTCTTAGAATGGGCACAGTGTAACCTGTGCTCACTGAGGGCAGCGTATGTGCCGGGCAAACTGAACCAGGGAGCAAACATGCTGTCCCGGAACAATGTCCCCTCGGAAGAGTGAATGTTCCACCCCCAAACGGTTCAGAGGATATGGGAGATCTTTGGGAAGGCAGAGATCAACCTCTTCGCCTCAGAAGACAACTTTCATTGCCCAATCTTTTTAAAGGACAGGGATGTGCTGGCCCACAACTGGCTCAGCCTTCTCCTTTATGCCTTTCCCCCGATCGCCCTGATCCCTCAGGTTATCAGGCGAATCAGGGAACACAAACACAAGGTTCTCCTAGTGGCCCCGCTCTGGAGAAACCAACATTGGCTCTCAGAGCTGTCTCAGCTGCTCATAGCAGCACCATGCCCCATTCCTCTGAGACTGGACCTCCTCTCTCAGGCGAACAGGATGATCTGGCACCCCCAGCCCGAGCTGCGGGCTCTGCACCTATGGCCTCTCAATGGGAGCCTGTAGACCTCCCCGAGAATATCATAAATACTATTTCACAGGCTAGAGCCCCGTGATTGAATAAGGCTTCAGTTATCGGAGAAAGGAGTTTCCTCGTAGCGTCTAGTAAGACGCAGTACCCGTTCCCATATCTCAGGAAACTGAGGTTACGTTAGTACCTGTGTATGTTTTTTTTTTTTTTTTTTTTTTCAAATATTGTTTTTTTTTTTCCCCCTCAAATCGTCTCATGTAGATAGCATCAATGCTGTTTGAGCTGTGCACGCTTAAGCTGAATAGAATGAACACCTGTACTGAAGCGCTTTGCTAGGTTAATTAACTCAATGGAACACATCCTATATAAAATAATTCTGATATTTATACAAAATAATCATAATATTACAACATTCATTTGCACAAAATCATGCACAGATGAACTTGAACTAAGTTACATAGTCAAAAACTTGTTTATAAATATATTAATGGCAAAAGTGTAATTTCACTGTATTCAGCACGAACTAGGCTACCATAATATGTGAGCAACATGTATGTACATGTTTTTTATTTTTGAGAGAATACATTTATGCGTGGTTATTGAACAAACAAAAAAGTCACTGAAATAAGGCCACGAAACAAATACTAAATATGTGTCCATAAATATGTGTCCACTTCTGGGTATTGGAGGGTGAAGTCTAGAATGTTTGCTTCAAAATGATGTGAAAATCATCATGTCTACTTATTCACATAAAACAATATATTGATTTAAATTTTGTAAGACACTTTTTGTTTAGAAAGACAGTATTCGTGGAGGTGTGAACAATCCTGAATAATGCTGTGATTCACACCTGAAGACACAAAGAGCCACATAATGACCCACATAATGAGCCGCATAATGAGCCTTTCAGTCAGGTAGGCTATGTGAGAGAGAACTAAAGAATCAATTTACAAAGTAGTTTATTTTGTAGTTTATTTAGAATATAGATAACAAAATAAATGAGACATGTTTTTAAATGAGGGCACAGTTTGAGTATACAGTTTTACCTGGAAATAAATCCTGTTCAGAGATATAAGTGAACATCACTTACCTGGCATTCCAAGGTTTTGGTGTTTCTATGCACTAGAGAAAAAAAGAAAAAAAAATTCCTGCTTCCAGTCAGTGATCTCACCATTATATTAATTCAGAATGTCCGATGTGGGCCAATATCTGGTCACTATGATTCTCAAATCTGTGAGATAGAAGAAAAAGCCCTCTGCAAGCATGCTGATAACTAATCATTTCAACTATTAAGTTAATATAATGTCCACTCTTAACAGAAAACGTGATTTTTGCGATCTCATACATGCATGTATTATTGCACATCATGTGAAGGAAATTTTGTATAGGCCTATTATATTTTAAATTATTGTGTTCGCAATTATTGTTCGCAACTTCCTGTTGTCAAAGCTAATGACTGTACCGAGTTTGGTGGCTGTAGGTAAAACTAACCCCCCACTTTAGTCAAAAGGTGGTGCTATAGAGCCCCTCCTACATGCCCATTTCTAAGACTTTGCCCATGTCTACTGGCCGACAACTCTGATGTGTGTGTTGAGTTTCATGCAAATTGAAGCTCAAAACTTCATGCAAATTGAGTCTCAAAACACTCCCCAAAAAATATTAAAGTTTGACGTGTTGCCATGACAACAGTATTCAAGATATAAAAAATCCTTTCACAGGTGTACATCTGCAGTGTACACCTGTGAACATTATTCTGAATTCTTCTTCTTCTTTGGGTAGAAGTCAGTAGCGGAGCTCGCGGGCTTGCGGGGCTGGCAAAAGTGCACATCATATGTGCATATCAGCCGCAAAAGGGGCATCCGTGAAACCTGAAATGACAAATGGGACACCCTACAGTCTTGTGGCCATACGGTGGCCATTGTACCCACACCTGTGGATTTTGCACTTGACCACTTGTCTGCTTACATGACGTGTTTCCGGAGTTTGGCCAAAGTGTTCAAGTGGACATGAAGACTGCAGGTGTTTTAATATTTTTGTTTACTCAATGGGACATATGCCCCTTCAAGTTGAACACACCTATTTTTTGGTCCAGGATAACCCTTTCACAGGTAAGTTTAAAATATTCTGGCTGAGCCCCCAGCGTGAGTTTTTCAAGGCGACCATTATTTAGAACGTATCACTTTATTGTTTCCATGGTGACGCGTCATTGCTTGTTACGTGACACACCGCAGCCACAATAGCGCTGTATGACTGATGATCTGCTTTTATTTCATTTTTCCTTTTTTATTCAAAATATTCACAATTTTTTTAACTATAGCATGAAATATCTGATGCTCCGATTGTCAAATATGTGCAAGTGGATTTGTTTTGCTGTTTAAACGTCTTTATAACGATCACGTTAGATGAGCTATATGCTATATACGAGCTATATGCTTGATGGGCACCGCCATGTTAGTTTGCGCCGTGCACAGAGAATCGGATCTGTTGGATTTACAACACGCGAATTCATCCACTTCTCCCGAAATAAATGAAAGTAAGTGAGCCGGTAAACTGAGAAGAATAGAATAAACCTTAAAGTTACTTACACAATGTGCATCTAACATGAATATAACGTGTCATATAATTATTATGAAAAGGACTGTAATTGCTGCTTCTATAGACATCAGTGTGTATTTTACAAACTCTAAATGTATTGTTTTGTTAGTACTTATGTGTATTTAAATGTCTGAAACCTAAAATAAGCATTATGCGGTTGAAAACACTGCATATTTGTGATATATGAAAAGCGCTGCGCACGTCCGTCTCTGGTTTAGCGCCAGCCAAAGCGCGCAAGCACATTTGAATTTGGCAGTTAATCACGTCATGCACTGAATGTTCTAATCACACCGGTGTGATCGTACGCTCAAGGGACCAGCCAAGACTGATCACACCGGTGTGATCATACGCGTCAAAGGGTTAATGAGCATTTTAAAAATGAATCAATTAAATGAATAAATCATTGGCTCATTCATGAAGACCCTGCGACCCAAGTGGTTTGAAAAATGGATGGATTTATAAAGACTATCACTTGCCGCCACCTACTGGTGTAACAATGTAATATGCAGAAAGAATCATAAAAAAATCCCCACCACTTCAGAAAGAATGTGTAAACACTACTACTACTCTTACTATGTCGGCCTCATTTCATATGCTAAAAAAGAAAGCATTGAGTGCCCTTGGGCTGTTATATTAGCACTCATTTAATACTGACAAATCAAGAAATTACTTAAGACAAATTATATATATATATATATATATATATATATATATATATATATATATATATATATATATATATATATATTAGGGCTGTCAAGCAATTTAAATTTGAATCTAATTAATTACATGACGTGGCGATTATTTAATCTAATTAATCTCAATTTAATCGCAGGTCAATTTTGGCTAAGAACTTACCATCAAAAGATAATTTGAAGTCATTATTGTAAAGCATCAAATAGACATTACAAAAAGTAGCTTCAGAAAGAAATATTTAATTCGATTCAACATAGACATTTTTACACATGAACTTTTGGACCATGATGTAAATGATGACTGAATTTTCATTTTTGGGTGAACTATACCTTTATTTATTTATTTTTTTTAATTAATATGGAAATATAAAATTATTTTTAAAAATAAAATTAGACTCTAAATAAGAAAACTGCCAGTAGGTGACGGTAATTGTTTTGATGATTAAGTCCTTCGTTCATTCATTCGATTCATTCAAACGGCTGGATTTGTTCAGGAGTGAAGTAAATAAATGGTTCTCTTCAGGCATCTTGAACTTGAAGCGGCGCTACACAGAACGATGACATGTTTGACATCAAAGTAGTAAAGTACCGGGAGAGCAAATAGAGAGCAGATAGCTCCGTATGCTTTTGAATTGCTCTCGATGTACTTTGATATCATACACCGATCAGTCGTTGTATCAGCGCTTCAAGTTCAGCAAGTATTTTATGAATGGTCCGCTGAATCATTGATTTCACTTGGTTCATTCAAAATGCAGATTCAGAAATCAAACACTGCTGTGTATTGCGCGGAGAATTTAACAAAATAGACAACATTTTTGCCCCCATATGTTCAATTTTATGGACTTTCTGACTGCATTGTATAGGCTTCATCATGCAATGAGTTGCCCTGCATCATATTTGTCATCAATCAACTGTATAAAATGTCAGATGAACTACATAGTTGTGGGGCGGGTCAAGTGCGTTAATTGCGTTAAAAATTTTAATACGTTATTTTTTTACCGTAACTAATTAATCTATTTAACGCGTTAAATCGACAGCCCTAATATATATATGATGTTTAATAGATAACATACACATAAGAGGCATAATTCTGTGTACATAAATGTAAATAAAATAATAAAGCAAATAATTGGATGCATAGTTTACTGTAAAAATGCAGAAAGCTTTAAAACATACAGGACATCAAATTAAATTTCCATTTCTTGTTAAATGCAGAAAGTCAATGTCATTTTTTATGAGGAGATACATAATGCAGGCCCAGAACATGGCTGTGATGTAGATGGTCATTGCGAATCCACTGTCCCTAGTGCTGACCCGGCCTACTCTGCAGAGCCTGCCACAGCCTGTGGAGAGCAGAACTAATGGGTCAGACAGCCCTGAAAATAGTGCTGCTATTGTATAGCTTTTGTTACTCATGATATGATATGTGAATACACCAGTTCAACATACTATAAAGTGTCTTTGTAGTCTTTTGGATACTTAACTGTTCGTTTTCTCAGTTAAAAATATTAGAATACATAGAAATGTTTATCATTTAAAGCACTTTAGATGAAGATTTACCCATCATTTGTTTCTTTGTGTTCTTCTCTGGTTTTAGCAAAATTATGTAACATTTGGGAGCAAATATGCAAAATAATAAACCACAACTTGATGCTAAAATAGCAAATATCTGCACAGCTACAGTAAATTTTCCAGGAGAACTGACATAAGCTGGGATAAATGTGAGCCAGACAGCACAAAATATAAGCATACTGAATGTGATGAACTTGGCTTCATTGAAGTTATCAGGGAGCTTCCGAGCCAGAAAAGCTAAAACAAAACATAAGATTGATAGCAGGCCAGTATAACCCAGAACAGCCCAGAAACCTAGAGCTGAACCTAAGTTACATTCAAGGATGATCTTTTCTCTGTAATAGCTCGAGTTCATATATGGAAAAGGAGGGGATATTGTTAACCAAAGTACACATATAATCACCTGTATTAACGTTAAACAAACAACACTAAGTCGTTGTTGTGCAGGTCCAAACCATTTCATAATATTACTTCCTGGAAGTGTAGCCCTGAAGGCCATTAACACAACTATTGTTTTGCCCAGAACACAGGAGATACAGAGGACAAATGTGATCCCAAATACTGTGTGACGCAACATACAGGACCACTCAGTGGGCCGACCAATGAAAGTAAGTGAACAGAGGAAACACAGAGTCAATGAGAAGAGTAGCAGGAAGCTCAGCTCTGAATTGTTGGCTCTGACAATAGGTGTTTCTTTATGAAGATAAAACAGAAAAGACACAAATGCTGTTAATAACACCCCAGTGAAGGAGAAAATACAAAGCACCATCCCCATGATTTCTGTATAGGAAAGGAATTCAACCACTTTTAATACACATCTGTCTTTGCTTTCATTCGACCAGTACTCCAAATCACAAGGAAAGCAGTCACTAGAATCTGTGAAGGAATATCAAGAAAAGATTACTTGAATGGAAAGTGCATCATGAAGTCACTTGACCAATGGACAGTATTACACTTCACTGTATCACATTTTCATGAGAGTTATTCAGCATGTACAAATTCACCTGTGCCATTACTGATTTCTCCCTCTGCACATGGAATGCAGTCATAACAGCAAACAGGTCGTCCTTTTTGCACAGCTTTCCTAGTGCCTGCAGGGCAGCTCTCACTGCACACGGACACAGGCAACTATGAAAAAAAAAAAGTCATATAAATACCGAAACGATATTTGAATTAAATGAATTGCTTGACAAAATAGAATATTTTTATTTTTTTCACTTTTGCAACTCCACTTTATATATTTTCAGACAGATTCATGTAAACTACTGTTTTTCATTGGTTTTCCTAATTCAAACAGATACTTCATATGCCCTCAATAATGCATTATACAGAATTAATGTACCTGTCCACTGTTCCCTGCCCATAACATGTGTTCCTGATTAACTTGAAGATGTTGATATTGCTCTGAAGGCAGTGAACTTTCAAAAGATCCCACATGCCTAAACTGTAGACTTCCATCCTCAGCAGGCTGCCAGTTCACCAGGTCATATCTCGCCACTGGATCACCATTTGCATCAAAGAAAATTTCTTCACCTGTTTTAACAGTGAATCTCACATCTCTCATATACTCCAACACCTGATAGGAAATGTCAGGAACATGATTAATGTTTCAGTATAATTTCTAACCTATTATTTGTTGTGCTCTTACCTTTTGTGTTGTGGGCCATTCTCTTTTGCTGCTGATGGTGGAGGATTTTAAGTCTTTTAATACGTTATGTAGTGCATGAGCGACAGAATACACTGCAGTGTACACTTTATTTGCTATTCGTAGCTCTGATACATCAGTATATTCATTTTGCTGCTCAGCCAGTCTCTCTGAGCCAGTACAACCGCCACTGGTCCTGAAAGAGCACTGAAAAGCTGTTTCCCAGAATTCTTTTAACAGTGCATTGTTTGGTTCTTGATCAGGGTGCACATTCACTAGGAACTCTCGCAGGCCCACAAGTTTGGCATTTGCTACAGCAAAGCCCACAGCTCCAGAAAGGAAACTGTATTCCTTTGTTTCTGCAAGAGTTCGAGAAGTGATCCAAGATTCACTGCCAACCCACTGCAGCCCTGTGATGTTGTGTTGCGCAATTACTTTCACAAGGGGGACAAAATCTCCTAGTGCAATAAAAGCCAGCACCACTCTGGCAGTACCCTTTTTTATTACTTCCAGTGTCTTCAGAATCTGCTCTTCTGGATCAGTTCGAAATATGGCCTCTGAGTATTCAATACAAATCCCTTCTTGTTTTGCAGCCTCCTCAAATGCTACAATACCATTATTGCCATAATCACTGCGACTCCTGACAGTCCCAACCCAAGTCCAGCCAAAGTGCTTGACAAGCTGAGCCAGTGCTCTACTTTGGTAATAATCACTGGGTATTGTTCTGAAGAAGGTTGGATACTTTTTTCTGTTACTCAGACATGCACATGTGGCAAAATGACTGATCTACAAAAAAAAAAAAAAAAAATATTTTAACCATGTATTAACTTTTCACCCCTCCCCCCTTACAACAATTTACAAATATTTCTCTCTCTCTCTCTCTCTCTATATATATAATTTGTTTATTTATTTATTTGTATTATTAATATTTTAAATCTTCCAGTGCTTCATCAGAGTTCTTACAACAGGTAAGCTGAATGGGCCAGCGACAGATGCCAATCCAATGGTGGGAGAGGATGTTGACTCTCCAATAATGGCATGCACAGCTGGTGGTCTAAAGCAGGATGTGTCACTCAAAGTATCTTCATAACCATTCATTAATGCCATGCCTGAGAGGACAGCATGAGCTATAGAGCCACAGGAGTCGTATATCTTATATCCCAAAGAAACACCAGGCAACAGTTGTGTGCTGTTATTAATCTCCTCAATGGCAAAAATCAGTGTCTGAGCAAATTTGAATTCACGCAAGTTCAAGCTGTGAAAGTAAAGCATAATTTGAGTGTTACATTTTGCAAAGAATAATCTCAGAGTAACATTCAACTTTTTTTTTTTTCTCTTAAATCATAATATCATACAGACCTGATGCATTTTATTGGCTCTGGTTTGGAAGTGAAAGGATGCATCTTTAGCAGAGCATTTCTGTGGATTGTGAAAATTGCTCCAATGTTGATGTCTCTTTCTGCAGAGAGTAGAGGAAGGGCAGGCTGACCAAGCAGTCTGCAGACCTGTGCTGAAGCTGTTACACAGACCCCATGTAGCAGCACTAGCAGCAGAAACACAGTCCTCTTTGCCATGCTAATATGTATGCAGATTAGGAACCTCTGAGGCATTACAGGGAAAGTGTCACCTTTTATTGAGTTTTTGAATGCTTTGGGGTTGGCATATTGAATCATTTGCTCATTATGGAAGAAAGAGCAGCGCAACTAGATATTTAGGGATCAAAGGGCATAAAAAGGTGCTGGAACCTTATAGTTTAAATTGTAGATGGCACCATAATACGTACATTTACATTTGTTCTCCCTAACTCTGACATCATATGATCTCAAACTGAAATTCAATTCAGTCTTTAAGATTTTTCCACCATTTTCAAGGTCCAAACTTTCAAAAAAAAAAAAAAAAAAAAAACTGATACACATTAGATACATGAAATTCAGAGGACGCTTGCCAAATAAAAACATACAATTAAAAACATGTCTTTGTCTTCAAGATAAATATTAATTTGAAACCAAACTTTTTTTCTTTTTTTTCCCCCTAATAACCTTTAATATAGGTTAAATTTGCCTTTTTGTGCAGAGGTATGTCAGTTTGTGTAAGTCAGCAATGTTGATATTTCTCTCATGGAAGCTTAATGGTAAAACTTTATGCCAATGCATATAGAACTGCTGTTCCCACAAAGAGGGAAATTGCACATTATTATGGGATACCACACTCCTGCGTAATTTGCTGACACCTTTAATAGTCAAAAACATTTTAATGGCTAAAAAGCCTAAAAAGCTAGTGGAACATCCATGGTGACAATGTATTGTCTCTGTTACATCCCCTGTTGGCATAGAGGTATGAGGAAGACGTACATAATAAAATTTAAACAATCTCTTATAATTTTGGTCTCTGGGGAGTACTGTGGGTGAATGACACAAGGACAACCGAGATAACTGCAAGTGGTTCGCTTTATTTACAAGGAAACATAATTTACAAAAATGAAAACACACAAACAAAATCCTTATTTACAGCTATATACAACTAAGCAAAAAGAAAAAAAATAAAATAAATTGAAATAAGCCACAGAGAGAAAGAAAATGAGCGATGTTAAACAAAAATAACAAAACCGAAACACTCACTGACTAATCCCCACCCTCTAAACTAACTGAAAACAAAACCAGAAAATAAAGAAATCTTCAGCGTTCAACATGCAATTACTAAAGCTTCACTAACTAAAAACAAAACTTACACAAAGTTGCACACACTCCTGCCCTAGTGTGTCTAACAGAGGTAATTCTACGTGTGTGTAAGATGTAAGTCACGTGACATACTTTCCTTTTCTCTACTCTCCGGGCTGGTGAAGATCATAGTGATGATCTCCTTCCCACCTCTGCTTCAAGCCTACATTGTCAAATGGCTTAATTATTTGTTAATGTGCTGTACCCTACAGAAGCAATACCTCTTGGAGAAGACACAATCACACAGTCCGCCATTGCTGCACTGACAAGAATGTCTTTTGTTTTTGAAGAAAATGCTCCCTCAACTCTACCAAAATTCGTTTATGTCTGCGCGAATCATTTCACACCGGACTTTGTGAACGAATGTCAATACAAAGGGACAATACAAAACAGAGGTTGTGCTAAAAAGTTGTTACTCAAGGATAGATCAGTACAAACTGTCCGTGATCCAGCTTACAGCCTCCAGAGTGATACTGGATACGGCAGTAATAAAGGTGAGAGCACTTTATTACAGTTCATCGGAGTTGATTTACAGATATAAAGTTTACCAGTTTATTAAGCACCACCCGAAAAGGCATAAGGTCTTTATATATTTGTTTACTGTTAGTTGTAACGAGTGTTTCTGTGTACTTCACTATGTATGTTGATGATAATGCAAGGGAGAGAGAGAGAGTTTATGGATAATATTTTAATGCACACTTGCACTGTGTTTTATTAAGCTCTTACAGTGATTTTCTAGAATGAAAATGCTTTATATTTTGTGTGAAGTACAATAAACTTTATAAAACTCATTGGTAAACAGGCTTTTACTAATATAGTCGATAAAAACAAGAAGACAATATAAGTTATAACCATAATTAAACTAACTATACCTGTTCTATCTCCATGCAGCATATATTCACAGTTTCTGACATTATAGTGTGTCCTGACTGACTCCTGACACCAGAGAATGAGCTCTTGAAGCTCCGCCCTCTTAGGCTGAGTGCAGCAGCTCATTTTCATTTAAAGGGCACACACTGAAATGGCGTGTTTTTGCTCACCCCCAAAAAGTGGAAATTTTAACATGCTATAAAAAATTATCTGTGGGGTATTTTGAGCTAAAACTTCACATACACACTCTGGGGACATCAGAGACTTATATCTTGTAAAAGGGGGCATAATAGGTCCCCTTTAATTCAAGGACATTGTGAGTAAATGCATAGCATTATCAGGTGCAGGCTGGCCAGCTAGAAAAAGTTGCCGGGGTCCTAAAATATCACAAGTGAGCAAATGGAAATGATGCACCATGTTTTGTGCTCCGTTTAGTTTTGTTTTGTTCTGTTTAATAAATACAAACTTGATTTTCATTTCATCATGCTTGTCTATGGCCTCGTATTTCAAGTGTGCAACAAATTCAAAGCTCATTAAAGAATCATTGGCATACAAGTCCTCCAGCGTCTTTATACCTTTACTCGCCCATGCTTTTAGGGAACCATCAGCAATATCAAGAGGTATAATAGGGTTTTCCCAAAGTGGTAAATGTCTTAGCAGAATAATACTAAAGCTGCATACCCATGCAGAAAATGTATGAAGTGTTAACAGATTTTTAGTAAATGTAGATAAAACATCTTTTTGATCCTAAAAAAGGAACAACCTTTAGTGGGACAGAACTCATCTCCCACTGTTCTGTAACGGCGGCCCATCCACCAGGTATAAATTATACCACCAGTTACATGAAATTAAAGAAAATACAACACTTTAAATCAGGACAAATAACAAAACTGGATGCAGTTCAGTTGAGTATAGGTATTTGCAAAATCAAGCAATCAAAAAATAAGCGTTTTCCAACAAATCACAATTTTCAACAAATAGTAAGAAGAGAGAGAGAGAGAGAGAAAAAAAAATAAAAATAAAACAGTATGAGAAAATATAAAATATAAAGTCAGTTCGCAGGTGCTTGTGTCCTGCACCGGATTACCTTTTTTGTTAATCACGGCAGAAGTGTCCATTTCACTCCACATTATCATATTATTATACAAAAAGAAAACAAAACAAAAAACAGGGAGCAAAGGAAACAATTAATTAAATATACACAATTTTCTCAAAAGTTCCAAAGTCTGTCAAAGAAAAAGATGCCCATCGGGTGATACGCGAATGTATAGACATGAATACGTGTCAATAGGTGCGTGACTGTGTTGGGGTGTGGGTGTGTGTGTGTGTGTGTGTGTGTGTGTGTGTGTTGGGAGAAAGTCTTCAGGAGAGCTTGAGGGTTTCAGAGTACTATGGAGAAAAAATACCTGAGCTTTTCAGCACTCTTCCGCAGGGAAAACGGAACGACATTGCTCCGCAGCCAGTGTTGCGTTGCATTCACACAGGGCGTCAGCGGCAACGCTTGACGGAGGGCGTGCGCTTGTGTTGATGCGACCGTTATAGTGATAACAGCCAATCACATTACTTTCCGGTGTTGCATGAATGCAATTGGTTAGCGACTGCTCTAGAGTGTTTGCATAAGATGATCTGATTGGCTGATGCCTGCGTTGGTGCTTGAAAAGTTGAGAAATCTTAAACTTCTCCCACGAGCAACGCGAGTGAAGCGACGTAACGGAATGACGTCACCCATTCAAAGTAATCGAGAAGCGTTAACGCTGACGCCCGAGAGCTGTGTGTGGATTGGCTTCGTGGACTGAGCTAACAGCAGCAAACGACTGTGCGCGGAGTACAAGACGATCTAGATGTGAGTTGCGAATCTGAAAAGTGTTTGGGAGCAAAAGAATACCAACAACACTTGCACAAAGTGAGAAGCTGAAGGAAGGCGGAGGGCATGAGCTGGTTAGTCATTGGGTCAGGATGGCAGGAACTTGGTATGAGGATGTTGATGATATGGATAGTGAGGAGTGGATGGTTGCTAGGTGTGAGAAAGAGAGGGGTAGAGGAAGAAGGCAGGGAGACGGGGGTAATGAGAGGATTAATTTAAGTCAAAAAAGGGGTTTGGAGGAGAATAGTGTTGAGGAAAACAAGCGAATGGTGCGGAGGAAGATGGACGATGGAGAATTCAAAGTTATCCTTATGATTAGGAAAGAAGATGAGCACATACACTTAAGTCTAATTGCACAATGAAGCTAGGTGAAATAGAAATGGCAAAAATACTCTGTGATGGAAACATCATGTTAAAATATAAAACAGAGGAACAAAGGAGGAAAGCATTGCTCATTGGAAACATATGTAAAAAGAAGATAGTGGATAAAAAAGTAATAAATGGAAGGAAGGGAACTCAAGGAGTAATATGGGGCATTCCAACTGAAGAAGACCTGGACAACATCAAAAAGAACATTCAAGGAGGAAATGTAAAGAGTTTAAGGAGATTAAATAAAACAATAAATGGAGAAAGAATTGCAAGCTTGTCGGTTTTAATTGAGTTTCAAGATGATAAACTTCCGGAGAGGGTCAAAGTGGGATACATGTGTCAGTTCTCACAACAAACAGCTAGTGCTGTCAGTACTGATGTGGGTGATACACCACCTTGTAGAACCCAAGTTGTTAGGGCTCCAGGGAGTGCTGTTGGAGAAAGCATTGACATGTAACACACAGTCCTCCAAAGCAGTTATGCATCGCAAACCGAATGTTAAGAGACCACAGGTGTGTAAAATCTGTCAGAGTATTGACCATAGCACGCTTGCTCACTGTAGATTGCACAAATTGTGTTTCACTTGCTACCTTCCTGGACATACACATGACATGTGTGAGATGTCTGCATCACAGGTTAGGCCAAACAGCTCGACTGCTGCTGTCGACGGTCACAGTCAAAGGCCCTCTCAGGGAAACTATTGAGCCTGCATCTGGAGGAGGGCGATGGTAGGCACATGAGTTCAACCTCCTTTGATAATGATGACATTGAGTCTGTATATGCTTTCCTATGTGAAAATGTCCCGAAGTCTAGCAAAGTAATCTTGCAAAACACCATGAGAACAGCTCAAAGTGAAAGTTTGTTCTACACTAATATTTTAGTGCAGGATAAAGTTGAGTTGAAAGGAATGATGGATACTGGGTCGATGGCAACTACCATCAGTGCTGACATAATACCCATGTTAAAACAAGCAGGCGTGATGACAGAAGACATGCTGGCCCCTGCGGATATTGTTTTAGTGGGTTGTGGGGGTAAACATACCAGTCCTTTAGGACTATGCGATTTGAAACTTGAGGTTTATGGGTACAAGTTTTTAGTCCCAGTCCTGTTTGTTGATGGACAGATTGATCCCATTGTTTTGGGTACAAATGTGCTTAAGCCACTTATACGACATTTCAAGTCAAATGATGGATTTTGGCGTGTTATGAGTAAACCTGATGCACCGGGCCACAGTGACAGTAGCCAGTTTCTTTGTCTTCTGTCTAACCTAGAGAGATGGCGAGGGGAGTCCATCCCAGACAAGGTCGGAACTCTGAAGTTGAAAAGTGCTGTAACTCTTCAGCCTATGACTGAACATTTGGTGTGGGGTCGTTTACCCACGGGTACCATGTTATCAGCTGGCAGTACGGTACTCGTTGAGCCATGTGCATCACCATGTGTGAACAAACAGATAATGGTTGGGCGAATACTGTGGGGAGATTGGTGGCTACTCATGAAGATTATCAACCCCACTACTGCAGAAATAACTCTACGCAGAAACTCAAAAATTGCAGATGTTTTCCCCTGCGTTGCTTTAGAGGACTTTGATCAGTTGTCTGACACTTTGACTGTTCACCAAAATGTGGGGAAAGTGCGAAGTAATAGTTCCTGTGGTAGCCTTACTGCCAGAAGCGTGTGCAGTGACATCTGTGATGTGAATGATAAGCTGGAAAAGCTAGGGCTTAGCTCCATTCCAATTGGTGGCTGCGAAGTTTCTTTACAGTGTAAAAAGAAACTTGTTGATTTGATTGGGACCTATGAGTCTGTCTTCTCGAGACATCATCTAGATTGTGGTGAGGCGCGGGATTTCTGCCATCATATTAGACTAACAGACGACCGACCATTCAGGTTACCATATCGCAGAATATCGCCTGCTTATTATCAAAAATTGAAAGAGACTTTGGAAGAGATGGATGCAAAAGACATAATTCGTAAATCCTGTAGTGAATTTGCCTCTCCCTTGGTTCTCGTGTGGAAAAAGAATGGCGATCTATGAATCTGCACAGATTTCAGATGGCTTAATGCCAGAACTGTTAAAGACGCCCATCCGCTTCCACATCAGAGCGATGTCCTGGCTGCGTTGGGGGGGAACATGTTCTTTAGCACCATGGACTTGACAGCTGGCTATTACAACATACTCCTCCATGAGCTTGACAAGAAGTATACTGCATTTTCATCACCGTTAGGATTGCACGAATACAGTCGTCTCCCACAAGGGCCGTGTAATAGCCCAGCCACGTTTATGCGCATGATGCTTACCATATTTGGTGACCAGAACTTTTTAAGTCTTCTGTGTTACCTTGATGATTTGTTGGTGTTTGCCAGGTCTGAAGAAGAGAGCTTAGCCCGATTGGAAATGGTATTTCAGCGCCTGAAAGAGCATAACTTGAAACTTTCACCTTCAAAATGTCAGTTTTTGAGGCGCTCAGTTAAATTTCTGGGTCATGTCACTTCCCAGCATGGAATTTCGAGGGATCCAGATAAAGTGGAAGCCATAGTCAAGGTGGAAGAGGCTGATTTGATGGAGTTAGATGGTGTCACTCCATCGCCTTCCAAAATGCGTTCCTTTTTAGGGATGGTAATCTACTACCAGTATTTTATTGAAAACTGTTCTGTACTGGCCAAACCCTTGTTTTGTTTGATCTGATTGGTGGTCAGAAAAGGCCTCATAAATCAAAAAACAGAAAAAGGCCTTTGCTGTCCCGCAAACTTGCCCCAGGTGATTGGACCCAGGAGTGTAAACAGGCGTTTCGGAATCTTAAGGCAGCATTTGTTGAGGAAGTACTTTTGGCTCACCCTGACTTTAGTAAGCCGTTCATTTTATCTGTTGATGCGTCTACAGCTACCGTCTACAGACTTGGTGCAGTATTGTCGCAAATTCATCACAACAGTGACAAAGCACAACCAATAGCTTTTGCCAGCAAATCTCTAAATCATCCTCAGGCAAAATACCCTGCACATCGCCTTGAATTTTTTGCAATGAAATGGGCAATTTTTAATAAATTTAGCCATTGGTTGCATGGTCACAGGTTCACTGTGTGGACCGACAACAATCCCTTGAAGTACATACTGACCAAGCCCAGGTTGGATGCCTGCAAGCAGCGCTAGGTGGCGCAGTTGGCACCATTTGACTTTGATATCCAGTATATTCCAGGCACTAAAAATGTGGTGGCTGACGCCCTCAATAGAGAGCCTTTTGTGCAGTCTAAAATTTTGCATTTTTTGATTGACTAGGGCTCCTCATTCCACCCTTCTTAAGCAGGCGGCCAATTTCAAAACGGATGATGTTCAGAATATGTTTCGGCTCTCGGCGGAGCTTCCTGAGATGAGGGATGTGAATGCTCAGATTGAGCCTGGAGACGCTACCGTTAAAGCTGTGTGTACTGCAGGAAGTGTACATGTGCGCAGTGATGAGATTTCTACTGTCATGCAAACACATCAGCATTGGGAAGATGCAGGTACTATAAGAGCTATTTCACATGTGCAGTACTTAGAATCTCTTGTCGCAGTGGGGCAGAACCCGGTGCCTGTTTTCAATCATGATGAACTTCTTACCAAACAAGCCAATGATGCTGCTGTCGGTCAGGTCAAGTTTTTTATTGACCGCGGTCGTTGTCCCTCTAGACGCGAAAAAATTCATGAATCACGTGGGACTTTAAGGATATTGAGACAGTGGGGTAAACTGACCACGCACCTGGAGATAGTGTATCGTGTGTCCAAGCACCCAGTGACAAAACAGAAAGCTTACCAATAAGCTTGTGCCTGAATCGCTCCGAATGGCAGTGTTGAAAGGCATTCATGATGATGCGGGCCATCAGGGTCAGCAGCGCTCACTGGGGTTGGCCAGACAGAGGTTTTATTGGGATACAATGGAGAAAGATGTCAAAGATTACGTCCACAACTGTAAGAGATGCATTGTGAGCAAAGCTCCTGAGCCAGAGGATAGGGCCCCATTAGTTTCCATTACCACGTCGTCGCCACTCAATTTAGTCTGTATAGACTTTTGGTCAGCTGAAGACCACAACGATAAGTCTGTTGACGTTTTAGTAGTCACTGACCATTTCACGAAGTTGGTGTGTGCACATCCTTGTCCTAATCAGTCTGCGAGGACAGTGGCACGGGTTCTTTGGAATAATTTCTTTTGTGTGTATGGTTTTCCTGTTAGCATTCACTCTGACCAGGGTGCCAATTTTGAGAGATTGTTGATTGCAGAGCTGTGTCAGTTGGCTGGTATTGACAAAACTCACACCACACCATACCACCCAATGGGCAATGGTCAGGTGGAAAGAATGAACTGCACTCTTGGTAACATGATCCGTGCACTGCCCCCCAGATCTAAAGTCAGATGGCCGCAAATGTTGAACACCTTGACTTTTGCATATAATTGTACAGTTCATGAAACAAGAGGTTTTTCACCTTTCTTTCACATGTACGGCCGTACTCCAAGACTACCTGTTGACCTTATGTTTGAACCTGTACTTTTGAATGGAGAAACAGTTGACATTGACAAGTATGTGCAGTCACTCAAGCGAGACCTCTGCGAAGCTATGAAACTTGCACAGTCACATTCAGAAAAACAACAACATAGACAAGCATAAATGTATAACAAAAGGAGTAAGGGACAACCAGTTGACATTGGTCAAAGAGTTTTATTGGCCAACAAAGGCGAAAGAGGTAAAAAGAAACTGGCAGATTGTTGGGAGAGTACAGTTTATGTAGTGATGGACAAAAATTCCTTGTTGAACACGTACAAACTCAGTAGCCCTTCTGGTGTTGTTAAAACTGTTCATAGGAATCTGATTATGCCGGTTGACTTTCTGCCATTGCTTGATGCAGACGCTGTCAAGGAACAGTTATCCAGTTTGAGTGGTGATGAACCTGAGGACTCTAGTTTTGAGCAGCTTGCAGAAGAAAGGACTACTCAGTGGGTTTCTGACCTCTTTAGCAGCTCTGGCGGTTCTGTAGCAAATAGAGATGAATTGGATGAGCAGAATGTGATGTGTGAGGAAACTTGCTCAGGCAAGTGATGGTGTAGAAGTTGAAGGGGAGTTGGTAACATCTGCTACTAGTGAGTGTGATGTTACTTTTGCTGGTGTTGACTTCCATGTGGACTGAGATAAACGTGGTTGTGACCCTTCTGAATACAGGAATGGGATCAGGATGATTCTGCAACGGGTGTCAATTTGAGTGAGGAGTATGTCACTGAGGTTAAGGCAGTTCACGAAGAAAGCCCGGTTAATGAGCCTTCCCCTACTGTACAACCATCTACCTTTGGAAAGACGAAGTTGTCAGTGAAAAGACCTGATCAGAGTGAGGGTTTTCGTACTAGACATGGCAGACTTGTAAAGCCGTTAAATAGGCTCATTCAGACTATGTCTAGTCAATTTGTTAAGAATCTTTTTGGGTAAAACAAAATGATACTATGAGTTGTTGGTAGATGGTTACTTATTTTTGTATGACTTTTTTTTGTTTGTTTGTTTGTTTGTTGTTCTGTTGTTATTACTATATCTATTGATACATTTTCTGTTTTATATTTTCTTAAAGAGGAATACTATGTAATTGTGTATAGTCTGTTAAGACTGTTAAAGCCATTAAATAGGCTCATTCAGACTATGTCTAACCTATTCGTTGTGAATCTCGTTGGAGAAAACGAAATGATGAGTTGATACAGTGTATTACTATTTTTTTTTTCTATTTCTTCATGTATTTCTCACTTTAAATTTCCTTAAAAATGAATAATACACATTTGTGTGTAGTCTATTAAGATAGACAATTATGCAATCTTGGATGTAATCTATCGATAAGATGTGTATATCTGTCAGGAAATGAACACAGACAGGGGATCCAAATGCAAGTAAAACAATATTTATTGACAGAATACGCTGTACAATAACTTCACTCCAAAATGACAGTCGAGGCAGAGGCTGTGACGTGCAGAGACGGTGGCGTGCAGAGTGGCGATGAACCGGGTGGCGCAGGGCTACAGCGGGTATCAGACACCAAGGATAATCCAACCCAGAAAGCAGGGCACACGACAATAGTCCAGAATCCGAGAACCAGGGAGAGACAAACAGAGAACACGACACCGGGACAGCCTGCAACGAACTGACAAAGACCACATAAAGACACGCACAATATATAACAAACACTAACAAGACACGGCTGGCAACGGATAGCAATCAGACCATAATGGGTGACGCCCACACAATCATTCACTCACACCCATACACACACACAACAAACACACGAAGGCGAGTAAATGAATCCATGAACCGTGACAGTACCCCCTCTCCTACGAGCGCCTCCTGGCGCTCCAAGGAGAGCCTACCTGTTGATAGTAATCATCAATAAGAGAGTGATCCAGGATGTCCCTGGCAGGAACCCAACTCCTCTCCTCCGGACCGTAACCTTCCCAGTCCACCAAGTACTGGAATCCGCGTCCCCTTCGCCTAGCGTCCAAAATACGACGAACCGAATAAGCGGGTTCCCCATCTACGAGACGCGGCGGGGGGGGGAACCGGAACCGGCGGATTAATGTTAGCATGAAAAACAGGTTTGATTTTAGATACGTGGAACACGGGATGAATTCTACGGTACGCTGGGGGGAATTTGAGGCGGACTGTCACCGGACTAAGAATTTTGGTGACAGTAAACGGGCCAATGAATTTGGGTGCCAACTTATTACATACGGAGCGGAGCGGAATGTTCTTGGAAGAAAGCCACACTCTTTGACCGACGACGTATACGGGAGGCTTCAGCCGGTGGCGATCGGCCTGGGCCTTGGTGCGCGCTCCCACCTGAAGAAGAGTCTCTCAGGCTCTTCTCCACGTGTGACGACACCTCTGGACGAAGGCGTGAGCGGAGGGGACCGCGACTTCGGATTCCAGACTAGGAAAGATAGGTGGCTGGTAACCTAGACTACACTGGAAAGGCGACAGGCCCGTAGCCGACACCGGTAACGAGTTGTGCGCATACTCCACCCAAGGAAGCGGCTGACTCCAGGAGGAAGGATTCTGAGCTACCCGACATCGCAACGTTCTCCCCAAATCCTGGTTGGCTCTCTCAGCTTGCCCGTTACTCTGGGGATGGAACCCAGACGACAAACTAACGGTCGCTCCCAGTAATCTGCAAAACTCCTTCCAGAATCTGGAGGTAAATTGGGATCCCCTGTCAGAAACCACATCTACCGGGAGGCCATGAATGCGAAAGACGTGATTAATGACAGTAACCGCTGTCTCCCTGGCAGAGGGTAATTTGGGCAAGGGGATGAAATGTGCCGCCTTCGAGAACCGGTCCACTACGGTCAAAATCACCATATTGCCCTGTGAAGGAGGGAGGCCTGTTACGAAATCTAGCGCTATGTGGACCAGGGTCTCGAAGGGACAGACAGCGGTTGAAGAAGCCCCTCTGGGGAACGATTAGAAGTCTTACCACGAGCGCAGACAGAGCAAGCCACAACAAAATTGCGAACGTCGCGAGCCATGCAGGGCCACCAGAATCGTTGCTTAACCAAAAAATTGGTACGACTAACCCCTGGATGACAAGTCAGATTGGAATCATGGCCCCATCGGATAACGTCTGAACGTAACCTCTCTGGCACAAATAATCGACTCGGCGGGCACCCGGGCGGAGGCGTTACCCCTTCTAAGGCCGTGTGGACCTTCGACTCGACCTCCCATGTGAGTGAAGAGACAATGAGTCTCTCAGGTAAAATACACTCGGGAGTGGACGGGCGCTCGGAACGATCAAAAACACGAGACAAAGCATCGGGCTTGATGTTTTTAGACCCGGGACGATATGATAGAGAAAAATCGAAACGACCGAAAAACAGAGCCCACCGAGCCTGCCTAGAGTTTAGTCGTTTAGCGGATCTGATGTATTCTAAATTCTTATGATCAGTCCAGACAATGAAAGGTACCCCCGAACCCTCCAACCAGTGACGCCATTCTTCCAAAGCTAATTTGACCGCCAGCAGCTCCCTGTTACCAATGTCGTGATTCCGTTCGGCGGCGGATAAGTGATGAGAAAAAAACGCGCAAGGGTGCATCTTATCGTCCGTGGCGGCGCGCTGGGATAGAACTGCACCTACCCCCACCTCTGAGGCATCAACCTCCACCACAAACTGACGTGATGGATCAGGGGCGACAAGAATGGGAGCCGAAACAAAGCGGCTTTTCAGATTGGAAAATGCAGCCTCAGCTGCATTAGACCACCTGAACGCCGTTGCGGTGGAGGTTAAGGCGGTCAGAGGAGCGGCTAGTTGGCTGAAATTGCGAATAAAACGCCGGTAAAAATTGGCGAATCCCAAAAACCTCTGCAGGGCCTTACGGGAATCTGGGATTGGCCAATCCACCACAGCCTTAACCTTGTCAGGATCCATGCGCACCCCCTCAGATGACACGATATACCCTAAAAATGGGACTGACTGTGCATGAAAAACGCACTTCTCCGACTTGACAAAAAGCCCATTCTCTAGCAGCCGCTGGAGCACTCGCCTGACGTGTTGCACATGTTCCTGGAGAGAAGAAGAAAATATCAATATGTCGTCCAGGTAGACATAAATGAACTGATCGACCATGTCTCTCAACACGTCATTAACGAGTGCTTGGAACACGGCGGGCGAGTTGGAAAGGCCGAAAGGCATAACCAAGTATTCAAAGTGCCCTCTAGGGGTGTTAAATGCCGTCTTCCACTCATCCCCCTCCCTAATGCGAACCAAATGATAAGCGTTGCGCAGGTCCAATTTCGTGAAAAGAGACGCGCCCTGCAGCCGTTCAAAGGCAGAAGACATCAATGGTAAAGGATAAGTATTCTTTACCGTGATGTTGTTCAGTCCTCTGTAATCAATGCACGGCCGCAGCGACCCGTCCTTCTTACCCACGAAAAAAAACCTGCCCCCGTGGGAGACGAGGAAGGGCGGATGATCCCAGCTGCCAGAGAATCAGAAATGTATTTCTCCATGACCTCCCTTTCTGGATTAGAAAGTGAATATAACTTGCCTTTAGGCGGAGAAGACCCTGGCACTAAGTCTATGGCACAGTCGTAGGGACGATGCGGAGGGAGAGAAGCAGCCCGGGACTTACTGAACACTTCTTTCAGGTCAAGGTACTCCTCAGGCACGTTTGACAGATTCACCGACGACTCCTGTAACACAGAAGGAGACACAGAAGAACAGGCAGACAACAAACAAGACGCATGACACTGGTTACTCCATTCTGCCACAGACCCCTGGCCCCACTCGATCCTGGGCTTGTGTTTAAGAAGCCACGGATGACCCAAGACGACCGGATGAATTGCAGATCTGGAAATGAAAAATGGCAACTGTTCAGTATGATTACCGGAAGTGATGACGGTTAAGGGCTCCGTGGCGTGTGTGATGGTGGGTAGCTTCTGTCCGTTAAGGGCAATGACAGTTATGGCCTGTTCCAGGGGGTGGATGGGTATGTGCAGCCGCGTGGCCAGATCGTAGTCCATGATGCTGCCCTCCGCCCCCGAGTCTACCAGAGCCTGGCAGGTGTGATGCCCCGATACCCACTGTAGTCTCACCGGGAGTGTCACAGACGAGGATTTCTCCAAGGAAAGACCACCCGACAGTAACCTCGGTTTTACTGTCGGGCTCTGCCTTTTACGGGGCATTCCCTTAGAAAATGTCCCGCCCCTCCACAGTACAAGCACAGTCCCATCTCTCTCCGATGTAATCTCTCCTCCCGGGAGAGCCGAGCTCTACCCACCTGCATGGGTTCAGGATCGAACGGGGGACCGACCGTGTTACTTCCGCTGGCTCCGCCCTCCTCCAGTTCTTCGAAGCGCGCTACGGGCCTCTTACGCGCCGCGCGTTCCTGCAAGCGGGCATCCACCCGCAGCGCGAGCTCAATGAGACCGTCGAGACTGGTGGGTAGATCCAGCTGGTAAATCTCCTGCTGAACACGGTCGGCCAACCCATGCAGGAACATATCCCACTGTGCCTCCTCGTTCCACTTGCATTCCGCTGCCAGGGTGCGGAATTTGATGACGTAATCAGACACTGGTTGGATTCCCTGCCACAGGTCCGCGAGTTTGCGAGCGGCCTCCCGTCCCGCCACCGAACGGTCGAAGACCCGTCTCATCTCCTGTGACAGGGTGTGGAACGAGGAGCAGCACTGATGTTTGTTCTCTCACACCGCTGTTCCCCACAACGCCACGCGTCCCGTCAGTAGCGTCATGACCAACGCGACTTTAGATTCCTCAGAAGAAAATGTATTGGGTTGCAAAGAGAAATAAATAGAGCACTTTGTTAAAAAAGCTCTACAAACATCTGGTTCTCCAGCATACCTCTCTGGTGCAGGAATACGAGGCTCTAGTTGACTGCTGATGTTGGCGGAAGGGTGGGGAACAGACGGTGGAGCTGGCGCAGTGGGAAATGCGAGATGTTGAACCTGGGTAGATGACTCAGCCACCTGCGCCACCAACGCCTGAACGGCACGAGCAGTAGCCACCACTTGCTCGTCCTGACGATCCATCCGTTGAGCACTCCTGCTCAAAAACTCCTGAAGATCCGACGACCTTGCTGGATCCATAATGGTCAGTTCGTTCTGTCAGGAAATGAACACAGACAGGGGATCCAAATGCAAGTAAAACAATATTTATTGACAGAATACGCTGTACAATAACTTCACTCCAAAATGACAGTCGAGGCAGAGGCTGTGACGTGCAGAGACGGTGGCGTGCAGAGTGGCGATGAACCGGGTGGCGCAGGGCTACAGCGGGTATCAGACACCAAGGATAATCCAACCCAGAAAGCAGGGCACACGACGATAGTCCAGAATCCGAGAACCAGGGAGAGACAAACAGAGAACACGACACTGGGACAGCCTGCAACGAACTGACAAAGACCACATAAAGACACGCACAATATATAACAAACACTAACAAGACACGGCTGGCAACGGATAGCAATCAGACCATAATGGGTGACGCCCACACAATCATTCACTCACACCCATACACACACACAACAAACACACGAGGGCGAGTAAATGAATCCATGAACCGTGACAATATCGCATGTCTTCCTATGGTTGGGTAAAGGAGTAGCTAACCTTTGCCTTTCCTAGTCCTTCAGTGGACAGCAATAATGTTGGTAGACTTTCTTCAGTCTGTATGTTTGGGGGTTACACCTGATTGCTAAGTAATCTAACTGTAGAGTTGAGTATTTTGTGCACGATTTTGTTTATTTTATTTTATTTTGTTTCTTTTTGATGATGAATTACTCTTTTGTATGCTATTCATGATGTTATGCAAAATCTAGTGAAATCAGTGGGGGTGAGTGTAACGAGGTTAAAATTGTTTTATTTCACAAGATTTTCCTGTTAATATGCATTTAGTGCTGTTCTACAATTGTTTAAACCAGTGTTTCTAAAAATACATTAAAAAGGGTCTGTAAGGAGGTGATAGTATCCAGGTGAGATCGAGGACCTGTGCCTTGACACAACCACAACGCAGCCCTGAAGTGTCAGCAGAGATTGAGTCAACTAGATCATCCACTGTGAAGGTCTCATCGACACGACAGCCAGTGGCACAGTTCCTCAACAAACCGTCCATACCGGCGTGATGAATACGATCCTCAACTGGATGGAACTGGAATAAATACTTTGACTGTTGCGATCCCATCGGACTTATGATAGCTGCCTGAATCATAATAAAGCACTGTTCGCTGTTGACCAGAGGAGAACTGGCCCCCTGACTGAGCCTGGTTTCTCCCAAGGTTTTTTTCTCCATTTTAACACCTGTTTGCCACCTGATGTCACCTGTTGGAGTTTGGGTTCCTTGCCGCCTTTGGCTTGCTTAGTTGGGGACACTTGACATTTGATACTAAACAGTGTTTTTGATCTGCCTGCATTGATGCCATTGTATGTGAACTGAACTGAGCTGGATGATGACATCACTGTTTACTGCAGTGCTGATATAGATAAATTAACTAAATTAATAACTATTGATTCTTACAACGGAATGAATCAATACTGAATTTACTTAAGATGGATAATGACACCATTTTCTTTAAGAGCTGCTGTGCAGCCAAAATTATATACCAGTTATCACTGTAAAGCTGCTTTGACACAATCTGCATTGTAAAAAGCGCTATATAAATAAAGGTGACTTGACTTTAAGTTTATATTGTCGTGTTTCATGCGCTCCCCTGTATAAGTTTAAGTGTACGGAGTTACTGAGTTTTCTCCGTTTCTGTCCTTTTTTTTTTTTTTTTTGCTTTCCTCACTTGTTTTTTTTTTGTCTTTTCCATCTTTCTCCCGAACGAAAAAGCGTTACTGATGTGTGAGCTGAAGCTGTCGTGACGGCCTGTCTATATAAAAATACATTCTCTATGCAGACCCAATCCGGCGCTCTCCTGTCGTTCTTCACTAATTTTCAACACAATGCAGACTACAGAAGCATACGGTTACACTTGCTGTGCCTTCAGTGCTTGGCCCCTGAACCACTGCTTGCAACTATATTTATTATTATTATTATTATTATTATTATTGTTGTATATCAAGTACACTTGCTATTTGGAAACAGAATGTGTGTGCTGGATGAAACAAAAATTACTGGAGCATGAAAATGGAATGGATTGACTAACAAAGTGCCAATAAAAGTAATTTGACGTCAGTCTACAATTTGCATTTAATATGACATATGTATAAGGTTTAACATACAAAATACATATAAGATGCATAAAATGGTGTACATTTAAATTATAAAACCAATAAAATGCAAAATGGCTTACTGCAGGAAATATTTTACGACATTTATTTCTAAAACTTGAAGGGAAAGGATCATTAAATTAAATTTCCATTTCTTGTTAATTGCAAAAAGTCAATGTCATTTTTTATTAGGAAATATATAATGCAGGTCCAGAACATGGCTGTCATGAAGATGGTCACTGAGAGTCCACTGTGTCTAGTGCTGACCCGGCCTACACTGCAGAGCCTGCTACAGCCTGTGGAGAGCAGAACTAAATGGTCAGACAGCCCTGAAAGTTGTGCTGCTGTTGTGTAGCTATCATTACTATAAGACATGGTAAGCCTCCTGTTTGGGCATTGTAAAAAAATTTTTTTTTTTTCAGTTATTTATCTCTTGGATTGCTTGTGCTGAATTTTCTCGCAGAAATTTATTTATTGCATCATCTATTTTGCTAAATAACATGATTATCTTTGGGTTTAAAGTTGTTTAGATGAAGATTTCCCCATTATTTGTTTCTTTGTATTTTTCTCAGGTTTTAGCAAAATTATGTAACATTTTGGGGCAAATATGCATAATAGTAAACCGAAACTTGAAGCTAAAATGGCAAATATCTGAACAGCTACAGTAAATTTCCCAGGAGAACTGACATAAGCTGGGATAAATGTAAGCCAGACAGCACAGAATATGAGCACACTGAATGTGATGAACTTGGCTTCATTAAAGTTATCAGGGAGCTTCCGAGCCAGAAAAGCTAAAACAAAACACAAGATTGATAGCAGGCCAGTATAACCCAGAACAGCCCAGAAACCTAGAGCTGAACCCAAGTTACATTCAAGGATGATCTTTTCTCTGTAATAGCTTGAGTTCATATTTGGAAAAGGAGGGGATAATGTTAACCAAAGCAGACATATAACCACCTGTATTAACGTTAAGCAAACAACACTAAGTCGTTGTTGTGCAGGTCCAAACCATTTCATGACATTTCTTCCTGGAAGTGTAGCCCTGAAGGCCATTAACACAACTATTGTTTTGCCCAGAACACAGGAGATACAGAGGACAAAAGTGATCCCAAATGCTGTGTGACGCAACATACAGGACCACTCAGTGGGCCGACCAATAAAAGTAAGTGAACAGAGAAAACACAGAGTCAATGAGAAAAGCAGCAGGAAGCTCAGCTCTGAGTTATTGGCTCTGACAATAGGTGTTTCTTTATGAAGATAAAACAGAAAAAATACAATTGCTGTTAATAACACCCCAAGGAAGGACAAAATACAAAGCACCATCCCCATGATTTCTGTATAGGAAAGGAATTCAACCACTTTTAATACACATCTGTCTTTGCTTTCATTCGACCAGTACTCCAAATCACAAGGAAAGCAGTCACTAGAATCTGTGAAGGAATGTCAAGAAATGATTATTTGAAAGGAAATTGCATCATGAAGTCACTTGACCAATGGACAGTATTACACTTTACTTTATCACATTTTCATGAGAGTTATTCAGCATGTACTATTTTACCTGTGCTATTACTGATTTCTCCCTCTGCACATGGAATACAGTCATAACAGCAGAGAGGTCTTCCTTTTTGCACAGCCTTCCTAGTGCCTGCAGGGCAGCTCTCACTGCACACGGACACAGGCAACTATGAGAAAAAAAGTTTTCATATAAGATCCAAATGATGATTTGAATTGTTAAAATTATTTGCTTGACATTGTGGAATCATTTTTACAGCTTTTACTCTGCTTTCATATATTTTTAGGCATTTTCATCTGAATGACTGTATTATGAAAATACAACCATTGGAGAACAAAGTTATTTGACATGCTTTCAATAATTTGTTATGTACCTGTCCACTGTTTCCTGCCCATAGCACGTGTTCCTGATTGACTTGAAGACGTTTCTCCAAAGGCAATGAGCTGTCATAGACACCCACATGCTTGAACTGCAGACTTCCATCCTCAGCAGGCTGCCAGTTCACAAGGTCATATCTCGCCACTGGATCACCACTTGCATCAAAGAAAATTTTCTCACCTGTTTTAACAGTGAAGCTCACATCTTTCATATATTCCAACACCTAAGTGGAAACCACAGAAACAGTATTAATATATATATATATATATATATATATATATATATATATATATATATATATATATATATATATCCCTTACTTCTGTGCTCCTACATACCTTTTGTGGTGTGGGCCGTTCTAGTTTGCTGCTGCTGGTGGAGGATCCAAAGTCTTTTAACACATTATGTAGTGTATGTGCAACAGCATACACTGCAGTGTAAACTTTATGCTCTATTCGTTGCTCTGATACATCAGTATATTCATTTTGCAGCTCCGCCAGTCTCTCTGAGCCAGTGCAGTCACTACTACCACTGTTCCTGAAAGAGCACTGAAAAACTGTTTCCCAGAATTCGATTAAAAGTTTATTTTTTGGTTCTTGATCAGGATGCACATTCAGTAGGAACTCGCGAAGGCCCATAATCTTGGCATTTGCTATAGCAAAACCCACAGCTCCAGAAAGGAAACTGTATTCCTTTGTTTCTGCAAGATTTCGAGAAGTGATCCAGGATTCACTGCCAACCCACTGTATGCCTGTGATGTTGTGTTGTGCAATTACTCTAAGGAGGATGACAAAATCTCCGAATGCCATAAAAGCCAGCACCACTCTGGCTGTGCCCTTCTTTATCACTTCCAGTGTCTTCAGAAACTGCTCTTCTGGGTCAGTTTTAAATACGGCCTCTGTATATTCAATACAAATACCTTCTCTTTTTGCAGCCTCCTCAAATGCTGCGATGCCATTATTACCATAGTCACTGCGACTCCTGACTGTCCCAACCCAAGTCCAGCCAAAGTGCTTGACAAGCTGAGCCAGTGCTCTGCTTTGGTAATAATCACTGGGTACTGTTCTGAAGAATGATCGATACCTTTTTTTGTTACTCAGGCATGCACATGTGGCAAAATGACTGATCTACACACACACACACACACACACACACACACACACACATAAAAAAAAAATATATATATATATATAATAAACCAGATACACGTTTTCACAATGTTTTCTATATTTAGAACTTTTTTTTTTCATTGGGTAAATATGACTTGAAGCATATATTTACGGTGCATGTTCCAGTAGAACACTGATGTTCATCTCATACACTTATTTAACATCATATTAAGAAACAGATAAGAGTTCTTACAACAGGTAAGCTGAATGGACCAACAACAGATGCCAAGCCAACGGTGGGAGAGGAGTTTGACTCTCCAACAATGGCATGAACAGCTGGTGGTCTAGAACAAGACGTATCACTCAAAGTCTCTTCATAACCATTCATCAAAGCCATGCCTGAGAAGATAGCCTGAGCTATTGAGCCACAGGAGTCATATATCTTATAGCCCAAAGAAACACCAGGCAACAGCTGTGTGCTGTTATTAATCTCCTCAATGGCAAAAATCAGTGTCTGAAGAAATTTAAATTCACGCAAGTTCAAGCTGTGAAAATAAAGCAACAGTCGAGTATGTTACAGTCTGCAATGAATCATCTCTAAGACATCTCTAAGTTCAATCATTTTTTTCAGAATTCTCATTTCAAGGTCATTATTATACAGACCTGCCACATGTTGTTTGCTCTGGTTTGGAAGTGAAATGATGGTTTTGCAAAAGAGCACTTTTGTGAAGGGACAAAATCGCCCCGATGTTGATGTCTCTTTCTGCAGAAAGAAGAGGAAGGGCAGGCTGACCAAGCAATCTGCAGACTTGTGCTGAAGTTGGTACACAGAACCCATGCAGCAGTAGCAGCAGTGACAAAGTCCTTTTTGCCATGCCAATATGTATGCAGGGCAGGAACCTCTGAGGCAGAACAAGAGTAGTGCTGCCTTTTATCGTATCTTAAACTCTGTAAGCTCAGGTGCCCCCTGTTGGAAAGCGTGCACATTTGGGCCAAGATGCAGAAAGCCTAGTTTGACGCTGTCTCTGAGGCCCGATAGAGGTTTTACATCATTGTCAACAACATGGAACTGTAGTGTCCTGCATGTGAAGTTTACATTAGTGACACCTAAAGTCCTTATGATCTGACCGCCATAGGCCACAAGGTTGACTACATGGCTGTGGTCGACATGAGCGCCTGGGTCGATGTGCTGGAGGATGCCTCTGGACAGTACATTGCACCGGGCTGGTTTGTTGGAAGTGGACAGGACAGTAAATATCTCTCCCCTATCAGCTGGCACCTCTACAGTTCACTTATTCTATGTGTCTGTCCTCCTCTGTGTATGGTATGGGGTGCTCTGTTTGACTGAGATGGACCTTGTCCTGGTCTGCTGTAGGTGTGTGTTTTGCTTGATCTGCATCATTTAGAGAAGTGGTTCCATTTTCCACACAAGTTGCAGCGCTTGTTGAAGGCTGGAGAGCTGCTGCAGTCAGATGAATGCTGGCCACAACAGTTCGAACATATAGAATATTGCACGGCACAAACTTCGCTTTCCTTTATTAGGTTTTTGGTACCTGCTTCATTTTTTATTTCTTTGTTTCCTTTTTCAGACTTTCAATTGTCCGCAATATTCTCGTCAAAGACGAGAGGGTCAATCTTATGAAGACCCTGTGCCATCGTCAATATAGGCTAACTTCTGACAGCATGTAGATGCGTGTAGACAAGTTCACTGACACCTTGTGTAGAACTCAGGTCTCCTCTTTATTTTTTCATACCATTTCCCCTTCATTTCAGCGTTCCACCCACCTATTCTACCAGACCTCCTATGTCATCTCCTGTGGACAGCCACAGGGAAGATCACAAGCAATCATCAATATAATCTACATTAAACAAGTTGAAGTTTTATGGAAGGAAAATGTTTTTTGCATAACATCTTTTTATTATTATTATTATTATTATTATTATTATCATTACTATAATTTAATGATAATAATAAAGATGCAAGTGAAAGCTAGAAACTGGGCCCAAAGTCACAAGTCTTAAGTAGTTATGTTTCAAGCTTGAGGATGATATAACAAAAAATTAGGTTCCTGCAAGGTTTTTTCTCTGACTAGTGCATTTTTGGTAACGCTTTAGATTACAGCCCTTCCATGTTTTAAGGCAAGTAAAACTGAAACTATTGTGCGCATATATATATATATATATGTGTGTGTGTGTGTGTGTGTGTGTGTGTTTATGGCATGCCTTTCAGGAAATGATAGTATTTATAATATGATTGGTTGTATATATTGAATGAAAATCTGAATATATGGAATGAAACTTGAATATATGGAATGAAACTCGAATATATGGAACGAAAGTCTGAATATATGGAATGAAACTTGAATATATTGAATGAAACTTGAATATATTGAATGAAAGTCTGAATATATGGAATGAAAGTCTGAATATATGGAATAAAACTTGAATATACTGAACGAAAGTCTGAATATATGGAATGAAACTTATATTAAATGAAAACTGACGTCATCAAAGCGCCAACTTGTGTTTTTCATTTGTGATTGTTCAGATGTTGAACTATGAGCGAGTCTGCGTGAGATATAGTAGCAACAATTTTAAGTAATAACGAATTAATTAATACGCTGGTGAATGCGTGTACGGGCCAAAATACTGGCAACCAGACTCAATACGCTTCTAACGATGAAGAAATCCATTCACTACGTAATTGCGGTAGACTTAATGCGGTAAACCTCACAGGCCAACAAGTTTCTGCTTGTCCGGCAAAAGAAAGAAACATGCATTCCACATGCCTTCTACAATCTTCGCCCGTTCACTCGAAAGGGTCCTAGACAGAAGAGGTAAGAACAGAACTGAATGCATTTGAATTGCGGTTGGTAAGAGTTTTATTTCAATCAGTCATAGTAAACCTCATAAATATCACAGGTATTAGATTTGATTTCAGACGTAGTCAATATTAGGCTATATCTTTAAATTTAAGGTAAATACATTAGGCTTGTTAAGTTTTATTTCAACTTTGAAATGAATACTTTGGATTAGTGCACTGCTGTATTAATGGCATGTATGTATGTATTTATGAGTAAAATAAATTATGAAGTTACACACTTTAACAGTGCAGTATGGTAAGAGACAAATGTTGACGGTTGACTATGAACCACAAAAATAAATAACTGCAGTTTACACGAAATTCATTGTAAACAGTTCACAATTGTGAAAAAATCAGCATATGCTGGTTACAGTAGATATGTTTTGAAGCATGGAAGCTGGTTTGAGCTGGTTTATACTGGTCCTTAACTGGTTTGAGCTGGTTTATGCTGGCCCTTATTATATTTATATACACACACTGTATATGAGCAATATCACATGAGTAGCCTTGCGATATGGCTGTATATCAGCACGGCTGTGATTCGGCTGTAGGCATGAGGCCACAGGCCGAGTGTGTAAATAAATAAGAAGTAACAAAGAATTACTTCCTTCCGCCACGGATTCAAATCTCAAGTTGACAGTTTGACCAAGGCTCTGTTACTAATTCTAAAACGTCACTTTAGAACTAGTAACAAAAGAATGTTGAGTCCCTCCATTGAAACTCATTGTATTTTCTACAGTATTAGAGAGAGATAGAGAGAGAGAGAGAGAGAGAGAGTTTTGACAAAAATCAAACAATTCTTTCCAATAAATTAGCAAAGGATTTAGTCTTTCACATCTGAGGAAATAATGAAAAATTGTCTCTCTGCAATTAGAGAAAAGACATTTATCAGTAACTTTAGAATTAAAAACAGACACAAAAGCATTAACAGCAATAATACCATGCAATATTCTCCACTGAATATCTCCAACCCTTTTGGTCAATGGTGGCTTATAAATTACTTCCCACTTTGGTATTTCATCATCTTTTACTCCTAAGTATTTTCTCCAAGGTGTATCTACCCTATTTTTAAGATTTTCCTTATTCAACATTTTAACACAAAAAGTATAAACACTTTTTCCTCTAGTAGAATTAAAAACAGTAAAGCAAACATCATTTTTAAAAATCCAAGATAACACTTGAAAGTCATCTTCATCCATTTTTGGTCTTGCGCCCATGCTCGGAAAAAGATCAGCACGATCAGGTATTCCACACCCTTTTGTCCAATTTTTTCTTCTTCTGTTAATGAATCTCGAAAACTTTGTAGGATTTGTCCAACTTTCCGAACCGAATGAAGTTCTCTCGCCACAGCGTCCACATTGTCCAATTCTGGGCCTGCTAATAATGCCAAATGTTTTACTGTAACAACTTTAGCTTTGATGAAAACATCATCCATGCCTGGGGGTTCATTTCTCTTAAAGTCCATTCTTGACCAATAAACAATTGGTTCTTCTAATAGCCGATATAAAGAGGATTTTTGTGTGAAAAGTTTTCTGCATTCTAGAATGTCCCAAGCTTTAAAACATTATAATAAAAAGGAAAAATTCCTCTCACATTTAAAATATTGCTGTTCAAAAGAAAAACAGTTTGTTCCAATCCTAGATTTCCAACCTGCTTTAGAATATGCCCAGTTAATACTCGCCATGAAGTTTCTAAGTAGCTTCTAAGTAGCTTTTCTACTGGCCAAATGAATCAAACCTTGACCCCCAAACTCTTTTGATAGATATAAAACACTCTGTGGTAAACTTAAACTTACGGGAAAAAAAAACAGAACTGGCGCCGCGTTCGTTCTGTAAGTTGAATATGGAAGGTGTAGGACATTCAGTATAAGCTTTTTGAAGAATACGGAATTGCGGTCTGGAGGAAGCACTTGTGATGCGATCATTTTGTGTCTATAAAGCATATACATTTTCATTTTTTTAAGAAAATGACCGATCGTTTCGCTAGACAAGACCCATATTCCTCGTCTGGGATCGTTTAAAGCCCCTTGAAGCTGTACTGAAACTGCAATTTGGACCTTCAACCGTTTGGGGCCAATTGAAGTCCACTATAAGGACATGGACATCTTGGATGACATGGGGGTGAGTAAATTATCAGGAATTTTTTATTAGAAAGTGGACTTTAACGAATGAAAAATGCCGCAAGTAAGTTCTATTACCTGTACATGGTCAGTCAATAGCCGTGTGTGGTGTCCAAGTTTGTAAATAAAGACTAAATGACAGCTTCTGATATATTTGTTTAGTGATTTATTTCATTCATCTCCCTCTCGCTGGTGTAACTTTGTATTGTGTGACGTAACCCAGTGAAGGCGTGTTTAGGGCGGGTTTTACAGGAGGGCCGCGAGGCTACTGGGCCGACAATAGAAATGCGGCATGATTTCGGCCACTGTGCTCGCGCTGGTCAGTGGAAAAGTGGCTAATGGGTGAAGATGGCAGAAGAAGACTGTACATTCGCGAGATGGACGTATGCGCATTACTTCGAGTTTGTCAGATAATCACTTTACCTCTACCATACCTTTAACAGACTTGGATCGTTTGTGATTCTGTCTGTCATCCTTTCTTGCATTGTCTTGAGCCTTCACTTTGCCAATTATAAGCTATATTGTTAGTAGCCTGGATAGCCCACAGTCATTATGCTACATCATATCGCCCTCTACTGGATGTAAAATGCTCTGCAGTACATTTTGTCATTTTAGAATGTTAGGTTCTACTTCTGTAGTTATTTTGGTGAAAGTAACTCAAAAGTAATACAGGAGTAATGTAACGCATTACAATTCTGAGACAGTAATATTGTAAGGTAAAGAATTACTTTTAAATAACAGTAACAAGTAATCTATAATGTATTACAGTTTGGAAGTAACTTGCACAACACTGGTAGCGAGTAGCTCCATATATAATGCTAAATATAACATGTCAACATCATTATATGACTAAAATCCACATTAGATCGCGATCGGAAGTAAATACAAACACTTGCTGGTTGTTTAAAGTGAGTTCTGAGTTAAAGTGTAATACTAATCTTTTATATTGTGTTATGTAGCTTGATGCTAATCATGGCTCAAATGCACCTGTTACGCCAGGAGCGATATTCTATTTCACAATCTATTTCACGAAAGGTTCATTGCGTGAAAACAATAGAGCATGAATTGAGCAGTTAGAAGACTAGTTAGAGGGCTGCAAGTATGTTTGTACAATTTGATATTAGTTTGTATTCGGAACATAGAACTGCAACTGGTCTCCAATTCTTTATTAAGGTAAGATCACCTTTTTTGGGAAGTAGTGTTAAAACTGCTCGTTGACAACTTTTAGGCATCAAACCAATGCGAAAAACTTCTTGTAGTACTTCATAGAAATCAGCTCCAATTAAAGTCCAGAAGTGCTTGTAAAACTCACCAGGAAGTCCATCTATACCTGGGGTATGACCTGAAGCAAGTTCTAATACTGCAGCACTTAAATTCCCCAAAGGAAAGTTCTGAATCCAAAATTTGTTTATCTTCAGCGGTTAAACAGGGAAGATTTCGTAAAAGCTCATTTTGGCTCCTCTCATCTGTGTTGTCAGCAGAATATAACTTAGAATAAAAGTCCACTGCCAATCTTCGCATTTCTAAAGGATCATTTGTATCGCGACTATGACTGTTTTTCAAACTATACATTTTTCTTGCTTGTACACTTTTATGTTTCAAGTTAACCATCCATATCTTTCATTGATACAAATCTTTCTGATTTAGACTAGAACTCAGCATTAATTTCTTGTCAGTCCACTCATGTATATTAGCAGTAGGATCTCTCATCATTTTCTCTTCAATGACTAGAATTTCTTTCTCTATCCACTCAAAAGTCTGTTTCAAACACAAAGTTGAATAAGATGTATATTGTTGACAAAAATCCCTTATATGTGGTTTACCAATTTCCCACAAAAGAATTACATTTTCATATCTGCTTTTTTCACTTTTCCAAGTTTCCCAAAAATGCTTAAAATATTAAAAAAAAAACTTTTGTCTTGCAGTAACTTTACATTAAAATGCCAATAGGAACTCTTATTTCTTCTAGATATCAATGTGCAGTCAACTGTAATATGCTTGTGATCAGTAAAATGAGTGGGGACAATAGCTGTATGTACAACATATTGTTTGCTAAATACAATCTGTCTAAACTTGCAGCTGAAATTCTCCTCTCATTTACCTTTACCCAACTATATTGTTTTACCAAGGGATTATTTTATCTCCAAATATCTGTAAAATTAAAAGTTTCAATAATATTAGCTAAAACAGTAGGTGAATGAAAATTAGGTTATTCTCCATTTCTATCAAAAGAAGGATCAAGTGTACAGTTCCAATCCCCTCCTAAAATTTTCAAAATCATCCTGCTGTTGTTTTAAAAATGCATTCAACTTAATAAAGGTATTTGTCCTGTCAGATGCATTATTAGGTGCATAGATATTAACAAAAACAAACATTCAGACCATTAATATCAACTCCAACCGCCAATAACAGTCCCTGTTCAATTTCTTTTTTAGACAGGATTTTAACTTTAGTGGTTGGAGAGAAAAGAATTGCAGTTCCTGCACTCAAGTTAGTACCATGAGTAAGAACACACTCATTACCCCACCACAGCCTCCAGTCAACCTCATTATTCAAATCACTGTGAGTTTCTTGTAAAAAAAATCACATTGAAATTTTTCAACCTGATAAATTCTATGACCGTTTCTGCCTTCCTCCTATCCCTCATCCCATTAACATTCAAGGATCCCACCCGTAAAGTCTCCAGAAAAAGAAGAGAGATAAAAAAGAAAACAGACAAGAAGAAAAGCATATTAATCATAGTGATTAGTTAGATTTTCCCCCCTCTTTGGCCTAACTTTTCCAGTTTTACTTTTTTTTGTCGGATTGCAGTAATGTGTTTCTTTAGTCTAAAACTCTTCTGCTGCGAAAGCTCTTCATGACTACTATGTCTCCTTGCCCACATAACAGATGCTATAAACTTGTCCAAGCCCAGAAAGAAATCACTCACTTCAACTTTTCTACCCTTCGTTTCATCAAGAAATTCACTGATTTGAGCCATAGTATACAAGTCTTCTTTCCTCACTTTTGGCATCTCTGCTCCTTCAAACCATTGTTCATCATCTTTCATGCTATCATCAGTACATTGAGACATTCCATCCAACTCATCTACTGAGCCTTTCTATACTGCTTGCACATTCTGTCTGAGCCACATTCTCACTCAGGGGTGGACTTAACCAATAAGCGAGGTAAGCAGCCACTTAGGGCCCCGGGAATTCGGGGGCCCCCGACAAATACCAAGAAGCCTATATAAATCATATATTACTTATTATTTTTCTATCATATATTGTATGGCCTGTCTATAACCATTAAGATTTTAACGTTATACAAACCCGATTCCAAAAATGTTGGGACACTGTACAAATTGTGAATAAAAAAGGAATGCAATAATTTACAAATCTCATAAACTTATATTTTATTCACAATAGAATATAGATAACATATCAAATGTTGAAAGTGAGACATTTTGAAATGTCATGCCAAATATTGGCTCATTTTGGATTTCATGAGAGCTACACATTCCAAAAAAGTTGGGACAGGTAGCAATAAGAGGCCAGAAAAGTTAAATGTACATATAAGGAACAGCTGGAGGACCAATTTGCAACTTATTAGGTCAATTGGCAACATGATTGGGTATAAAAAGAGCCTCTCAGAGTGGCAGTGTCTCTCAGAAGTCAAGATGGGCAGAGGATCACCAATTCCCCCAATGCTGCAGTGGAGCATTATCAGAAAGGAGTTTCTCAGAGAAAAAATGCAAAGAGTTTGAAGTTATCATCATCTACAGTGCATAATATCATCCAAAGATTCAGAGAATCTGGAACAATCTCTGTGCGTAAGGGTCAAGGCCGGAAAACCATACTGGATGCCCATGATCTTTGGGCCCTTAGACGGCACTGTATCACATACAGGAATGCTACTGTAATGGAAATCACAACATGGGCCCAGGAATACTTTGTAGCGAAATTGTACAGGTATTTAATTAATTTATGGGTGAAATATATGAATATAATAAATCATAAAGCTTTATGATTAATTATAATACATATACCGACCCAAGAGGGAATTATACATATATTGTGAATTAATTACAACGAATTATAATCAATTACATATATGATTAGTTCTGGTTTAATAATTATTTAGAGAAACTATTAGTTTGTCCAGCAAACCGTTAGCTCCTCATAGACTATTATAAAAAAGGAAGGTTTTTCTCTGGCCACGAGAAAGACTTCCTATTCTAGCATCAATGCGTAAAGCAAGGATACTGGATCGAAATGTTAAAGTGACCTGGGTTTTGTTGAATGAGCAGCAGAAACAATCGAGCATGAATATAATGTATTTAATATACGAAACTACGGATATAGAGGCTATACGGCTACATATACACAAATAATACACATATATAGAAAACGAAAGTAAAGTCAGGAAAACAGAGGTGATCAAAGAAATGGCAAATTACGAACAGTTAAAACCTTTGAGAGCCAGCAAGGAAACTCAGCTTACACATCGAGCTTAAAACGCTTCGAAAAGAATAGTTCTATACTTGCATAGGTTCAGGTGCTGTGGTTGTTTCGTGTTTCTGTAGGAGTTTCGGTTCGTGCGGCTGGATGCGATTGGTCCTTTCCCGAGGAAGTGTTCTTCGGCGGGATTTTCGAACAAGGTTTTAACTTAAGAGTAAAATAACCGGAAAATAAAGAAGAAAGGCTCCGTCTCCTAGGCGATGAAGAGTGAAGACTTCGGGAGACGGATGAAGAAGGCTTGACAAAAGATAACTTGCCAAAAGATGGTCATCCCGAAGAGAGGGGCGCGTGATGGAAGCGCGGTCGCCGAGACGTCCGGGAGAGACGTGCGTGAAATGGCGAGGGACAATTGAGAGACAATCGAGAGACAAAGCAAACTGTTTGTGCTTGTCTTTTATGGACAAACAAGCCAACACGCCTCCTTGGTTGAAACAACCAATGGTCAGGGTGCAGTTTGGCGGGCAAAACTTACTTTGTCTTGTCTTGCGGCTCGATTTGCATAGTTTATGAGGTATCAGATAGGAGTGTATTTTCTTCACAGTATCATTAAAAATAGAACGGTGCATTTTGCAGTTATGTGACATACCTCAGTGAATGAGATGTGGAAAGAGCTTTAAAACGAGACAAAACTTGCCATAAGAAAAGCATATAAAAGAAGTTACAGTTTACAGTCAAATGTAATCGTTAGAAATGACACTAGTACCACTACAATCCTAGCTAAGCTTATACAGTGGGAATAACTATATGCAATTTGACAATACAACGGCGGTTACATTTATATATAATTATATCTTACACATACAGTCTTCAATGCATGTTTGTGTGTCTGTGTGTGTCTGTGTGTGTGTGGTGTGTGTTGGAATGTGATCTGGCACTTAGTCCACATGAGGGGCCCTTTGATGTCCCAAGAGCTAGGAAATGGGGTTCTCTGTTCAACCTCAGAGGGTCCATGAAAGTGCCAAAGTGCTCGTCTTTCTCAGACCAGCCGGGGCCGATGTGAGATTTACAAACACAGTTCAGCAGGCTAAAAGCATTCTGAAAATTCCAAAGTTGGTTGGCTAAGACTGATTCTTGTACAGACGCTACAACTTCCAGAAAACATTGTCGGTGAACACAATCCACCGTGCCATTTGCCGTTGCCGGCTAAAACTCTATAGGTCAAAAAAGAAGCCATATCTAAACATGATCCAGAAGCGCAGGCGTTTTCTCTGGGCCAAAGCTCATTTAAAATGGACTGTGGCAAAGTGGAAAACTGTTCTGTGGTCAGACGAATCAAAATTTGAAGTTCTTTTTGGAAAACTGGGACGCCATGTCATCCGGACTAAAGAGGACAAGGACAACCCAAGTTGTTATCAGCGCTCAGTTCAGAAGCCTGCATCTCTGATGGTATGAGGTTGCATGAGTGCGTGTGACATGGGCAGCTTACACATCTGGAAAGGCACCATCAATGCTGAAAGGTATATCCAAGTTCTAGAACAACATATGCTCCCATCCAGACGTCGTCTCTTTCAGGGAAGACCTTGCATTTTCCAACATGACAATGCCAGACCACATACTGCATCAATTACAACATCATGGCTGTGTAGAAGAAGGATCCGGGTGAAATGGCCAGCCTGCAGTCCAGATCTTTCACCCATAGAAAACATTTGGCGCATCATAAAGAGGAAGATGCGACAAAGAAGACCTAAGACAGTTGAGCAACTAGAAGCCTGTATTAGACAAGAATGGGACAACATTCCTATTCCTAAACTTGAGCAACTTGTCTCCTCAGTCCCCAGATGTTTGCAGACTGTTATAAAAAGAAGAGGGGATGCCACACAGTGGTAAACATGGCCTTGTCCCAACTTTTTTGAGATGTGTTGATGCCATGAAATTTAAAATCAACTTATTTTTCCCTTAAAATGATACATTTTCTCAGTTTAAACATTTGATATGTCATCTATGTTGTATTCTGAATAAAATATTGAAATCTGAAACTTCCACATCATTGCATTCCTTTTTTATTCACAATTTGTACAGTGTCCCAACTTTTTTGGAATCGGGTTTGTATTATATCTGCTCGTAGACGCAGAGATAGAGCGTGCAAGAGTAAGAATTCCCACAGTCAGTGCTGCTCCCACGTCCGAGTTTTAATGAGTGACGATCCTGCTTTCTGGCCAAAACACCTGTCAGATAATGAGCGCTGTGAGCTTATTAAGAGAGGGCCTGTTCAAATAAAAGAAAAATTCCCAGTGAACAGTAATGGCCGACGATTCACAAACAGCAATTACTTCATTAATATGAAAAATAGTGAAAAGATTAGCTGATCGTGGCTAGTCTACAGCAGCCGCGTCTCATCTGTATAGGCAGGTGGAGCAGAGCCCCACTAAAATATAGACCTCTATATACACTGAATTAATAATAAATAATAATATAAAATAATAATATAAATGTGTTTAGCATTCTGCAACAAATATATTTTGGATTACCTAGACTATTTTAAGTTGTAAAGTGAGCAGGATATATTAAAATGTAGCGCATGGATTCGGCAGGCATGTATTCATGATACTAATTGGGGCAGCCGGTCTCAGAGCCCTCCCCAGCTCTACAGCGCCCCACAAATTTCCTATGGGTGTTTCTCAATCAGCTCCCTAGTTCAGTAGTCAGGGCACTGATCAGGGAGTCAGCCATTTTAAGGGCTGTCTCAATCGCGAATCCTTCCAGGGCACTGACCCTGCGTTCCATTCGGAAGGGCTCATCCCTATGCCCTAATCCCTTCAAAGGGTTTACCCTCCGGAGTGAGAGCTTCAAAGGGATGAAGGGTGTAGGGGTCAAAAAAATAATTTTTTTGGAACGCACTTCAGCGTCATCTTAACGAGACAATCAAGGAGGTGCCTTCGTCTTTTTCCCCCTGATTTACTCTTTGTATTAATACGCATTCATTTACTGTAGTAACATTATAAGCTACTGAAGGGTCTTTTACGTTAAATATAATGTATATTGTGTCTATGTATTTGAGACGTTTAAATGGACTGATAAAGGGAGCTGTAAAGTATTTTTGTTGAAGTACAATGTCATTTTGACCATAATAATGTACCAAATCTAACTCGTATAAATATTGCAATAGTATAGAAAAATACTATACATACATTTATAGGTAAAATCGAACTCTGAGCCTCCTGTACCCATTCTGTGACGTCAAACAACTTCCCTGTGCAAAGGATCACGGGAGCCCGAAGTGTCCATCAGTTGTACCCTTCAAAATCCTTCATTCCGAAGGGCCCTTTGAAGTGGCCAGTTTTGAGCACTTCGGTTTGGAACGACCCTTCAATATGGCGGCCATGATTGTTTTCACTCCAAAGTGCCCTTCGGAGGGTGATATATCCTGTTTGGAATGACACCGTGAAACGTTCGCTCCTTAAAAAGTCCCACAATGCACCGTGAAAACCAGGGAGCATCGATGCTCACTATGCTCCCTTAACGGAAGTTCTGAAGCACAAAACTTAAATCACGTGAGCCGACTCACTACGCATAACGACGCGCGATAGATGATTTTAAAAATACAAACTATTATTTCATTATATTTCAGCATAAACATACATCGCTAGACAGGTAATGAACATAATTTAGTTAACATTTATAATTTATTTACGGCTGAAATGTTGCACGTATATGTAACAAGCAAAGAATTTATCATAATGTTAAATAACATTACAAGTAATGTCAGAAAGATATCGGCTCTGCTTTTGTTCATAAATACCAGTATTGATGTTGTACAATGAGGACGTTGTCACGTCGCCGGAAATAGAGTCATAAGTGTCCCAATGTGTAGTGAACCAGCGTCCTTTACTGTCCTTACCAGTGCCCGAATTCATGTACACGATATACTGATTCACGAGCTCGGGAGCAAGGGAGCTGATTGAGACACACCCCATGTAAATCTGTAGTGAAAAATGGAACTGCAGCGCCCTCTCATAGAGAGCCATTTGGGCAGATTTCTGGCTGCCCCACTTATTTCCACGTGACGTTACCTCACGTAAACCTCGCTCCAGACCAAGACGATATCAGTCCACTTCAGGTATGTGTCTGCATCAGGTCAGTAACTAGTTGGCATCTCTGTTCTTCCTATGTGGAGTAGCGTATTAAATTAATGAGAGTATAAATCCTTTAGTTTAACGCAGGGGTGGTTTCTTCATTAGGGCAATAGGGCAAAACGCACCACCAAAGTGAGAAAGGGACGAATTTTTTTCAATCACATTCAACCACAGTGTTACGCTACCTGTCACTGCTAGGCTGTTTGTTCCATAGATATACATAATAAAGGCTAGATGTCTTACGGCGGAGTCTCTAACGTCATCACCGGCAGCCATCTTGTCACAGGCAAGCTTTCTGGCGGGCTCTGTGGTACCTGATGTAAGGTGAGTGATCTGCACGAACACAAATACTCTTATCTTGCTGAAATCTTGACGGATTTACAAATGGTTTGGTTTCTTACAAACGATATTAACGTGGCTATAATTCTGGATGCTTGAACATGTTGAAATTGCAGCTTTTCTTTTCGAAAAACGACTTAATCGTGCAGCATAGTTGTGTATCACGGCTACTTGCGCAAGTTATCAAGGCTGAGACCACAATCGAGCTGTTCAATTATATAGGTTTTACTGACACCAATAATGATTTTATGACAACTAATCTTTTGTCTAAATTACAATCTTTGTGGATGTGGTTGTAGTTATTAGCTGGCTAATAACAAGAAGCTTTGAGTGAGACCTAGTAGTTACAGTTTAGCTGCTACCCAGCAATTTTACATCAGTGGGAGAGGCAGAATTGCTCTTTCTTTTCAATATAACTTAAGTTGCACATGATTTCCAATCAGTTTGGTTTGTTAAAAACATCTTACATTATGATACAGGAAATTGCTGGCTTTATAGGAAAAGATGCCAGACTTTTGTGCAGCCTACGGATGCTCCAATCGCCGTAGTCTCAAAACGAGAGCCCGTGGGATCACCTTTCACCTGTAAGATATGACAATATTATGATTATATTTGGGATAATCGTTAGTTACTTAGTGGATGTATGTACAATACAGGTCCTGTTACACAGGAACAGCGGGGCTATGACATAATAGTATTACAAGATTGTTGTTGACCCAAAGCTTTTTACAAGTATGTTTACACAATCGCAGAATGTTTCTTTTGGACACCCTTTTTTTTTTTTTTTTTGGAACAGTGATCTCTGAAGTAGGCACAGTGCAATGTCGAGGGGAAAAGCCTAGTAAATGGCCAACCCTGAATAAGTTAAAATAAACATGTAATAATTCAAATTATTTTATTATAATAGTAATATTCATATTATGTGTATATATATAGCTCATGTTGCCATTCTGTACACTGAGTTTTAGTAGCCTATATATTGATTTAACATAAATACCTTGTGCGTGTGTATATTCATTGCACCTATCTGTTCTGTTCAATGTTATTTTCATATGGAAGTCCATGGTTATAATTATTCATAAGTATGCAGTGTCATAAGTACATCTCTGACGTTTATAACAAACCAAACAGTTTGAAAATCAGTAGAAAATTGAGCAAGTTACGGTTATTTAAAAAGTACATGCACCATTAAAACACAATGTTACGAGTGAGCGAGCTGACTGTTACAAGATGGCCGCCAGGTGCGGACGTCGACCTCCATTGGCCAGCAGCGCGGACGAGACATCTAGCCTTTATTATGTATATCTATGGTTTGTTCTGCCTCTGGATATAGTCCAATCAGTGTTGAATCACGTTCTGTGGAGTACCGCCTCTTTTTGGGCGATTTCACTCTGGCGGAGAATTTCCCCGAGTGCTCTCATAGACTTCCATTCAAATAACTTTTTTTTCGAACTGCAGGCACTGTAATGCAATCTCTATGGGTTCCGGGAGGGCTAGCACTAACGTGCTTTCGTCATCATACGTAACCTTAACTTGTGCAGCAATTGGTGGAAACAAACATACCTCTAGTAATAATTTTTAAGTTAAAGTGACATCCAATAATTTCCTCAGTGCATAACTTACATTTCATAGACATTTTCTCCATCTGTAAATGTTAGAAAGTCGAGAAAATATTTCCATTTTGATGTCGAGGAGTGGAAGCACAAACTTCCGTGAACGAGCGCCGCCGTGCGCATGCGCTTAAAACAGACGGAGCGCAATAATTCTGACTAAAATATACATTTAGCTAAAATATTTGTTGTTGAATATTTGTTTTTGTTGGCGAATATAAATGTGCCATATGTAGAATTTTGAACCTACAACTAAGTGTATTTTTATGATAGCAGTAACTGTAAAGTGACTATTGTAGGGTAATCAAAATAGACTTATAATTAGTCTGTGCTTTTGTTTGTATTTATTTTCATTTTTGGTTTAGTGGTTTAGTTTAACTTCTGCTTTAAAAAAACATTTTGTTTTTAGAGTGTAGTGTTACAATGTTAGAATGTAGGCCTAATGTGATTTGCCCCCCTTTTTTTTTTTTTTTTTTTTTTTTTGCATAAATAGCACAGACTACACGGTTACGTTCATGTTTGTTTTCATAGCCTTGAATATGAACGTTGTTTGTAGGACAATATTGGGCAGGATGTGAAATAACTTTTCTTTTTTTTTTAAATTAAATACAGTATTTTTTTTTTTTTTTTTCAAACAGAAAAATGTACAAAATACTGAGATTATACATTGCCATTCAACCCAAAAATAGAGATATGATTTTTTTGGCCATATCGCCCAGCCCAGTGCCCCCCAATTTGTGGCTTGTGATGCTCACCAATATGATAAAATCATTTTTAACAACACATCTTTACATAATAACACATCTAAAAGTCACCTTTCATGTAACAGCTGGTCATCGCTTTCTGCCATAGAAAGGTGTTCGACTCCAGGCTCCAGAAAACACTGATCTCTGTAAAGCATATTATAGCTATTTATCCATTGTAATTCTATGCACCATCTTTGATAAATTATATAAAACAAATTTGGAAATGCCTACCTATCTGATGGTGAGTCACTGGACGAAGCTATGGTAGAAAGGGTTTGAAGAGGCATTCCAGGTCTCTTGCAAGGAGTTGACGTGGATGGCCCTCCTTTTTGGTAACTTAAAAAAAAAAATGATTTTGGCATTTAACACATCATTTGATGTAGTGACAAGTACTTCACTAAAGCTACAGTATAACAACGAAATTACAGCCAACAGTTCATAACATGCCTTGAAGTATTCGCAGTGAACATCACCTCACCATTTTTCACATCATATGCATAGACAAGAACACATTCAAACAATAAGACTAACACTGTTGATCGATATAATAATCATAAGTTTGCTGTCAGTAAAGGAATCCAAACAGTTACTCACCTGTCTATTAAAACACATGCTAGATCGGTGTCTCTGTCTAGTTGAAGTTTGTCGTGAAGTTCTCTCCATTTAGGAAATGCCACACCGATGTTGATCCTCATTTTATTTCTCTTCTTGTCCCAAAATCTTCTTGGGTTATTTGGTTGACCCGTACGTTGACGTTTACGTTTATGGGACTTGTCTTTGTCAACAGAACCAGCAGCAAACGGTAAAGAATAATTGTGTTCCATAACGACTGCGCGAAACAAGCTAGTTGCTTGATAGACGCTACAACTACTACTTCTGCATTTGTCCACGAGACTATGTTGTCATGGTTTCTACGGCAGTAAAAGTGGAAACCGAGGGAAACGCGGATATGACGGCATTGACAGGCGACTCTCACACGTCCCGGAGCCTTGGTTAAAATCGCAATTTTCTCAAGATTTACAAATAGCTGGAAACATTTGGGATATTGTAAGTACTCAACTGAACAAAATATATAACACTGGCCTAGTGGTTTTACTTATTTACCTATGTGCTATTTTATTTGCTTTTTTGTCCATAATCTTAGCGTTTAACTTAGCGTTGCGCCTGCCACAGCTTAGCGTCGTGCCTGCCTCAAGATCTCTCACTGTTTACATCTACCAGACATTCCGATTGATGCATGCCAGCAAACAGTTTTATCTATTTGTCATCTTATCTTATATTTTATTCACTCTTTTATCCGCAATGGAGCACACGTCCCGTCACCTAAGCGCCGCGCCAGCCACAACTTAGCGTCGTACCTGCCACAAGATCTCACACGGTTTAACAGCTGCCTGATACACTGGCATAATGTTGGTTTGACATTGGACATTCGATATTCGCAAATTTAGGGACCGTCTCTAAAGTTACATATGAAATTGGTATACACGATTCTAACTTCAATAGCATTTGAAGAGTATGACTTACAGTCATAAAACCAACTGTAAAGTGTTCTAGGTGTCAACTATAACGCACACCTTTTAGTTAGTGGATAATGGATAGTATAATGGTGGTGGGTCCCGAGGCAGGCGCATATATCCGCGACGGGTTCCGAGGCAGGTGTATATAACGGTGGCGGGTCCCGAGGCAGCAGGCGCATATAACGGTGCCAGGTCGAGTGGCAGCTGCCCCTAGCAGTGACGGGTCGAGTGGCAGCTCGCCCTGCCGCACAAAGATTTTACTTCTACTGTCGCCTTGCGAGCATTACCTGTGTCTGATATAATATTCATTCTTTAGGTCGATGTCCTTAACCCTTTCGCACGTAAGTTTAAAATATTCTGGCTGAGCCCCCAGCATGAGTTTTTTTAAGGCGACCATTATTTAGAACGTATCACTTTATTGTTTCCATGGTGACGCATCATTGCTTGTCACGTAACTCACCACAGCGCTGTATGACTGATAATCTGCTTTCATTTAATTTTTCCTTTTTTATTCAAAATATTCACAAATTTGTTAACTATAGCATGAAATATCTGATATTCCGATTGTCAAATATGTGCAAGTGGATGTGTTTTGCTGTTTAAACACCTTTATAATGATCTTGTTAGTTGAGCTATACTTGCGATGGGTGCCGCCATGTTAGTTTGCTCGCGATGGGCAACGTTAGAGAATCGGATCTGCTGGATTTACAACACGTGAATTCATCCACTTCTCCTGAAATACATGAAAGTAAGTGAGCCGGTGAACTGGGGAAGAATAGAGTAAACTTTAAAGTTACTTACACAATGTGTATCTGATATGAATAAAACGCGTCGTCTAATTATAATGGAAAGTGTTGTTATTTCCGCTTCTATAGACATCATTGTGTATTTTACAAACTCTAAATATATTGTTTTGTTAGCACTCGTGTAGTTAAATGTCTAAAACCTAAAATAAACATTATGTGGTTGAAAGCACTGCATATATGTGATATATGAAAAGCGTTGTGCGCGTCCGTCTCTGGTTTAGCGCCAGCCAAAGCGCACACACATTTGAATTTGGCAGTTGATCACATGATGCACTGAATGTTCTAATCACACCGGTGTGATCGTACGCTTCAGGGACCAGGCAAGACTGATCACACCGGTGTGATCGTATGCGTCAAAGGGTTAATATTATATCCATTATAAAAATCCATTTGAATATCCGCTGAGGAAAGCGATTTTGTATTTGTCCTTTTTACAGCTAAGGGAATTTTCCATAACATACCGCGCTAAAACAACGTCCTTTGTTTGTAAAAGTTCCTTTCAATTTAAAAGTCTCTTGCGACTGACTTATTGAATGAGTCTTATTCACTCGTAAAGTTTTGCCGCCATCTAATGGTATATTAATGTAACTTTCACTCAATCCATTTTACATACTAATGGACCCTTTTCTCAATACCAAATACAACTTACTATTTGTATAAAATAATATTTATTGAACATAAATATTTAAATTTACAACAATAGCCATTATAAATGAGAGTAGGAAATAAACAAAATTGTACAATTCGGTTAAATGTAAAAGCAGTGCTGTACAGCAGTGTTTCCCAACCAGTGTGCCGTGGATAATTACCAAATGCCAACAAATAAATAAAATAAAATAAAATAAAATAAAATAAATGTTACACAGTTAAGAATATATTGTCGGTGTCAGGCAGAAACCTCATATCTCTATATTTCCTCATTTTTGTTTTATTTTATTTGTAAAAAAAAAAAAAAAAAAAAAAAAAAAAATCAATGCTATTGGTCACCCTTTATGCCTGTATGTGGGTTTTACAGATATTTAATGAATGAAAAAGATTTTAACGAGCTTGTGACAAAACTTAGTATCTCCATTGGATCCTCAAACTGTCAGTCAAACTTCATAAATCCGCCCCACCTCTATCGTGAATGAAGTGCTGCACGCAGTTTGGAGATCTCTGCTTCTTTACAATGAAAAGGTAAATAAAGATCTGATGTTTGATAAAGTACAGCGTTTTCTTTGCTCAAGAAACACTATGTCTATAAAGGCTAATGTTTTATGTATTTGAGCGGAGAAGATCTTCGTCTGATATTTCCCGTCTAGTTATAGCCAATATGCTATGCTATAGAGGATTTAAGTTAAAAGCCTTAATATTAAATTATCAAATTTAACAAAGCACAATTCAATTTGCTCTGGAACAAGTAATAGATTAATAAGACCAAAGATTGCCCGTTTTATGTACTGAAAACAAATTATATCTCATGTTTAGCCACTATAAGACACAGTGGCAAATCAATGGCTTTATTATATTATATTATATGATATATTATATATTATGATTCTTCTGCTGTCCAATCCTTGCTGTACTTGCAGAATTCTAGTCTGTCCTTGATGTTTTTCTTGGAGAAAAGTGGCTTCTTTGCTGCCCTTCTTCACCAAGCCACTGTCCAAAAGTCTTGACCTCACTGTGTGTACAGATGCACTCAGACACACCTGCTGCCAGTACTGAGCTCTGCACATGGTTCAGGATTGACTCTTCAGGTGGTGACCATCCTGCCGCTTGCTGGACACTCTGGGATGTTCTGAAGGCTTCTTTATTGCAGTTGAATTTCTCAACTTGAAGTTCTTGATGATCCAGTGAATGGTTCTTTCAGATGCTTTGCATCAAAATGGCCTCACATGCAAAGAAATTGCTGCAAAGCGATGATGGCTACATGTCTTTCTTTAGAGGTAACCATTGATGACGCAAGAACACAATGATTGGAAGCACTTTTTCCTCCTGACTAGAACTTGTTCGCACTTTCCCGTGTGCTGATGCGATTAGTGAAATGATGATGCCAAAAACAGGTCCTTTTTTTTTTTTTTTGGCCAATGAAGTGTTTTGCAAATACTGTATGTAAAATGCATCTGATCACTCTGCAATGTGAATCAACACCACAACTGAAGCAGCAAACTTTTAACAAGCAGTTAATCTAATGAGGGTTTCTGAGACTACAACCCACTGCAGAGAACCGCCAAAACTTTTGGCCATGGCTTTATCCTATCATTCAAGTGAGGAGTGGGACCATAATAAATTGCCATTTTTGAAAGGTAATGTACCTCCTTGTGGTTGAGAGACAACAGGAGGGTTAACACTAAGAATCTCATTCTCATCTGAGCAGGATGTCTCAAAATTAGGATTCTAAGTTCTCATGAGAATTATGATTCCCCCCCTCTGATGACAGTGTTTCTCACAATACTACAGGTATGGTTATGATAGGTTAGGGCCCTAAAGCAGATGAAAGTTGTTTGTAGATTATAAAATTGCATTTTATTATGACCTCAGTATTATCCAAAACAAATGTGTGTAAAATGTTTATATTTCTAATATGTTTTATACAGATAAATGGCAGGTCAAATTGACCCCAAAGATCACCGATGCTACCAAAATGTGTACAGGACACAGAAAACATCATCATGAAAAATTTATGTTTACCCAGTTGTCCCCATTAAATGACAAAAAGTCATTAAATATGAAGCAAAAAAAAAAGGATGTCAACCATATGTTTAGAGGCGTTAAACATTGCATGGGGTCAAAAAGATCCCAAAGATAATAGGAGGGTTAAGCTGTTCTTGGCGGGTCTTGATGGCCTGAAGCTCGCATCTCCGAACACGTCTAAACAATTTGTAAAATAGGTACTATGATTAAATAGCTTTCCTATTTCAACATGTCACATATTTCAGGTCTAAACAGCTACATTTTCGCCTAAAAAAAAAAAAAAAAAAAAAAAAAACTCTTAAAACTACAGTTTGCGGTACAACAAGTGTAGTATTCCCAAAATTATGGTGGATTTGCTCGGCTGCCATGACAGTCGCTTCAAGCGGAGTGATACAAGCGGTGAAAAGGTAGGAGGGCTGTTATCACTAAATAAATCGCATGGCTATCAGGCAATCAGATTCGAGAACCAGAAAGAACTGTTTTATACATACACACACACACATAATATATATATATATATATATATATATGAAAAAAATAATGGGTAAATATACTGTTGTTCCATGCAGTTACAGGGCAAGTGGTGCTTGTTACCCTAGTTTCATGTAGTTTCAGGGTAAGTGTGAAATTGCGCAGCTGTAAATTAAAATGGTGTAAAAGTGTTGTAAATCTGTTTTAAAATAAGTTGTTTTTCAAATAAAGGTTTCTGAGTCAGTGATATCAGATTGTGTATGTATTTTTATTCCACTTACCCTGTAACTACATAGAACAAGAGGGTAAGAAGCACCACTTTAATTTACAGCCCGCAGATGTCACACTTACTGTCACGGCTCTGGTTGCAGTAGAAATGAGAATGGATTCAAATGCAGCAGTCTTTATTAATAATAAACTCAAAGGAACAGAAATACTCAGGAATCTTCAGAACAAGAACAGAACAACCAGGCCAAAAGGCAACATTAACAACAGACAACTGAACATGACAAAACACAGGGTTTAAATACTCAGGCAAACAGGAGCGCTTACAAGATAATTAACCAGACACAGCTGGGACAAATGAACTCATGATGGTAACTACAGAAACAAAAGAGTAGCGGGAAACTGAACAAAGGAACTGATGAAAATGTAAACAGAAAGTCCAAACACAAACTGAAACATGACACACGTACATACTTTATAGGTACACTATAATTACTGAAAAGTATGCTGTAAATTAATTTCAATTACGCAGTACTTTCCGGGCTGCAATCTAAAGCATTACCCAAATATTTGCTGATCGTCTTTCCAAACAACTGCATCCTCAGTACACGTGAAATAACCACGCGAATAATCTCAAACTGACATTTCCTGCAAAATCATAACTGACAGCTCAAATAATAAACATTTTTATAAACCCACTATTGTTAATCAGAAAGGTGGGGAGACAGTTTCAAACACTGATGTCTTATGTACTTGCTCAATAACTGATTTTTGATATTTCTTAACCAAAAAAAAAAAAAAAAAAAAAAAGAAAGAAAGAAAAGAAAAAAGTTTCATACTGCAGCTTTAATATAATTATTTAATTCAGGGCCCTTTGGGGGATTTAAAGGAAAAATACATTTTTATTCTTGCCTGTCCAATTCCCGTAAGTATTAGCTAAAACACAATTTATTTTATAATTTCTGCCAAATGTCACCATCATCAGCTACAATGAGGGTTATAACCTGCTTAAGTCTGAGTGGCTGTCATTTGTTGATTTGACTATTAATATTAAAGTTATTAAAAGTAAGTTCAAGAGGAGTATGCCACTCTAATCTTCCAATTATTATCAGTATATAAAAGCAGTCTCTTCTTAACGGTGTCAGTTCTACCAGAAAGACTCGGGAGGCAAGGAAACATATAAATAAGATTTATTTAACAGTTAGTATGCAAATATCGAATAGATGGAATGATAAAGTTCTTTGGCGTAGGTCCCGTCCATAGTACAATATGGAGTACCGCAAGGCTCAGTACTAGGACCGTTGCTGTTCACTCTGTACATGCTACCCTTGGGAGATATCATTAGGAAGCATGGCGTTAGTTTTCACTGTTACGCTGATGATACTCAGCTCTATATTTCTTCGCGCCCTGACGAAACTTACCAATTCACAAAATTAACGGAATGCATAGCTGATATAAAAAATTGGATGACCAGTAATTTCCTACTACTAAATTCAGAAAAAACAGAGATTCTAATTTTTGGACCAAAAACTTCTTCACATAATAACCTAGAATACTGTCTAACACTTGATGGCTGCTCTGTTAAGTCTTCGTCGTCAGTTAGGAACCTGGGTGTGCTCTTTGATACCAATCTTTCATTTGAAGGCCATGTTACTAGCATCTGTAAAAAAAACGCATTCTTCCATCTTAAAAATATATCTAAACTACGACATATGCTCTCAATGAAAAATGCAGAACAGTTAGTTCATGCGTTCATGACCTCAAGGCTAGATTACTGTAACGCTTTACTGGGTGGTTGTTCTGCTCGCCTGATAAATAAACTACAGCTGGTCCAAAATGCAGCAGCTAGAGTTCTTACTAGAACTAGGAAGTATGACCATATTAGCCCGGTTCTGTCAACACTGCATTGGCTTCCTGTTAAACATCGTATAGATTTTAAAATCTTGCTAATTACTTACAAAGCACTAAATGGTTTAGCTCCCCAGTACCTGAGCGAGCTCCTAATTCATTATAGTCCTTCACGTCTATTGCGATCTCAGAATTCAGGCCAGCTGATAATACCTAGAATATCAAAATCAACCGCAGGCGGTAGATCCTTCTCCTATTTGGCACCTAAACTCTGGAACAATCTTCCTAGCATTGTTCGGGAAGCAGACACACTCTGTCAGTTTAAATCTAGACTAAAAACGCATTTCTTTAACCTGGCATACACATAACACATTACCAATTTATATTTTCAAATCCGTTAAAGGATTATTAGGCTGCATAAATTAGGTCAGCCGGAACCGGGAACACTTCCTATAACACCTGATGTACTCGTTACATCAGAAGAAGAATGGCATCTACGCTAATATTAGTCTTTCTGGTTATCCCGAGGTTCACCGTAGTCAACCGGATCCGGGCCGTATCCAGGTGAGACCAAGGACCTGCGCCTTGACACGACCACAACGCAGCCCTGAAGTATCAGCAGAGATTGAGTCAACTAGATCATCCACTGTGAGGGCCTCATCGACACGACAGCCACGACACAGTTCCTCAACAACCGTCCATACCGGCGTGATGAATACGATCCTCAATTGGATGGAACTGGAATAAATACTTTGAATGTTGCGATCCTATTGGACTTACGATGGCAACCTGAATCGTAACAAAGCACTGTTGGCCAGAGGAGAACTGGCCCCCCGACTAAGCCTGGTTTCTCCCAAGGTTTTTTTCTCCATTTAAACATCTATTTGCCACTTGTCTGCCACCTGATGTCACCTGATGGAGTTTGGGTTCCTTGCCGCTGTCGCCTTTGGCTTGCTTAGTTGGGGACACTTGACATTTGACTTGACATTTGATATTCAACAGTGCTTTGATCTGCCTGCATTGACACTATTCTTTAAGAGCTGCTGTGCAGCCAAATAATGTACCAGTTATCAATGTAAAGCTGCTTTGACACAATCTACATTGTAAAAAGCGCTATATAAATAAAGGTGACTTGACTTGACTACAATCCGGAGGGTAGCAGACGATTGCAGATCCTGCCTGAAGATGAAGGCAGGGGCAGAGCCTACCGCAAAAGAACTGAAAATGGAAAGAAAATACACACCAGTTGGAGGATTCTTTGGATGACGTTCCTAAAACAATTAACCAAAAAAGAAAGAGATAATTGAAATACACAGACATTGATAAATGTTAAAATCATTAACAGAAAGAATCGTTATGCCATAGCTTAAAGTACGTGAAGAATGTCGCGTAGGCCGTAACATTGCCACGTTAGGCCGAGCATGGAAAGCCGCATAGGCTGTAGACTGCCACGTAAGGCATAGAAGACCGCGTAGGCCGTGGAAGAGGCCCCGATAGGCCAGCGAGCGAACATGCCACGTAGGTCATGTTCGATAGGCCGAATGAAAAGCAAGCCATATAGCTGTAAAATAATAGGTATGGGAACTGCCACCATTACCAGGAGTTTGTATCAATAGTATACTTACTGCAGGAGTAGAGATGCACCGATAACATTTTTTAAGGACTGAGTACGAGTACCGATACTTTTTTTCTAGTACTCGCCGATACCGATGCCTATACATTTATTAATTTCTCTCTCTCTCTCTTTTTTTTTTTTTTTGGTGATGTTGCAGTTTTCCAAGCACAACACGGTGAGACTAATGAATGTAGGACAGCTTCTTTATTATTACTCTAATGAAAAAAGAGTAATAATACAAAAATTTCACAGTGTCCAATAACCTTCAAAGGGCATAATTACCAATATAAATAATTGTTGTTATATAAAAAGAAATTTACAAACAAATTACAAACAATACAACAAATACTATAGAGATACAAATTAAATAAACTTGTTTTTCAGATACAGTAGGTTTATTTACCATGTATACATTTATTTAACATCTTTTGTTGTTTTATTAACATTAATGACAAATATAGGCTACGGTCCCTTTAAGACCGAATCCATGGATACTGACACATATCCTGTTTTCACCCAAATGTTTACGTCCACTTAAGCCATAACCGACTGTATTTACGTGAGATACTCCACACGATGGACATTTTGACAACTATGTGTGCATTTGACCATTCAGGAGCGAAGAGAACTGATCGCACACTGAGAGAACTAGGATCGCGCACGCGAGAGAGAGCGAGCGCTTCTGGTCTGTGTCATTCAGCGCGATTCCGCCTATCCCGCCTTCACTAATCGATAACGAATTGTGATTGAAAGCATGCAGTTCGCAATGTGTGGGTTATTATTAATTTTGAAGTATTTCCACACCTCTGAGGCTGACATTGTTTCTGCTGCTGCCGCCGGTGTCTCTGTGCACGGAAAATTCTGTCGGTTACGTCACGTGAGGCATCGGTCTTTGGTATCGGGGGTATTTTTACGAGTACGAGTACAAGTACATGAGCTTGGTATCAGCCCGATACTGGTATCGGTATTGGTGCATCCCTACGCAGGAGATTTAAGTATAAGGAGTTTATGATATGCTGTAAACGTGCCTAATGCTTGTTGAAACATAGATTATCATAGATAATCTTAGATTTATCGGAAAAGAATGCCAGTAATGTAAATTGTGATTTGTTAAAGATGATCAGGATTAGTCACATTAGTCTGAGGTGCTAGAAGACCACATGTGTGGAGTTAGTGGTTTGCTTAACCCTGAGTGGAGTATATAAAGAAATTAGAGCGAGTGATATTGAATCATGAAAAACACCACCACCAGTAGCTCTAGGAATGTACTAGAAAACGATGACACCACCAGCAGCTCGCAAAGAAAAACCTACCTTGATTATTACTTGATGAGTAATGATGGGCATTTGAGTTGAAGATGGGAATTTGAGTTGGGATGAACATGTACACAGCTTCTTGATAGAGGAGTTCAGAGGAGTTCATGCGTTCAGCTGCGTTCATAGCATTACCCGTCCAAGAAGAATGTCCTATTTAGAAATAAGTTGGAACACAGCAGTCCTTTCCATCTGCTGTTAGGAGAATTCTAGACCACTCCATTGTGATTGGAAGCCAGATATTTTAGGTAAATAATAGAAGGTATATAGTTTCTAAGGGAAAGACTCATTAAGAGCACATGTACTGAAATGGGCGTGACTCCTGCTAATGGCTTGATAGAACTAAGCCGACAGGACTCCATCTAACCATCAGAACCTGCCAAGAGAACCTCCAAAAGAAATTAAACAGATAGCATGACAGATAAATACAAGAAATACTCAAAATACATAGACAGATAAAGACTGAAAAATGTATCACTTTAACATAGATATTGCTATGTGCGCATCCACAATAGTCACATCGCAGGAATTGCCAAAGTTGCACGTGTTTAGGTCCTGTCAGTTGTGCGCACACACGGAGGCGCGCGACACACGTGAATACCGAATTGCGTTCACTTTCGCATCTATTTGTCCTTGGACGGACACGTACACACAGAATTATGTCAAAATGTCCTTGTACACACAGTGCATATGACTTGGGTATCGCGAACAAAGAAAACTGATGTGTATCAATATAGGGGATCCGTGCATTCGATCTTAAAGTGACAGCAGGCTTGCTGTCACTTTGAATGTTAACGAACACAAAATACAAAGAGAAAAAACATTTTTGCAGCTTTAAAGACACAATATGTAAGATTAAAATATACAAAAACTACTTGCTCAGTGTTATATTTTTCCTTAAATTGTGTACTTAAATTATCCTAAATGTTACCAAGAATTTGTAAATTCAGAGAAATTCACAAACCTGTCCCTTGTCGCCTGTCAATGACGTAATATATGCATCATCCCGGATTTCCTCTAGTACTGCATAGTAACCATGGAAACTTGACATCTGCATGACACCTAGCGGCACGCTGTTCTAGTTTCATTCAAACATTATGGACCATGGCAAACAAACTTTGGAATAAAAGGACAATTGGAGCGAGGATCAATATCAGCGTGGCGTTTCCGAGATGCGAGAACTTTGCGACGAACTTCGACTTGACAGAGACGCCGCTCTTGCACATAGAGATAGGTAAGCGAAAGTACACAAGACGAATAATGTTAAGTAGCTCAATACGATGAAATGTTAGAATATCATCAGTATGATATAGAGTACCTCAGGGATGACGTGTTTTTGTAGGCCAACCCGGAAGTTAGCAGCGCACGGGTTCCGTCGATCGAAAGCCTATGCATTTTTGCCATAGACTTTTGGAAAATCGCAAAAAATTTTGCTCTGTGTTTAACAAAGGGTTATGACACTTACACGTTTTGTCTATCGAGATAATCTTTACAAGTTAACACAACATTTATACATTTTGAAGCCTAAACAAAGTCATCAGATATAAAAAGCTAACAGTAGGCTATAAACGGACTATAGCACACCATGGTCGCGGATCAACGTCACCACCACCAAGCTTCCTCAAACTTTATTTAAAAAACAACTTTATTTAAAAACATGCTCGCTGATTATGATCTGCACTGTGTATGAATACTTATCCACTTTTTCATGATAAATGCTGTCCAAATGTCCTGTTTGTCATGATGACGTCTAAAGTCCCCGCCAAAGGGGACTTTTAGCAATTTGTTAGCAACCGCCATTTTTAAGACACAATAAAGGTTTAAAAAAAATCACAAGCGGGTTATAACTGGTATGTTTTATGTCATAGATCAAAACGTGAAAATATTTAGAGGCTTTGTTAACCACAGACCTTATTTCAGGCGATTTAGAAAAAACCCATTCAAAAAATCCATAGACTTTAGTGCGATGGAACCGGAAGTCCTAAAATGCTAACTTGCTTCCGGGTTTTGCCTACAAAAACATGTCATCCCTGAGGTACTCTATTGTAATGTTGATTTAGCTTACAGTCAACAGACTAATAGGCTACATAGATAGCATTATGACTTTTAATACGCTCAAATGCAGTTTAGTATGATAGTGTAATGTTAGACCAAGTAAAACAGCGCTGCGTTACCTCACAATTTTAATTCGTAAAATAAACTGACCTGTATGAGTAGTATTTCAGCACTTGCAAGCATTTCGGTAGAATGAATTGTCCTCATTCCTTTATCCCCTGGGACTCGCATGTGGAATTTATATCTGTCTCTCATTAGCAATTGCGCCCGCGATTCCACGCCAAGATTGTGCCTTTAGCACAGATTAATTATATTCATTTTATACAGTGAAGACTATGCAGTGTTATTTTACATTTGAATTATTCATTTTCTGGACCTGAATACTTACCTGAAAAATATAAAACACCATTGTTGGGAAGAGAGCGGAGGTTCGCCAGATGTATACTAGGCATCGCCGTCTGAAATCCACGCTGTCGAAGCTTCACAAGTGCGCCGGATCGCTTTCCCTGTCTGCGCGTCCTGAAGTGGTTGAACAGCTCAGCCGCTCCACCAACTACAATGTTCAGCAAAACGTCCAAATAATTGAAAACCGGTAGGAGATTTTGAGGTGCGCTCTGCCGAATGTTCAGCAGTTCATCCCTGGTAAAACTAATCGTGTTTCTGAAACAAAAAACAGGAAAAACTAACAAAAACACTAAAACAACTGAGGAGCTCAGCACAGTGGCTGCCATCCGCGGCGCCATCTTGATCTTGAATCACATATTTTAGTAATCATCATAAATTAGGTATCATTTGAAAGCTTGAAATCGCAGAATTCATCCTGTGAAAACCGTTTTGAAATTGGACATTGTGTTACCATGCAACCGGTCCGGTACCTTAAGTCCTTTTAGCGGGCTCCTCCCCCTAGTGGGCGTTGTCATGTTTAATTTTACAAAATTTATTTTAACTACTTTATAGTCAAAACTTTTCCAATCTTGACAAAACACATATCGTTGGAAACGTCTGAATCCAAGTTTCCATATTTGTCAAAAAAATTTCAATGGAATGTGGATGACACCCGGTGGCTATTTTTGGTACAACACCTAAATAAAATCTCATGGAAACTTCATTTTTTGTGATATCAACTTAAAAATTAGAATAAAACTTAGTTAGACATATGGCTTTGATTTTATATCAGTTTTAGAGTAAAATTATTTTGTAAAATATACATTTTATATAAAAAATAGTACAGTACATTTGATTTAAAGTAATTACATGAGTGCTGAACCGTGACAACCACATCTAGTAACAGGCTATTTTTAGAAATATAATACTTAATAATATACTTAATATTAATAAAAACTTTTAAGACACCAAAACAGCACTTACCTGAGGCTAATTAAAGCTTATTTGGGCAAAGGAGGTTGTTGTAAAATGAGAGCAGAGAAGGAAATAACTGAAATAACAGACATATCTGCATTTAAATAGCTCCCAGTAGTGATGGGCAGATCGAGGCTTCGTGAAACACTGAAGCAGTTGAAGCAAAAGTGCCGTAATGTGTCGAGGCTTCGAAACAATCTGACACCCGTCTCCACGGTGACCCCTAGTGGTCAGAACAGCGCAAATGCAACAAAACTCAGGCCAAACATGCGTTAAAAACACCTTTTACAAATGTATAGCAAAAGTTTTATTGAAAGTAAAATCTATCAAATGCAATTAACTAATCATCTAATAAGATTAAAAATGGAGTGTCTGTATAATATGTGTTCTTTTATCAATTTTCAAGGCTTCTCTGTTCCATGGCTCAAGCTAAACAGGCAAATAAGAGATTAATAACTACCATTATTCATTTTAATTATTCTAATGTCTAATTAAAACATCTACACATGTATAAAACTGATCAGAGATCAGGTAAAACCCATAGACACGTGTTCAATAGTTCTCAGTGAATCTGCATGATTCATGGGTTTACTTTATCATCGCCTCTACCGGTGAACCATTGAAATTTCGAACTGTTTTGAAACGTTTCGAAACAGTGATGACGTAATGAAGCCTCGTTTACTGAAATCACGTGACTTTGGCAGTTTGATACACGTTCCGAATCACTGATTCGAAACAAAAGATTCATAAAGCTTTGGAGCTTCATGAAGCAGTGTTTCGAAATCGGCCATCACTAGCTCCCAGTTACATGTTTAGAAATCCACCAATAGGAGTTTAAGGAAAGATGCAAAGCAACCAATAGCGTTGTTGAATAGGCTGAGATGTGGACTGCCACAGACCTGCCGCACTGGTTACATGTGTTTTTTCAAGTATGAGCCAATGCTAACCATAAGTTAAAATATTCCATGGTGTGCCATATCTAAGCCACATATGATCTGCAGTTGTATTTGGTCATCTGGGCCATATACCACAATACATATAGTGAGCCAAAAGAAAATTCAATTCTAAAGCCAGTTCTAAAGCCATGGTAAAACATATACAACCCCTGGCAAAAATTATGGAATCACCACACTTAGAGGATGTTCACCCAGATTTTTTACTTTATAGCAAACAAACAAATCACAGATATGACACAAAAATGATTTTGTTCAATAGCTTAACATTCTGGCTTCAGGAAACATACCTCAAACAAATCCATTTACATTTTTTTTTATTAATGGCATGTCTTTTTCCAGAGCAAGTAGAGGAAAAAAGTATGGAATCACTCAATGTTGAGGAAAAAAATATGGAATCATCAACAAAAGAACAATTGTTGCTCCTCCTCTGGCTTTTGACAGCCTAAATTCTTTGAGGCATGGACTTCAAACAATATTCCCCATCAAGCTGGTTTCAACTTTCTCAAATGGCGTTTGACAGATCAGCTTTGCAGGGTGGAGCCTTGTCATGGACCAGTGTTTATAATTTCCACCATAAATTTTCAATTGGATTGAGATCTGGACTGTTTGCTGGCCATGTCTTTGAGTTGATATGCCTTTCCTGAAGAAAAGCTTTAACACTCTTTGCTCTGTGGCAAGATGCATTATCATCCTGAAAAATTATTTCATCATCACCAAACCTATTTTCTGTCGATGAAATGAGAAAAGTGTCCACAATTTCAATGTACACCAGTACATTTACTGTTGAGGTAATGATTGTCATCTCCCCTGGTCCTTTACCTGACATGCACCCCCATATCATAAATGAGTTGGGAAATTTGATTGTTTTCTTCAAGCAGTCATCTTTATATGTTTCATTAGAACGGCACCTGACAAAAGTTCCAGCGTAATCTCCTTGGCTAATGCAGATTCATGATTCTTCACTGAATAACTCTTTCATCCAATCATCCAGAATCCATGATTGCTTCTCTTTAGCCCACTGTAACCTTGTTTTCTTTTGTTTAAGTGTTATTACTCATTTTCATTTGGCTTTTCTATATGTAAGCTCAGTAAGCTCTATATGTAAGTTCAAGCTGGTTTTTTACAGTTCTGTCCCAAAAATTGGCTCCTGAATCTTTCTGTTTTTCTTTTGCTTTGTTGTGTGTTTTCTATTGTAAAGGCATATTGCTTTGATATTTCTATCTTGATGCTTTGACGTCTTCCTTGGTCGGCCCGTATGTCTTGCTTTATAACCTTCCCATTTAGTTTATACTTGCACCAAATTTTAGACACAGCTGACTGGGAGCAACCAACTTCTTTGGCCATACTCCGTATTGAAATTCCTTGTTGAAGGAGTTTTATAATCCTTTCCATTGTTTCAACTGAGAACTCTCTTCTTGGGGCCATATTTCATTTCAATTAGCCAAGTCAAACAACCCATTAAGGTGCAAGCACTCCCTTTTAACTACTGACTAATTAGCATTTTTAGACTTGTCCCAGTATTTGTTTAAAATGGAAATTAACAGATGATTCCATATTTTTTTCCTCAACACTGAGTGATTCCATACTTTTTTCCTCTACTTGCTCTGGATACGGGAACGAGTACTGCGTCTTACTAGACGCTACGAGGAAACTCCTTTCTCCGATAACTGAAGCCTTATTCAATCATGCAGTGAAACTGCACGGCTATTGGTTCATGCAGTTAGAATAAAACGAACCAATGACGGCGCTGCAGAGCAGCACGAGCCCATGGCGAAGAAGCCCGCCAGAGCCCCCCCAGAATGCATAGGATCTCTGATTCATTCTCCTTCAGCGACAACGATCACTTCTCTTCGCTGGAACTATGAGACTTGAAGTCGACTCACCGACCTCTTGCAGCGGATCAAGCTGACGCAGCGACTTCTCACTCTCCGGGTTGATCGCTCTCCTTGCAAGCTGATCAGCGCACCGCTCTCTAGCAGCTGGATCAGCTCACCGCTCTCAAGGAGCACTGATCAGCACGTCACTCTCAAGCTGCCTGATCAGCGTGCCGCTCACGAGCCACGTTCAGCGCTCAAGAGCGTCTGTGTCAGCGTTTCCCCTGCCGCCGTTTGGCGAGTATAAAAGAGCACTTTTTCAAAGAGCAAATTTCTGCGACGTTGTTGCAAATGTCGCGGCACACATGTGGCTCAAGCAGGGCACCCCCTGCACGATGATGATGGACACAGTGAGTGTGTTTCATGTCTGGGGAAATCCCACACTGAAACCGTGCTCACTGAGACGAACTGCTCTCACTGCGAGAGCATGAGTCTCACCTCTCTGCGCACGCGGATCGCTTTCTTTTCAGAGAGCGGCTCCGCCCCTTGTGCCCTCCTGTTTTCTTCCTCCCAGGAGCCTGTGAGGAAAAAACAGCGGGGGAGAGGATCTCAGTGCTGAGATATGAGTGAGCTCACGTCGGCTCAGGTCCCGCATGCCTCACTCTCTCCATATAGAGAGGATTCCCCCGTCCTGTTCGCCCGCCCAGACCAGCATCCTTCTGCCATCGCAATTGACCTGGTTTTTTTCGGGGGGGCTGATGATGATCCCCTAGATGACAGCATGTCATTGGTGGCCTCAGACGCGGAGGATTGAGCGGGCTGGTTGGCTGACCCTGCCCCCCTGCTGTCTTTAGAGCCCATCGATGCCAGGGCTGGAATGGACGCTGAACTTCTCCGTGTACTGTCCAAGGCAGTCAAGGAGCTCAGATTGGAGTGGTCTACACCTGAGGAGCTCACTCGCAGCCGTCTGGATGAGTGGTTCCTGCCGGGGCGCAGTCAGGCCCCTCATCAGCGAGCAGCCCCTTTTTTTCCTGTAGTCCATGACAAGCTGACTAAGTCGTGGTGCGCCCCCTACTCGCCCCGCCTCCATACTTCCGCTTCACCCGCCCTCACCATGGTCGACGGCGCTGAAAAAAAAGGTTACAAAAAGCTGCCTCCCCTGGATGAAGCTGTCGCCGTGCTTCTCTGCCCGCCCACCGACATCGGATGGAAAGTGAAGGTCGCTCACCCATCCAAGCCGTGCAGGACGACATCAGCTTTCGCTGGACGTGCGTACACCTCTGCTGGCCAGGCGGCTTCTGCACTTTATTCAATGGCCGTCCTTCAGGCCAAACTTCTCTGCTCCATGGACGAGTCCGGACCTGACCCAGCCGCGTTTAGACAGCTACGCAGCGCAACTGACCTGGCCTTGCGTGCTACGAAATCAACGGCTCAGGCCATCGGACAGTTATGGCTCAATTCAATTCACATTTATTTGTATAGCGCTTTTCACAATACATATCGTTTCAAAGCAGCTTTACAGAGAATGCATGTCAACGTTACAATTTAAAGAATGCAGTTAGCAAATAATGTAATAATTTAGGCAATTAATTTACAATCACTGTTAGCAATTTAATTGAAGGTAGAAGCAATGAGCTCCAGGAAAAATGAATTACATGTTAACAATAATTAGGATATATAGAAATTTGGGAATGTGCATATTGATCCAGATGTTGCGTCTTCTGAAGTCCTTGCAGGAGTTGGCTCAACTTGATGGAGATCAAAGAAGCGGACAAAACCCTCTTCCTCGACTCTCTCATCTCTCCCACTGGCCTCTTTTGACCTGCCGTTGATGGATTCGCAGAACACTTCACCGCTGCACAGAAGTCGTCCCAAGCAATGTGAAACTTCCTGCCAAAGCGCTCTAGCTCTGCAACTGCTTCCAGTCGCCCCAAGCCTGCACTGACTCAGCAGTCCACCAAACCCGTGCCTTTGACCACTCCGCCTGCCCTTCAGCCTGAGCCTCGACGGCGCTCCCGCCTTGCAAAGCGCCATCCCTTCCCGAAGCGCCAGGAACCCTGGCCCAAGATAGTGCTGGACCCTGTGCCTCAGAAGTCGTCCTGATTCCTTAGACTGGAAGAGGAGGGGGATAAGTCTCGCTTCGTGAGATTCGCCTTCGAGGGAGTGGCATATCAATATATGGTCCTCCCATTCGGACTTTCCCTAGCTCCTCGTACATTCACAAAGTGTATGGACGCGGCTCTCTCCCCTCTGAGACAGATGGGAATCCGCATTCTAAACTACCTCGACGACTGGCTCGTCTTATGCCAGTTGGAGGCCGAGCTAATGTCTCACAGATCCTTTCTATTCAGCCACCTAGAGTGCTTGGGGCTCAGGATCAATTTTGCTTGGCATCGCGGACGCTTACGTATCAAGGTTGGAAGAACCCTTGTTGGTTCAAACAGGGCGTGACCCTAGGGATAATACACAGGAGGAAGGTCATCTTCACAGATGCGTCCAACACAGGCTGGGGAGCCCTGTGCGACGGCAGACCAGCCTTTGGCGTTTGGTCTAACGAGGAAAGCAGGCTGCACATCAACTGCCTGGAAATGCTGGCAGTCTGATGAGCCTTTCAGACTTTCCTGCCACACCTGGAGGGACACCACATCCTAGTCCGCTCAGACAGCATGATGATGGTGTCCTACATAAATCGCCAGGGCGGGCTCTCCTCCATGCGCCTCTTCAGTCTAGTGGAGAGTCTCTTAGAATGGGCACAGTGCAACCTGTGCTCGCTGAGGGCAACGTATGTGCCGGGCAAACTGAACCAGGAAGCAGACATGCTGTCCTGGAACAATGTCCCCTCGGAAGAGTGGATGCTCCACCCCCAAACGGTTCAGAGGATATGGGAGATCTTCGGGAAGGCAGAGGTCAACCTCTTTGCCTCAGAAGACAACTTTCATTGCCCAATTTATTTTTTAAAGGACAGGGATGTGCTGGCCCACGACTGGCTCAGCCTTCTCCTTTACGCTTTTCCCCCGATTGCCCTGATCCCTCAGGTTATCAGGCAAATCAGGGAACACAAACACAAGGTTGTTCTAGTGGCCCTGCTCTGGACGAACCAACATTCGCTCTCAGAGCTGTCTCAACTGCTCATAGCAGCTCCATTGCCCATTCCCCTGAGATGGGACCTCCTCTCTCAGGCGAACAGGATGATCTGGCACCTCCAGCCTGAGCTGTGGGCTCTGCACCTATGGTCTCTTGATGGGAGCCTGTAGACCTCCCTGAGAATGTTCTAAATACTATTTCACAAGCTAGAGCCCTGTCTACAAGATGCCTCTATGCCATTAAATGGTCGGTCTTCTCCACTTGGTGCACAGCCTGCGGCGAAGACCCATCTATATGCGACACATCTTTGATATTGTTCTTCCTTCAAGAGTTGTTGGATAAGGGTCGTACCCCCTCCACTCTTAAGGTCTATGTGGCGGCTATAGCAGCTTTTCATGCTCCCGTAGCCAGACAGTTGGTCGGCAGGAACAACCTTGTTGTCCGTTTCTTAAAGGGGTCTAGGAGGTTAAACCCACCTCGCCCCTTTACTGTCCCTACATGGGACCTGTCTACGGTTCTGAGGGCCCTTCGGAGCCCTCCCTTTGAACCGTTACAGTCCGCCGACATCCGACCCGTCGCTCAAAACCACTCTGCTATTAGCTTTAGCATCGGTCAAGTGAGTTGGGGATTTGCAGGCACTCTCTGTGAGCCCTACCTGCCTTGAGTTCGGGCCCAACGACTCCAAGGTCGTCCTAAAGCCAAGACATGGTAACATACCTAAAGTGCTTTCCAATCCATTCAGAGCTCAGGTTATCACACTCTCTGCGCTTCCTCCCTCCAAGAATTGAATTTACTCTGCCCAGTCAGGGCTTTGAGAACCTACATTGACCGTTCCGCCCCAGACAGTCGGAACAGCTCTTTGTATGCTTCGGAGGCCGTACCAAAGGGCATCCGGTCACGAAGCAGAGGCTATCCCGATGGATAGTTGATGCAATTGGATAGTTTTGCAGAAATCTGTGCGGCGGCCGGCTGGGCCTCGCCGTCCACTTTTATCAGGTTCTACAACCTGGACGTCCCTACTTTGCAGACTCAGGTTCTTTCTGCATAACTGCCTCTCAGAGTTCGGCTCCCTGGGAACCACGCTCCTACCTGCAGGACCTGTTCTAGCAGAGTTTGACCGTAGCTTGAACTTACTAGAATCCATGATAACTCTGGCTATTCCGAGTCGTTGGCTTAGCTTCCTGCACGCTCTTGGTCCTCCTTGAGTACCTGGGCTGTGCGAAGTTTCTAGAATGATTATTCAGGGCCGGGCTTAACCTCTGTGAGTTTAGCCCGTTTTTGCCTTTTATAGGCCCCGATTTAAGTCCGGGTCCCTGGCTAGTGGCCTTGCTTCACTGTACTTGGGCCCGTCAGGTGCTTAGGACTAATTACTTATCAGTCGTTCCTCTACCTTAGCACGGTGTGATTGTACTGGTTCCCCATAGCATCTAGCAAGACGCAGTATGAGTGAAGTATCGAAAGGCAACGTACTCAGTACTAGTAAGTAACTGCGTTGCTAGCTGTGCTATGTCGCTGCACGACTCTGGTCGTCGCTTCAGTCGAAATAAACCAGAGATCGTATGCGAAATGCCCACTTATATAGCCAGATGCCCCGCCCATTCTGGCGGGCTCTGGTGGGCTTCTTTGCCATAGGCTCGCGCAGCTCCGCCGCGCAGTCATTGGTTCGTTTTATTCTAACTGCACAAACCAATGGCCGTGCAGTTTCACTGTGTGATTGAATAAGGCTTCAGTTATCGGAGAAAGGAGTTTCCTCGTGGCATCTAGTAAGACGCAGTACTCATTCCCGTATCTCAGGGAACTGAGGTTACGTTAGTAACTGAGTAAACTGTTTGAGCTGCGCATGCTGAAGCTGAATAGAATCAACCCCTGTACTGAAGCGCTTTGCTAGGTTAATTAACTCAACGGAACACATCCTATACAAAATAATTCTGATATTTATACAAAATAAACATAATATTACAAAATTCATTTGCACAAAATCATGCACAGATGAACTTGAACTAAGTTACATAGTCAAAAACTTGTTTATAAATATATTAACCCCCTGGAGCCGGCGGTCGCGCCGGCGATACCACCTTGCTTTTTTTCTTATCAGTATGAAAGAGACTCAAAATACTCCGTCAATTTTGCACATACAATTAAGAGTTATACTCCATTTTAATCTGTGAAATATATTCTTTTATTTGTGTACCCTCAGAGTAAAAACAAAATGTGCTTTTTGCAAAATAAAGAAAACTAACATGATGCGTGATCAGTCGTCTCCCTCTGAACGAAGTCCAATCTGATAGTTCTCAGAAAATGAACTGTAACTTAGTGAATACTTATCACAAAAAAATGAGACTTATGTCTAAAGAAACGTTGAAATGTCAGGTTTTAAATCGTGTAAGTCAAATCGAAAACAAATATTCTCTGTTTATGTAATCTGAATGAAAACAGACATTTCAGACGTCCGTGAGTCAGCTCATTATCCGCTAATGCGGCCACGCCCACGGAGTGAGCGCTATTCAGACGCAAATTCTGAGGCAATACATGTATACATCGTCGCAATCGTGTATTTATTATCTTCAAAAGTGTTTATCTGCATGTTATAGCGATCTCTGGAAGCCTCTGTTAGTTCCTGGAATGTGACATGATATGCCTGTTCTTCTAACGAGTCATTTGTGGACTAAATGTGCACAGAGCGCCCTCCGGCTGCAAGTATGAATTGAAAACACAGTATCCAGCGCTCATAGTGATGACAATAAATATTGAATAAATATTACTCCTCTGTATAGAAAATTGACATAAACATATGAGAATCCATCAATATTTCTCCAAATGTGCATACTTTTAAGCTAAAAGCCCTGATGGATGTTGTTTTGTCAAAGGTAACGACTCCGTTTTTCATATTCATATCTCCTGACGCATAGGCTATTAACAAATTATGGTCACTATAAGAGCAAAACAGAGGTCAAAACAGAGTCTTAAATCTTTTTAATGATGTATAGTTTGTCAACTGCACATTAACATTTAGGCTATATAATATAACAAATATAATAGCCTATATGAAATGCCATAGAGGTAACATGAATGTTCAGACACTTTGCATCACAGAAATACATTATATTTTAAAGTATATTAAAATAGAAAACCATTATTTGGTTTGAGACTTCAAAAGAAAAACATTTATATAGTAATGCGTCCAATCTTTTGACTGGTACTGTAATTTAACATAGGCCTATACAAAATTTTCTTCACATGATGTGCAATAATACGTGCATGCATGAGATCACAATCATGTTTTCTGTCAAGAGTGGACATTATATTAACGTTAATACTGTTATCAGCATGATCACAGAGGGTTTTTTCACAAGGGCTCATTATGCGGGTCATTATGCAGGTCATTATGTGGGTCTTTGTCTTCTCAGGTGTGAATCACAACATTATTCATGAAGATTCACACCTCCATGCATACTGTGTTTCTTGACAAAAAGTGTCTTACAAAATGTAAATCACTATATTGTTTTATATGAACTGAGTAGGCAGGATCATTTTTACATCATTTTGAAGCAAAAACTCTAGTCTACAACCTCCAATACCCAGAAGTCTTGTGAACACACATTTTGTATTTATTTTGTGGCCGTATTTCAGTGACTTAAGTTTTTTGTTTTTTCAATAACCACACATAAACGTTATTCTTTCAAAAATACAAATATGTACATGCATGTTGCTCACATATTATGGTATCCTAGTTCGTGCTGAATACAGTGTAATGACACCTTTTCCATTAACATGTTTATGAACAACTGAAAAAAGCACAAATGTCAGGGCATGTCAAAACTTCTCCAGGGCCCCAAAAATCCTCAGACCCCAGAGGGTTAATGGCAAGAGTGTCATTTCACTGTATTCAGCACGAACTAGGCTACCATAATATGTGAGCAACATGTATGTACATGTTTTTATTTTTGAGAGAATACGTTTATGCGTGGTTATTGAACAAACAAAAAAGTCACTGAAATAAGGCCACAAAACAAATATGTGTCCATAAGACTTCTGGGTATTGGAGGGTGAAGTCCAAAATGTTTGCTTCAAAATGATGTGAAAATCATCATGTCTACTCATTCACATAAAACAATATATTGATTTAAATTTTGTAAGACACTTTCTGTTTAGAAAGACAGTATGCGTGGAGGTGTGAACAATCCTGAATAATGCTGTGATTCACACCTGAAGACACAAAGAGCCACATAATGACCCACATAATGAGCCGCATAATGAGCCTTTCAGTCAGGTAGGCTATGTGAGAGAGAACTAAAGAATCAATTTACAAAGTAGTTTATTTTGTAGTTTATTTAGAATATAAGTAACAAAATAAATGAGACATGTTTTGAATAAATAAGGGCACAGTTTGAGTATACAGTTTTACCTGGAAATAAATCCTGTTCAAAGATATAAGTGAACATCACTTACCCAGCATTCCAAGGTTTTGGTGTTTCTATGCACTAGAGAAAAAAAAGAAAAAAATTTCCTGCTTCCAGTCAGTGATCTCACTATTATATTCATTCAGAATATCCGATGTGGGCCAGTATCTGGTCACTATGATTCTCAAATCTGTGAGATAAAAGAAAAAGCCCTCTGCAAGCATGCTGATAACTAATCATTTCAACTATTAAGTTAATATAATGTCCACTCTTAACAGAAAACATGATTTTTGCAATCTCATACATGCACGTATTATTGCACATCATGTGAAGGAAATTCTTGTATAGGCCTATTATATTTTAAATTATTGTGTTCGCAATTATTGTCGCAACTTCCTGTTGTCAAAGCTAATGACTGTACCAAGTTTGATGGCTGTAGGTAAAACTAACCCCCAACTTTAGTCAAAAGGTGGTACTATAGAGCCCCTCCTCCACGCCCATTTCTAAGACTTTGCCCATGTCTACTGGCCGACAACTCTGATGTGTGTGTTGAGTTTCATGCAAATTGAAGCTCAAAACTTCATGCAAATTGAGTCTCAAAAACACCCCCCAAAAAATATTAAAGTTTGACGTGTTGCCATGACAACAGTATTCAAGATATAAAAAATCCTTTCACAGGTGTACATCTGCAGTGTACACCTGTGAACATTATTCTGAATTCTTCTTCTTCTTTGGGTAGAAGTCAGTAGCGGAGCTCGCGGGCTTGCGGGCCTGGCAAAAGTGCACATCATAGGTGCATATCAGCTGCAAAAGGCGCATCTGTGAAACCTAAAATGACAAATGGGACACCCTACAGTCTTGTGGCCATACGGTGGTCATTGTACCCACACTTGTGGATTTTGCACTTGACCACTTGTCTGCTTACATGACGTGTTTCCGGAGTTTGGCCAAAGTGTTCAAGTGGGCATGAAGACTGCAGGTGTTTTAATATTTTTGTTTACTCAATGGGACATACGGCCCTTCAAGTTGAATACACCTATTTTTTGGTCCAGGATTAACCCTTTCACACGTAAATTTAAAATATTCTGGCTGAGCCCCCAGCGTGAGTTTTTCAAGGCGGCTGTTATTTAGAACGTATCACTTTATTGTTTCCATGATGACACGTCATTGCTTGTTACGTGACACACCGCAGCCACAATAGCGCTGTATGACAGATGATCTGCTTTTATTTCATTTTTCCTTTTTTATTCAAAATATTCACAATTTTTTTAACTATATCATGAAATATCTGATATTCCGATTGTCAAATATGTGCAAGTGGATTTGTTTTGCTGTTTAAACGCCTTTATAATGATCACGTTAGATGAGCTATATGCTCGATGGGCACCGCCACCGTTAGTTTGCGCCGTGCACAGAGAATCGGATCTGTTGGATTTACAACACGCGAATTCATCCACTTCTCCCGAAATACATGAAAGTGAGCCGGTAAACTGGGAGAAGAATAGAATAAACCTTAAAGTTACTTACACAATGTGTATCTTACATGAATATAACGTGTCATATAATTATTATGAAAAGGATTGTAATTGCCGCTTCTATAGACATCAGTGTGTATTTTACAAACTCTAAATGTATTGTTTTGTTAGTACTTATGTGTATTTAAATGTCTGAAATCTAAAATAAGCATTATGCGGTTGAAAACACTGCATATTTGTGATATATGAAAAGCACTGCGCGCTTCCGTCTCTGGTTTAGCGCCAGCCAAAGCGCGCAAGCACATTTGAATTTGGCAGTTGATCACGTCATGCACTGAACGTTCTAATCACACCGGTGTGATCATACGCGTCAAAGGGTTAATGAGCATTTTAAAAATGAATCAATTAAATGAATAAATCATTGGCTCATTCATGAAGACCCTGCGACCCAAGTGGTTTGAAAAATGGATGGATTTATAAAGACTATCACTTGCCGCCACCTACTGGTGTAACAATGTAATATGCAGAAAGAATCATGAAAAAATCCCCACCACTCCAGAAAGAATGTGTAAACACTAGCTGAATCGGGAATAGCATACTACTACTCTTACTATGTCGGCCTCATTTCATACTCTAAAAAAGAAAGAATTGAGTGCTCTTGGGCTGTTATATCAGCACTCATTTAATACTGACTGACAAATCAAGAAATTACTTCAGACAAATTATATATATATATATATATTAGGCTTGTCAAGCGATTTAAATTTGAATCTAATTAATTACATGACGTGGTGATTATTTAATCTAATTAATCTCACGTCAATTTTGGCTAAGAACTTACCATCAAAAGATAATTTGAAGTCATTATTGTAAAGCATCAAATAGACATTACAAAAAGTAGCTTCAGAAAGAAATATTTAATTCGATTCAACATAGACATTTTTACACAAACTTTTGGACCATGAGGTTGAGTAAATGATGACTGAATTTTCATTTTTGGGTGAACTATACCTTTATTTATTTATTTTTTTAATTAATATGGAAATATAAAATTATTTTTTAAAATAAAATTAGACTCTAAATAAGAAAACTGCCAGTAGGTGGCGGCAATTGTTTTGATGATTAAGTCGTTCGTTCATTCATTCGATTCATTCAAACGGCTGGATTTGTTCAGGAGTGAAGTAAATAAATGGTTCTCTTCAGGCATCTTGAACTTGAAGCGGCGCTACACAGAACGATGACATGTTTGACATCAAAGTAGTAAAGTACCGGGAGAGCAAATAGAGAGCAGATAGCTCCGTATGCTTTTGAATCGCTCTCAATGTACTTTGATATCATACACCAATCAGTCGTTGTATCAGCGCTTCAAGTTCAACAAGTATTTTATGAATGGTCCGCTGAATCATTGATTTCACTTGGTTCATTCAAAATGCAGATTCAGAAATGAAACACTGCTGTGTATTGCGCGGAGACAAACAGTTCTGCTTTGTCTTTACATTTTCATTGGCAAAATTTAACAAAATAGACAATATTTTTGCCCCCATATCTTCAATTTTATGGACTTTCTGACTGCATTCTATAGGCTTCATCGTGCAGTGAGTTGCCCTGCATCATATTTGTCATCAATCAACTGTATAAAATGTCAGATGAACTACATAGTTGTGGGGCGGGGCAAGTGCGTTAATTGCATTAAAAATTTTAACACGTTATTTTTTTTACCGTAACTAATTCATCTAATTAACGCGTTAAATCGACAGCCCTAATATATATATATATATATATATATATATATATATGTGTATATATATATGAAGTTTAATAGATAACATACACATTCTGTGTACATAAATGTAAATAAAATAATAAAGCAAATAATTGGATGCATAGTTTACTGTAAAAATGCAGAAAGCTTTAAAACATACAGGACATCAAATTAAATTTCCATTTCTTGTTAAATGCAAAAAGTCAATGTCATTTTTTATAAGGAGATACATAATGCAGGCCCAGAACATGGCTGTGATGTAGATGGTCATTGCGAATCCACTGTCCCTAGTGCTGACCCGGCCTACTCTGCAGAGCCTGCCACAGCCTGTGGAGAGCAGAACTAATGGGTCAGACAGCCCTGAAAATAGTGCTGCTATTGTATAGCTTTTGTTACTCATGATATGACATGTGAATACACCAGTTCAACATACTATAAAGTGTCTTTGTAGTCTTTTGGATACTTAACTGTTCGTTTTCTCAGTTAAAAATATTAGAATACATAGAAATGTTTATCATTTAAAGCACTTTAGATGAAGATTTACCCATCATTTGTTTCTTTGTGTTCTTCTCTGGTTTTAGCAAAATTATGTAACATTTGGGAGCAAATATGCAAAATAATAAACCACAACTTGATGCTAAAATAGCAAATATCTGCACAGCTACAGTAAATTTTCCAGGAGAACTGACATAAGCTGGGATAAATGTGAGCCAGACAGCACAGAATATAAGCATACTGAATGTGATGAACTTGGCTTCATTGAAGTTATCAGGGAGCTTCCGAGCCAGAAAAGCTAAAACAAAACATAAGATTGATAGCAGGCCAGTATAACCCAGAACAGCCCAGAAACCTAGAGCTGAACCTAAGTTACATTCAAGGACGATCTTTTCTCTGTAATAGCTCGAGTTCATATATGGAAAAGGAGGGGATATTGTTAACCAAAGTACACATATAATCACCTGTATTAACGTTAAACAAACAACACTAAGTTGTTGTGCAGGTCCAAACCATTTCATAATATTACTTCCTGGAAGTGTAGCCCTGAAGGCCATTAACACAACTATTGTTTTGCCCAGAACACAGGAGATACAGAGGACAAATGTGATCCCAAATGCTGTGTGACGCAACATACAGGACCACTCAGTGGGCCGACCAATGAAAGTAAGTGAACAGAGGAAACACAGTGAGAGTGAGAAGAGCAGCAGGAAGCTCAGCTCTGAGTTATTGGCTCTGACAATAGGTGTTTCTTTATGAAGATAAAACAGAAAAGACACAAATGCTGTTAATAACACCCCAGTGAAGGAGAAAATACAAAGCACCATCCCCATGATTTCTGTATAGGAAAGGAATTCAACCACTTTTAATACACATCTGTCTTTGCTTTCATTCGACCAGTACTCCAAATCACAAGGAAAGCAGTCACTAGAATCTGTGAAGGAATATCAAGAAAAGATTACTTGAATGGAAAGTGCATCATGAAGTCACTTGACCAATGGACAGTATTACACTTCACTGTATCACATTTTCATGAGAGTTATTCAGCATGCACAAATTCACCTGTGCCATTACTGATTTCTCCCTCTGCACATGGAATGCAGTCATAACAGCAAACAGGTCGTCCTTTTTGCACAGCTTTCCTAGTGCCTGCAGGGCAGCTCTCACTGCACACGGACACAGGCAACTATGAAAAAAAAAAAGTCATATAAATACCGAAACGATATTTGAATTAAATGAATTGCTTGACAAAATAGAATATTTTTATTTTTTTTGCTTTTGCAACTCCACTTAATATATTTTCAGACAGATTCATGTAAACTACTGTTTTTCATTGGTTTTCCTAATTCAAACAGATACTTCATATGCCCTCAATAATGCATTATACAGAATCAATGTACCTGTCCACTGTTCCCTGCCCATAACATGTGTTCCTGATTAACTTGAAGATGTTGATATTGCTCTGAAGGCAGTGAACTTTCAAAAGATCCCACATGCCTAAACTGTAGACTTCCATCCTCAGCAGGCTGCCAGTTCACCAGGTCATATCTCGCCACTGGATCACCATTTGCATCAAAGAAAATTTCTTCACCTGTTTTAACAGTGAATCTCACATCTCTCATATACTCCAACACCTGATAGGAAATGTCAGGAACATGATTAATGTTTCAGTATAATTTCTAACCTATTATTTGTTGTGCTCTTACCTTTTGTGTTGTGGGCCATTCTCTTTTGCTGCTGATGGTGGAGGATTTTAAGTCTTTTAATACGTTATGTAGTGCATGAGCGACAGAATACACTGCAGTGTACACTTTATTTACTATTCGTTGCTCTGTTACATCAGTATATTCATTTTGCTGCTCAGCCAGTCTCTCTGAGCCAGTACAACCGCCACTGTTCCTGAAAGAGCACTGAAAAGCTGTTTCCCAGAATTCTTTTAACAGTTCATTGTTTGGTTCTTGATCAGGGTGCACATTCACTAGGAACTCTTGCAGGCCCGCAAGTTTGGCATTTGCTACAGTAAAGCCCACAGCTCCAGAAAGGAAACTGTATTCCTTTGTTTCTGCAAGAGTTCGAGAAGTGATCCAGGATTCACTGCCAACCCACTGCAGCCCTGTGATGTTGTGTTGTGCAATTACTTTCACAAGGGGGACAAAATCTCCTAGTGCAACAAAAGCCAGCACCACTCTGGCAGTACCCTTTTTTATTACTTCCAGTGTCTTCAGAATCTGCTCTTCTGGATCAGTTCGAAATATGGCCTCTGAGTATTCAATACAAATCCCTTCTTGTTTTGCAGCCTCCTCAAATGCTACAATACCATTATTGCCATAGTCACTGCGACTCCTGACAGTCCCAACCCAAGTCCAGCCAAAGTGCTTGACAAGCTGAGCCAGTGCTCTACTTTGGTAATAATCACTGGGTATTGTTCTGAAGAAGGTTGGAAACTTTTTTCTGTTACTCAGACATGCACATGTGGCAAAATGACTGATCTGGGAAAAAAAAAAAAAAAAAAAAAGTATTTCAACCATGTATTAACTTTTCATCCCTCCCCCCTTACAACAATTTACAAATATATAAATATATATATATATATATAAATATTTTAAATCTTCCAGTGCTTCATCAGAGTTCTTACAACAGGTAAGCTGAATGGGCCAGCGACAGATGCCAATCCAATGGTGGGAGAGGAGTTTGACTCTCCAATAATGGCATGAACACCTGGTGGTCTAAAGCAGGATGTGTCACTCAAAGTATCTTCATAACCATTCATTAATGCCATGCTTGAGAGGACAGCATGAGCTATAGAGCCACAGGAGTCGTATATCTTATATCCCAAAGAAACACCAGGCAACAGTTGTGTGCTGTTATTAATCTCCTCAATGGCAAAAATCAGTGTCTGAGCAAATTTGAATTCACGTAAGTTGAAGCTGTGAAAGTAAAGCATAATTTGAGTGTTACATTTTGCAAAGAATAATCTCAGAGTAACATTCAACTTTTTTTTTTTTTTTTTTCTTAAATCATAATATCATACAGACCTGATGCATTTTATTGGCTCTGGTTTGGAAGTGAAAGGATGCATCTTTAGCAGAGCACTTCTGTGGATTGTGAAAATTGCTCCAATGTTGATGTCTCTTTCTGCAGAGAGTAGAGGAAGGGCAGGCTGACCAAGCAGTCTGCAGACCTGTGCTGAAGCTGTTACACAGACCCCATGTAGCAGCACTAGCAGCAGAAACACAGTCCTCTTTGCCATGCTAATATGTATGCAGATTAGGAACCTCTGAGACTTACAGGGAAAGTGTCACCTTTTATTGAGTTTTTGAATGCTTTGGGGTTGGCATATTGAATAATTTACTCATTATGGAAGAAAGAGCAGCGCAACTAGATATTTAGGGATCAAAGGGCATAAAAAGGTGCTGGAACCTTATAGTTTAAATTGTAGATGGCACCATAATACGTACATTTACATTTGTTCCCCCTAACTCTGACACCATATGATCTCAAACTGAAATTCAATTCAGTCTTTAAGATTTTTTTTTTTTTTTTGGCTTTCAAGGTCCAAAAAAACAAACAAAAAACAAAACTGATACACATTAGATACATGAAATTCAGAGGTCGCTTGCCAAATAAAAACATACAATTAAAAACATGTCTTTGTGTTCAAGATAAATATTAATTTGAAACCAAACTTTTTTTTCCCCCTAATAACCTTTAATATAGGTTAAATTTGCCTTTTTGTGCAGAGATATGTCAGTTTGTGTAAGTCAGCAATGTATATTTCTCTCATGGGAGCTTAATGGAAAAACTCTATGTCTATGCATATGGAACTGCTGTTCCCACAAAGAGGGAAATTGCACATTATTATGGGATATCACACTTCTGCGTAATTGGGATATCGTACTTCTGTAGTGTCCCCCCTAAGGGGGGACACTAGAGGCAAAAACTTTTTTTTCAGGCACCTGTCAATTTTGAGATTTTGCACTTTTTGGCTTTTCATAAAGTGTTTTTTCAGACTGGTGGAAAGAAAACATCCAAAATACACTTTCAAGTGGACTTTTTCTATTTGCGTCTATAGATTTCAATTACAGTAAATATCTTTAAAGGGCATTTTCTCAAAATGAGTTCCCTTTCATGGGAGCTCCCGCTGCGTTAGAACACGGTAGGAACGGTGTTTAAATATGCAAATGAGGCATTATCTAATTAAATATGCGCTAATTTGCATACATTTCTAGAACAAAAATCTGAATATTGGATGACGTCAGGTTCAAAATTCTCGTTTAATTTTTTGTACATATTAAATTCAAAGGTTTTTACAGAGGGAATTTTGGATATCTCTTTTTATTACTCCATAAATCAGAAAATACTATCAACATCCAGAAAAAAAAATATTTTCACCATTTTTTTAGGAATAAAATGTATAAAATCAGGCAAATTAAATATCAACAAATCCCTCTGTAAAAACCTTCAGAATATAGATGGGAACAAAACTGTAAAGTTTGGTGTATATAAATTCTGCTGAAGTGGAGATTTCTGACTCAGAGCAGGAGAAAAAACGTCTTGGGTTACGCATGTAACCCTGGTTCCCTGAATAGGGAACGAGACGCTGCGTCAGAACGCGGTGGGAACGCCTCTCCGTGATTGCGTCGTGAAGCACATGTGTAAACTGTCCAATAGCGTGACGGAACATCATAGGCAGGTGACGTCACAGACCAGGAAACTATAAAGCATACCCAGAACAAAGAACGCTAGCTTCTGTGTCTTCAACAAGCGCTCTGTGTATCTGTCTTCTGTCATATTTATTGTTGTTTGTCCAAGCACAATATATATATATATATATATGTATATATATATATATATATATATATATATATATATATATAAAATGACTGAAATGGCGAGCAAACAATTCAAGCCGTGTGCTTCTCCCTGCCCTCGCTTCATTACGAGCGGGGACACACACAAGCTTTGCATTGTTTGTTTGGGAGTGGAGCATGCCCAGGCAGCCTTCGAGGGGGTTGCTTGCGAGCATTGCGACAAGTTCAACGTCCGAACTCTCCGCTCCCGCCGGGCGCTCTTCGAGGAGGGCGCCTCGGCTCCTTCCACGAGGAGATTGTATGCCATCAAGTGGAGAATTTTTTCTTCTTAGTGTGAAGAAAGGATTTTAGACCCAGCTGCTTATGCTGTGGGTTCTGTTCTCGAGTTCTTGCAAGAACGTTTCTCCGCTGGATTATCCCCTTCTGCTCTAAAAGTTTATGTTGCAGCTATCTCTGCATATCATCAACCCATTGAGGGTACTTCGGTGGGGAGAAATCCCTTGGTCACACGATTTCTCCGTGGTACACTGAGGCTGAGGCCTGCTCAGCGCACAAGAACACCGGCTTGGGACCTAGCAATTGTGCTAGAGAGCTTGACCCTGGATCCTTTTGAACCATTAGAAGAGGTTCATGAAAAGTTTTTCTTACTCTCAAGACTATCTTCTAGCCATTTCGTCTCTTAAGAGAATTGGAGACTTACAGGCTCTTTCAGTTGCTCCGTCATGTCTGGAATTTGCTCCGGGCATGGTCAAAGCTTTTCTTCACCTGAGACCCGGTTATGTGCATAAGGTCCCTACTAATAGTCAAGTCAAGTCACCTTTATTTATATAGCGCTTTTTACAATGTAGATTGTGTCAAAGCAGCTTTACATTGATAACTGGTACATTATTTGGCTGCACAGCAGCTCTTAAAGAATAGTGTCAATGCAGGCAGATCAAAGCACTGTTGAATATCAAATGTCAAGTCAAATGTCAAGTGTCCCCAACTAAGCAAGCCAAAGGCGACAGCGGCAAGGAACCCAAACTCCATCAGGTGACATCAGGTGGCAGACAAGTGGCAAATAGGTGTTTAAATGGAGAAAAAAACCTTGGGAGAAACCAGGCTTAGTCGGGGGGCCAGTTCTCCTCTGGCCAACAGTGCTTTGTTACGATTCACGTTGCTATCGTAAGTCCAATAGTATCACAACATTCAAAGTATTTATTCCAGTTCCATCCAACTGAGGATAATATTGCAGGGTCCATTATGCTGCAGGTCTTCTGTCCTCCACCTTTCACTAACCCAGATCAGGAACAACTTAATCTGCTCTGCCCAGTTCGGGCTTTAGATGCATATGTCCACAGAGCTGCCCTGTGGCGTAAAACAGATCAATTATTTGTTTGTTTTGGGTCGCCCAGGAGAGGGTGTCCTGCATCGAAGCAGAGGATGAGCAAGTGGGTGGTCGAGGCCATCTCACTCGCTTATGAGTCCGCCGGGCAGCCTTCTCCTTTGGCTGTCGGGGCTCATTCTACTAGGAGTATGGCTGCTTCTAAAGCTTTGGTTTCTGGAGTCTCCCTGCAGGATATATGCAATGCAGCAGGGTGGTCTTCACCTCATACTTTTATTAGGTTTTATAACCTAGATCTTGGCTCTACTCAGGGGTCTTCTGTTCTTTTGTCCTGATACACTCAGGCATTTGAGACTATGGCGTAGTGGGTATTGCGTTCCCACCGCGTTCTGACGCAGCGGGAGTTCCCATGAAAGGGAACGTCTCGGGTTACGTATGTAACCCTGGTTCCCTGAACAGGGAACGAGACGCTGCGTCTCCCTGCCATACTCCCAGCATGCCTGAGAGCGCTTTGCTTCAGCCAATCAGAAGCTAGCGTTCTTTGTTCTGGGTATGCTTTATAGTTTCCTGGTCTGTGATGTCACCCGCCTATGACGTTCCGTCACGCTATTGGACAGTTTACACATGTGCTTCACGACGCAATCACGGAGAGGCGTTCCCACCGCGTTCTGACGCAGCGTCTCGTTCCCTATTCAGGGAACCAGGGTTACGTACGTAACCCAAGACGTTTTTTCTCCTGCTCTGAGTCAGAAATCTCCACTTCAGCAGAATTTATATACACCAAACTTTACAGTTTTGTTCCCATCTATATTCTGAAGGTTTTTACAGAGGGATTTGTTGATATTTAATTTGCCTGATTTTATACATTTTATTCCTAAAAAAATGGTGAAAATATTTTTTTTTTTCTGGATGTTGATAGTATTTTCTATTTATATCCAAAATTCCCTCTGTAAAAACCTTTGAATTTAATATGTCCAAAAAATTAAACGAGAATTTTGAACCTGACGTCATCCAATATTCAGATTTTTGTTCTAGAAATGTATGCAAATTAGTGCATATTTAATTAGATAATGCCTCATTTGCATATTTAAACATAACATTTTAGAAAACTTGTAATACAAAAAATGTTTGCAATTTTTAATGTAATCAATCAGCTGGGGTAGTATGGTGATATCTATTAGTTATTTTTTTTACCCTGTTCACCTGGGGTGTCTCGCCTTAATAGTCAAAAACATTTTAATTGCTAAAAAGCCTAAAAAGCTAGTGGCACATGCATGGTGACAATGCATTGTCTCTGTTACGTCCCCTGTTGGCATAGAGGTATGAGGAAGACGTACATAATAAAATTTAAACACTCTCTTATAATTTTGGTCTCTGGGGAGTACTGTGGGTGAATGACACAAGGACAACCGAGATAACTGCAAGTGGTTCGCTTTATTTACAAGGAAATATAATTTACAAAAATGAAAACACGAAAAAAACAAAATCCTTATTTACAGCTATATACAACTAAGCAAAAAGAAAAGAAAAATAATAAATTGAAATAAGCCACAGAGAGAAAGAAAATGAGCGATGTTAAACAAAAATAACAAAACCAAAACACTCACTGACTAATCCCCACCCTCTAAACTAACTGAAAACAAAACCAGAAAATAAAGAAGTCTTAAGCGTTCAACACGCCATTACTAAAGCTTCACTAACTAAAAACAAAACTTACACAAAGTTGCACACGCTCCTGCCCTAGTGTGTCTAACAGAGGTAATTCTACGTGTGTGTAAGATGTAAGTCACGTGACATACTTTCCTTTTCTCTACTCTCTGAGCTGGTGAAGATCATAGTGATGATCTCCTTCCCACCTCTGCTTCAAGCCTACATTGTCAAATGGCTTAATTATTTGTTAATGTGCTGTACCCTACAGAAGCAATACCTCTTGGAGAAGACACAATCACACAGTCCGCCATTGCTGCACTGACAAGAATGTCTTTTGTTTTTGAAGAAAATGCTCCCTCAACTCTACCAAAATTCGTTTATGTCTGCGCGAATCATTTCACACCAGACTTTGTGAACAAATGTAATACAAAGGGACAATACAAAACAGAGGTTGTGCTAAAAAGTTGTTACTCAAGGATAGATCAGTACAAACTGTCTGTGATCCAGCTTACAGCCTCCAGAGTGATACTGGATACGGCAGTAATAAAGGTGAGAGCACTTTATTACAGTTCATCGGAGTTGATTTACAGATATAAAGTTTACCAGTTTATTAAGCACCACCCGAAAAGGCATAAGGTCTTTATATATTTGTTTACTGTTAGTTGTAACGAGTGTTTCTGTGTACTTCGCTATGTATGTTGATGATAATGCAAGGAAGAGAGAGAGAGTTTATGGATAATATTTTAATGCACACTTTAACTGTGTTTTATTAAGCTCTTACAGTGATTTTCTAGTATGAAAATGCTTTATATTTTGTGTGAATTACAATAAACGTTATAAAAATCATCAGTAAACAGGCTTTTACTAATATAGTGGATAAAAACAAGAAGACAATATAAGTTATAACCGTAATTAAACTAACTATACCTGTTCTATCTCCATGCAGCATATATTCGCAGTTTCTGACATTATAGTGCGTCCTGACTGACTCCTGACACCGGAGAATGAGCTCTTGAAGCTCCGCCCTCTTAGGCTGAGTGCAGCAGCTCATTTTCATTTAAAGGGCACACACTGAAATGGCGCGTTTTTGCTCACCCCCAAAAAGTGGAAATTTTATCATGCTATAAAAAATTATCTGTGGGGTATTTTGAGCTAAAACTTTACATACACACTCTGGGGACATCAGAGACTTATTTAACATCTTGTAAAAGGGGGCATAATAGGTCCCCTTTAATTCAAGGACATTGTGAGTAAATGCATAGCATTATCAGGTGCAGGCTGGCCAGCTTGAAAAAGTTGCCGGGGTCCTAGAATATCACGAGTGAGCAAATGGAAATGATGCACCATGTTTTGTGCTCCGTTTAGTTTTGTTTTGTTCTGTTTAATAAATACAAACTTGATCTTCATTCCATCACGCTTGTCTATGGCCTCATATTTCAAGTGTGCAACAAATTCAAAGCTCATTAAAGAATCATTGGCATACAAGTCCTCCAGCGTCTTTATACCTTTACTCGCCCATGCTTTTAGGGAACCATCAGCAATATCAAGAGGTATAATAGGGTTTTCCCAAAGTGATAAATGTCTAAGCAGAATAATACTAAAGCTGCATACCCATGCAGAAAATGTATGAAGTGTTAACAGATTTTTAGTGAATGTAGATAAAACATCAGTAGTCATAGGATACACCTTCTGTCAAGATGATTGATCGTGACCTCTGACCTCTCTGACCCTGTGGCCTCTACGGATCCACGACGTTCCCCTCCCCCACGGGCCACCCACAAAGTTTTCCCATCCCCCCATGGTTGACCGTAGTATCACCCCAATGACCTTTGACATTGTTGGTGATCCTCCGGGGACCGATATGCCCTTTGACAGCATATTTTGAATAGCGATGTTGCCCTGTGAATCTCTGGATGTCTTCTGGGTGATCAAATTGCAGACGGATGATTTTAAAGGATTGAGGGTCATTTTAAAGGCTCACATGTGTGGTGTGACGGCATCCGCATTCCGGCTGGCTCATGGTCATTTTATGCCGCTCTCATCTCTCTGTCTGTGCAAACGAGAAGCAACAAGATTCTAGAAACAGTCAGGTCGAATCATAATAGATACTGTGGACATGTCCAGACATGTTGTTGATGCCATGTTTTACATGTAGGCCTTCCATTGACATGATGATTTTCTACCCCATAAACTCCCACATCACTGTAAACTTTCCGCATTTTATATTTTATAATGTAAAAAATTGTTTTCCTAATGGGGATACCTTTTGCTCATGTCAAAACATTTAATCTATTATTACACAGCTCTCTCTCTCTCTCTCTCTCTCTCTCTCTCACACACACACACACACACATGAAATATAAAACACACAAAATGAGGTTCATCAAGTAGATGAATATTCATTTTAACTTTGTCAAAGCATAAGAGGTTTTTGTGGACATGTTTTGTGGAGGCCTTCCATAGACATGACTATTTTTCTATCCTTACCCCTAAACAGACCCAATCGCAGTATTCTTTCTGTATGTACAAAAACATCATTTAGTATAAATGGTGTTAAGTATATTTAGTATATTTCAAAAAAGTTCATTGAAAAACATTCACTTCTTTTTAAAGTTTATAAAACAATTTATAAATACAATGTAAAATCATATATAACACTCAATTCAATAACAAACATGGTACTAAAACACTATTAAACATTTTATTTATAAAACAACTCTATAAAACAGCTCTTTTTTCAAAGAGCATGGAAAAGCAATCCGTACTTTTTGATGTCCTTAACATGAAAAGCAGAATGCAATAAAGTCGAAATCTAAAAATCTCTCTCCAAGTAACTTCATGCAACCGTGCTGTGAAATCTGAGACAGAGAGGGTGGATGAATGTCTCAGGTTACAGATGTAACCCTGGTTCCCTGAGTAGGGAACGAGACGCTGCGTATAACGCATTGGGAACCTTCTGCGTGATAACGTCATTGAAGCACTCATGTATCTAACCAATCGCGTAGCGAGACGTCAGAGGCGGGTGACGTCACGGACCAGGAAACTATAAAGCATACCCGGATGCAGAGATCGCTAGCTTCTGGGATAAGTCTGAAGCAAGCACTCGCAAGTATGCTGGGGGTACGGCAGGAGACGCAGCGTCTCGTTCCCTACTCAGGGAACCAGGGTTACATCTGTAACCTGAGACGTTCCCTTTCGTGGGAACTGTCGACGCTGCGTATAACGCATTGGGAACGCAATCCCAACTGTGCCGTAGCTTCAGGTACTTGCCAATGTTAGCTTGACAGAATAGAAGACCCCGGAGTGGAGTTAACATCAAGGTTATAAAACCTGATAAATGTGTGCTGGCATGACCATCCAGCTGCATCACAGATATCATTAATGGAAATACCAGACATCAGAGCCTTTGATGCCGCCATACCCCTGGTAGAGTGGGCGCGGACATTCAATGGAGAAGGCTGTCCGGCCGCTTCATATGCAAGTGAGATGGCCTCGACCACCCACTTGCTCATCCTCTGCTTAGATGCTGGGCCCCCTTTCTTAGGGGACCCATAACAGACAAATAATTGATCTGACTTTCGCCACAGGGCAGCTCTGTGGACATACGCATCCAAAGCCCTCACTGGGCAGAGCAGATTCAGTTTTTCCTGATCCGAAGTCTCGAAGGGAGGAGGATAGAAGGCCTGGAGCACAATGGGACCTGGGACATTGGTGGGGACCTTCGGGACATCCCCCTCAAGAGGAGCATGATAGGCTAAAATAGCCGCAACATAAATCTTCAAGGTTGAAGGAGATAGGCCCTCCGAGAACTTTTATTGGAGGAATCTTAGCACGAAGCTTATAGAAGAGTGGACAGGGTCCGTATTATTTTGTCTATACCAAGTAGAAAATAAATTCCATTTATAGGAATACAGCTTCCTCGTGGAGGGAGTTCTGGAGTTAAGGATGGTCTCCACAACCTCAGTTGGGAGACCAGCATCTATGAACCTGGCCCCCTCAGAGGCCAGGCCCATAGCTTCCACAGTTCTGGGTGAGGATGTATTATCGTGCCGCCCGCTTGCGACAGGAGATCCTGTCTGAGGGGAAGCTCCATTGGGGAGCCGTCTAATAGGGACACTAAGTCCGAGAACCATATCCTGGTTGGCCAGAACGGGGCTACCAGTATTAGGCTGGCCCCCTCCTGGCGTACTTTCTCCAGAACTCCCGGGAGCAGAGCGAAAGGGGGAAATGCGTACAGACGTAGCCTCGGCCACGTCTGCACCATGGCATCCAGACCCAGAAGTGCTGGGTCTGTTAAGGAGTACCAGAGTGGACACTGGGTTGATTCTCCCGAAACAAATAGGTCGACTTCCGCTTGACCGAAATTTTTCCATATGAGATCCACCACTTCTGGGTGGAGTCTCCACTCCCCGGGCCTCGGCCCCTGCCTCGACAGGGTGTCTGCTCCCACGTTTTGATACCCCGGGATGTAAGCTGCCCTTAACGAGAGCAGCTTCCCTAGGGACCACAGGAGGATCCGACGGGCCAAGTAATATAGTTGGCGAGACCGCAGACCCCCCTGATGGTTTACGTTTGAGACCACTGACATGTTGTCCGTGCAGACCAACACATGGTGGTCTCTCAGGTCTGGGAGGAAGTGTTTCAATGCTAGAAACACCGCCATCATCTCCAGCCGATTTATGTGCCAGGAGAGCTGATGGTCCTCCCATAAACCCTGAGCTGAGCGACCACTCATGATCGCCCCGGGAAGCATCTGTCGTAAGCATTACACGACGACCAGAAGTCCCCAGCACAGGTCCCTGGGACAGGAACCAGGGATTTTTCCACATGGCCAGAGCACGACGGCATCGCCGCATGACTTTGATCATGCGAAAAGGATTTCCCCTTGGAGAAAACCCCCTGGTCCTGAGCCACCACTGTAAGGGTCTCATGTGCAGAAGGCCAAAAGGTATCACGTTGGACGCAGCTGCCATCAGACCTAACAGTTTCTGGAACTGTTTTACAGTGAGTGACTGGCCTAATTTCACCCCTTTCACGGCTGCGAGAATGGAACTCACACGAGCAGGGGACAGATGTGCCCGCATCGTGGTGGAGTACCAGACTACACCTAGATAAGTGGTAGTCTGAGCCGGAACTAGCACACTCTTTTTGGCATTGAGCCTCAGCCCAAGCCTTTTCATGTGGGACAGAACAGCATCTCGATGCTGAACTGCTAGTTGCTCTGACTGAACTAGAATCAACCAATCGTCAATATAATTCAGTACGCAGATGCCCTGGAGTCTCAGTGGAGCCAGAGCTGCATCCACGCACTTCGTGAATGTGCGAGGTGATAATGACAGGCCGAACGGAAGAACCGTGTATTGGTAGGCTTCGCCCCCGAAAGCAAACCTGAGGAACTTCCTGTGAGAAGGATGGATGGACACATGAAAGTACGCATCTTTCAGGTCTATCGCCACAAACCAGTCCTCGGACCTGATCTGTGGGATAATCTGTTTGAGTGTAAGCATCTTGAATTTTAGCTTTTGTATAGAGCGATTTAGCACACGTAAATCTATGATAGGACGTAGTCCCCCATCCTTCTTTGGAACAATGAAGTAGCGGCTGTAAAAGCCTGACAGCTTGCTGGGAGGAGGAACCCTTTCTATAGCTCCTTTTTGCAAAAGTGTCATAACCTCTCGTTCCATCACCAGAGACTGCTCGGGGGTCACCACTGTGGGAAGAACCCCGTTGAACCTGGGCGGGCGAGACCCGAACTGAATTCTGTAACCCTTTTCTATGATGAGCAGCACCCATTTCGATTTATTCGGTAGAAGTTTCCATTCTGCCATAAAATCTACTAAGGGAACCAGTCTCTCGAGACTGGCCTCTGGTGTTTTTTGAGCACTTGATTCGACTCTCTGAAGCGGCGCACCGGCAGAAGACAGCCGAATCAAGTGGTGACCGGCCCTCCTCGGAGGGTCGGTGGAGACCGCTGCGCCCTGACGCACACTGGGTGGCAGGGTTAGCACAACGGTCCCCTGAGGGCGCCGAAGGGAAGCGGGTGCCAGATATCCTAACACCAGGCTCCCTCCGGAGGGGGCCGCCCTCATGGGTCCTGACCCACAGATGTCAGGACCGCTTTGAAGCCTTCTTGGCGATAATAACGGCCCGCAGGTCCGTTTTACCCCTCGAAGGCTTCTGCTGTGTAGACTGCCCCGATCCCCAGGTTTTCTGTGGGAGAGTACGGGTGGCCACACTGATTTTTTGCTGCGCTCTGTAGTGCGCGGAGGAGCTCGTGGACGGCCGAGGCTGCTCCCGCTCAGCAGCCTTGGGGGGAATTTTTGAACGGCGGGGGAGGAACCTCTGGAATGCCGCAGATTGTTTCTTGGTCTCCTGGAACCTGTCGACAACTGATGTTACAGCGTCGCCAAACAGGCCCACAGGAGACAGCGGCGCGTCCATAAGGGCAGTTTTGTCTTTATCCCTTATGTCCGAGAGGTTCAGCCAGAAGTGCCTCTCCGTGGCCACCAAGGCTGCCATAGAACGGCCTACTGATTTGGCCGTCTCTTTGGTGGCACGGAGAGCCAGGTCTGTCGCTTTCCTAAGTTCCTGGATGCACTCGAATGTGGCCTCCCCGCTTTCATCAATCTCCCCCAGCAGGTCGGCTTGATATGCTTGCAGCAGTGACATTGTGTGTAAGCATGCTGCTGCCTGACCTGCTGCCGCATAAGCCTTGCCCACCAAGCCCGATGTTGTCTTTAGGGGCTTAGTGGGCAGCGTCGGGGTTTTTAGGGACGATGCGGACTTGGGTGAGAGATAGCTCACGAGCGTCTCCTCTACCCGAGGCATCGCCCCATAGCCGTGCTGTTTCAGCCCCATTATATTGCTATAGATCGAAGTCTGGGGGCTGAAAACTCCATATTGGACAGGCCTTCTCCACGATCTCGACACCTCGGTGTGGAGATCGGGGAGAAAGGCAAACCCCGACGCTGGGGTAGTGACCGGGCAGGGAGAAACCGTTCATCAAGTTTGCTTTTTGGTTTCGTTTCTGCCTTCTCTACTGGCCAATCGATCTTTAACTTATCCACAGCCCTAGTCACCACCTCCAAGAGCTCCTCATATGCTGGGGAAGAGGATGGCGGGGCCTCCTCCCCAGCCTCGACGCTCACCACATCAACCTCCTCGGAGGAAGAGAGGTGAAGCGCCGGTGTTTCTCTCCGGGGGGAAGAAACCGCAGCGCATGCTTCCACCACCAGAGGAGAGACACTGGATCTGGCAGGTGAGGGCTGAGATAAGGCTGGGCCCGTCTCAAACCCCTCTGCCAGCTCCATTTGTGAACCCCACGAATGAAGTCACGAATGCCTCGGCAGCAGTGGGACCCGATCCGCGGGGAACACTGACCAAGGCACCCTCTCTATCAAAGAGTGCCCGGCGTGATCTTAATACTCTGAGGGTGAGCTTGTCGCAATGCACACAGACAGCCCCCTCGAAAGCTGCCTGTGCGTGATCAACCCCCAGACAAACAACACACATTTCGTGTGTATCCCCAGGTGTTAAATATCTGTCACAGGGATGAACACACTTAACAAAATGTTGCTGTTTCTCCGCCATTTTTCGTGTCTTATATATATATATATATATATATATATATGTGTTGTGCAACTGAAAACTCTTGTCCTCAGACGAAGAGATCTTGTCTTTGTAATGGAAGATGGTAGACAAACAACACCAAATAAGACACACAAGATAACATAGAGTGCTTGCTGAAGACAACAGAAGCTAGCGATCTCTGCATCCGGGTATGCTTTATGGTTTCCTGGTCCGTGACGTCACCCGCCTCTGACGTCTCGCTACGCGATTGGTTAGATACATGAGTGCTTCAATGAAGTTATCACGCAGAAGGTTCCCAATGCGTTATACGCAGCGTCGACAGTTCCCACGAAAGGGAAACATTGTTTTGTCCGTGCTAACTTTTATTTCAAAGCATAAATTTAAAAGTTTAAATTGCATCTTTTAAAAAGTCTTAAGTCAAATCTTCCTAGAAGACTGATTATCTGACTATATAATTTTTATTTATCAGTGTATGTGTAAAAATGTTGGGGTCTCACACATTGTGTAACATCTTCAATAATTCCTTAAGAAAAATCACCATGCATTTTCAGAAAGAGAACCTGTGACGTCTCAGGCTGGTTCTGTAAAAGGAACTTATCTCTATTTTAAATGAAATGATTCTAAATAAATATGTAACATCAAACATGATACTAAAAAAAAATATATATATATATATATATTTAAACAAATTAAACATAGTTTAGTTTTAGCTAAATAAATAAATAAATAATTATAAATATGAAAACCCCTTACATTTTTAGAGAGCTGAAGAAGTAGTTCTTGATGCTATGATAAAAAATAAAAAGTAAATAGTTTAAGTTGTATTATAAACAAAACACTCCCAGATCCTCCTAGGAATAAACTCTAGTGTGAATGAGAGGGTGGAGTCAGACAGTTGAGCCTCTGTCACAGCATATGTAAAGACCGCTAACTCCTTTCCAGAGTGAATGTTTTGTTTTAAATTTATTTCAAAACACAATCTTAAATATGATCTATTAAAATTAAAAGGTTGTTTAAATCCATTCTTTAAAGTTTTAATTAAACTCAAATATTCTTCCTAGAAGTCTATTGTATCGGGATAACATCTGATGCCTGACGATGGAAATGATTTTGCCTGAATTTAACCTAAAGTATTATTTATATATATGTATATAAGTATTCCATGTTTCAAAGTTTAAAGCAAAAACTTGTACTTAGTCATTTTATATCTCAATAATACAAAAAAGATTCAAGCAACATTTTTGCCCATGCGACACATAATGTTTTAAGAAATCGGTATGTTTTTAAAATAAACTGCAAATATTTAATTTGATTTTAAAAAATCCAAAAGTGAAGGTGTCTGTGTGTTTGAAGCCTCACAACTCGCACGTAACTCAGAACGAGGGTTCAACATTGCTCTTGTTTAGTTTAAGTCGTATCTTTAAGAAAATCACACATTTTCAGAGAGAGAGATCAGATGTTCCTCTTTGTTGCTCCCATGAAACAAATGTATCTTGAGTGAATATTTCATTTTACTCATCTTATTTCAAAGTATGATATTACTTTAAACTTCAAATAAAAAGTAGTCATATGTTGTCATACTATTATGCTGTGCCTGAACTCTGCATCTGACATTCTGTACTATCTATTATCTAGAATGGCACTTATAAGTTGGCATTTGGCACTGTGGAAACATACCCTTCACTGAAAATATACAAAAATATATAACATCGGTTATCTACTCAAAAATATATGTACAATTTTAAAAATGTCTGTGTGTCACACTGATGAGTCTAACAGGAAGAATGCCCTTTGACCCCCAACGATTTAAAAGTGACCCTACAAACAACATTTTTCAACTGAGTGAATCCACACATGCCAGGGTCTTTCAGAAGATGCAACTCCACAGGGTCAGTCGGTCTCGTGAGATTGTTTAATTCCCCTTAAAAACCAAAGATTAGGCCAATTCCCTACCAGGCATGTTCGCATCAGAAACGGTAGAAAATGTCCTTGCTGTTAAAACCTAGTAAATCTGTTAAATATGTTTCTTTGTGTTTTAAAAACCATACATTTAAACTTACATTTTTTTAGTTGATGCATGTCTCATAGATCTTGTTGATATCAGCCACACCCTGCTTCATTAGGGAATGCAACTTTTCTATGCCAGTTGTACCTCTTCTGTTTATAAAGAATAATAATGACAACACAACTGAGATTTAAGAAGAAAAAACATTTATTGAAATAAGTGATTTATAAGAGTAATAATAATGACAACACAACTGAGATTTAAGAAGAAAAAACATTTATTGAAATAAGTGATTTATAAGAGTAATAATGACAACACAACTGTGATTTGAAGTTAAAGAAAAAAACATGTTTGACTTATAGAGAAAAAACAAGTGATAACTGTTTATATAAAAAAAACTGTGAAAAGAGATATATTGGAGGAAGAGACATGTTTGATAACTTGTTTGTGTGTAAACAGTGAGAGTTATGAGAGATAACTGTTTATATATAAAAAAAAACTGAAAAGAGATATATTGGAGGAAGAGACATGTTTGATAACTTGTTTGTGTGTAAACAGTGAAAAAGAGTTATGAGAGATAACTGTTTATATAAAAAAAAAACTGTAAAAAGAGATATATTGGAGGAAGAGACATGTTTGATAACTTGTTTGTGTGTAAACAGTGAAAAAGAGTTATGAGAGATAACGTCTCGGTTACATAGGTAACCCTCGTTCCCTGAAGGAGGGAACGGAGACATACGTCGGACAGACCGACGAATAGGAATCTCGCTAGAGAGGCCAATCTGCTTTGAGTGTAACTAAACGAGCCAATGCACATTGGCATGCAATCATATGCATCAGCTGCTTGCCTCGCAGCGCGGGTATTTAATGAGCAGCAGGTGCGTTGCATCTTCAGGTTTTCGCTGAGGAGCCGAACAGGTTAGGCGGCAGCATCAGCGGGGTACAGCGACTGTGGCGACGGGACGTACGTCTCCATTCCCTCCTTCAGGGAACGAGGGTTACCTATGTAACCGAGACGTTCCCATTCAGTTGGTCACGTTCGACGTACATCGGACAGACCGACGAATAGGAATCCCTACCAAAGCGCCACAGGGGCTGCCCCCTTCCAGCGCTCTGTGCAAGCCTCCTGTACCCCCTTGCCTGTGGATGGTGGGACAGGGCTAACACAGAGAGTGTCGATCACTGCTGTTGCCCAAAAAACCCATCCAATGAGACTATTGGATAACACTGGGAAAGCGTACCCTTTCACTGGAAAGGAACGCTGTGGAAGCCACATCCTTCCCCGAAGGAGTTATGTGGAGAAGTACATATGGACTAACCCTGTAGGGCTGTACTACATATGGAAGTACTGGGGTGACTCGAACCTGATGAGAGGTGGGTTCTCCCAGAGGGAAAGACACGGGCTTTGTTTAGGAGCAACCGTGGAACTACATAAATGGGATCCCTGTAGGGTCACACATATGGTACCCAGCCTAAATCCGGTTCTCAAGGATACAACGAAGTATAGGCCTAGCGCCAGACGCTCCACCACGTCGGCTGCCGAAGGGAGATCGGAGGACTCAACAGGGTCTGCCTTGTAGGGACTCTCTGGAGTAATAAGCGCATGTAAGCGCAGCAAGCCGACACTAAGCCGGGGCCTCTCCGTGCCTCTGACCTGAGGTGAGAACACGGGAGGAGACCGGCTCGACACGAAGGCTATAGAATCTAGCGAACGTGTTAGGTGTCGCCCAGCCCGCAGCTCTACAGATATCTGTCAGCGAGGCGCCACGAGCCAGCGCCCAGGAGGATGCAACACCTCTCGTAGAGTGAGCATGCAACCTGAGCGGGCAGGGCACGCCTTGAGCTTGGTAAGCCAAGGCGATGGCGTCCACTATCCAGTGGGCCATCCTCTGCTTGGAGACAGCCTTTCCCTTCTGCTGGCCTCCGTAACAGACAAGGACAGAGCAAAGCCAGGGCTGGGTCTGCCTCCTCCGGGGACAGCGCTTGCAGGCTCACTACCTGGTCCCTGAAGGGAGTGGTAGGAACCTTGGGCACATAGCCAGGCCAGGGTCTCAGTACCACGTGGCTGTCACCCAGCCCGAACTCTAGGCACGATTCGTCGACCGAAAATGCCTGCAGGTTCCCTACCCTCTTGATGGAGGCCAACGCAACCAGCAGCAAAGTCTTCATAGACAGAATCTTTAAGTCTGCTGACTGCAAGGGCTCAAAGGGAGCATTCTGGAGAGCTCGAAGCACCAGAGCAAGGTCCCAAGAGGGTATGGAGGGGGGTCGAGGAGGATTTAATCTGACGACCAGGTCGTGCTTACCAACAGACTTGCCATCGATGTGGTCGTGGTATGCGGAAATTGCGGCAGCATGAACTTTGAGGGTGGAGGGGGACAGCCTACGCTCCAACCCTTGCTGCAAGAATGAAAGCACGACTCTGATCGAACATCTTCGGGGGTCTTCCCGGCGAGAAGAGCACCACTCGACGAACAGGTTCCACTTCAAGGCGTAAGCACGTCTCGTAGACGGTGCACGTGCCGAAGTGATGGTGTTAAGTACCTCGGGGGGTAAGTCACCTAGAACCTCCGCATCCTGTCCAGGGACCAGACATGGAGTTTCCAGAGGTCTGGACACGGGTGCCAAAGAGTGCCCCGTCTCTGAGAAAGAAGGTCTTTCCTCAGAGGAATGCGCCAGGGAGGGGCTGTCGCGAGGAGCGAGAGTTCTGGGAACCAGGTCCGGTTGGGCCAATAGGGCGCAACTAGCAGGACCTGCTCCTCGTCCTCCCTGACTTTGCACAAGGTCTGTGCAAGTAGGCTCACTGGGGGAAACGCATATTTGCGAAGGCCCCGGGGCCAGCTGTGTGCCAGTGCATCTGTCCCGAGTGTTCCCTCGGACAGGGAGTAAAACAGCTGGCAGTGAGAGGTTTCTGGCGAGGCAAACAGGTCTACCTGAGCCTCTCCGAACTCCCTCCAAATCAGCTGGACACCTGGGGGTGGAGTCGCCACTCTCCCGGCAGCGCAGCTCGTGAGAGCTCGTCGGCCACACGGTTGAGCACACCAGGAACATGAATGGCGCGAAGCGACCTCAGATGCTTCTGACTCCAAAGGAGGAGATGGCGGGCGAGTTGCGACATGCGACGGGAGCGTAGACCACCTTGACGGTTGATGTACTCAACAGTCGCAGCGTTGTCCGTACGGACCAGCACATGCTTGCCCCGTAACGGCCCTTTCAGGCGGCTCAGGGCAAGGCATACTGCTAGCAGCTCGAGGCAGTTGATGTGCCAGTGCAGTTGGGGGCCCGTCCAAACCCCTGAGACTGCATGCCCGTTGTACGTGGCACCCCAGCCGGCGGCAGAGGCATCTGTGAACACCACAGCATGCCGGTACACCTGCTCTAGGGGCACTCCTGCCCGAAGAAACAAGGGGTCTGACCACGGGCTGAAGGTTTGGCGGCATTCTGGAGTGATTGCCACTCGGAACGTACCGCGTTGCCACGCCCATCTCGGGACTCGGCCGTGAAGCCAGTGCTGAAGCGCTCTCATGTGAAGCAAACCGAGCAGGGTTACTGCCGCTGCGGCTGCCATATGCCCCAGGAGCCTCTGAAAGAATTTCAGTGGGACCGCTGTCCTGCCTTTGAACGTATTCAGGCAGTTCAACACCGACTGAGCACGTTCCTCTGTGAGGCGTGCTGTCTGTTTGACCGAATCCAACTCCATACCGAGAAAAGAGATCCTCTGCACAGGGGAGAGTTTGCTCTTTTCCCAGTTGACCTGAAGGCCCAACTGGCTGAGGTGACTGAGCACCAGGTCCCTGTGTTCGCACAACTGAACCCGAGACTGCGCTAAAATAAGCCAGTCGTCTAGATAGTTGAGGATGCGAACACCCTGTTCTTTCATGGGAACAAGGGCTCCCTCCATGACCTTCGTGAAGACGCGGGCAGACAGGGCCAACCCGAAGGGTAGGACCTTATACTGCTATGCTTGACCCTCGAACACAAAGCACAGGAACGGCCTGTGTCGAGGTAGAATCGATACATGAAAGTACGCGTCCTTCAGGTCGATCGCTGCAAACCAATCATGGGGACGGATGCACTCGAAAATGCGTTTCTGCGTGAGCATTTTGAACGGTAGCTTGTGGAGGCTCCGATTTAAAACTCGCAGGTCCAAGATCAGTCTTAACCCACCGCTTTTCTTGGGAACAATGAAGTAGGGACTGTAGAACCCTGACCTCGTATCGGCTGGAGGGACCGGCTCTATCGCGTCCTTCGCCAGTAGGACCGCGATCTCCGCACGCAAGACATGGGCATCGACAGCTTTCACTGAAGTGAAGTGGATGCCCCTGAACTTGGGGGGACGCCAGGTGAACTGAATCGCATAGCTGAGCCTGATGGTCCGAATGAGCCAGCGAGACGGACTGGGGAGCACTAACCAGGCTCGCAGAGACCGTACAAGCGGGATCAAAGGAACCGTAGGCGTACCCGCCGTGGGGCAGCGAGGTGGAACGCAGGGACGTGGCTCAGGAGGCTCTCTTAACGAGGTGGCCCGTAGCGGGGTCAGAGTGTGCTGAGCAACACTTACCTGGTTCCAAGGTCGGGCAGGGGGCGCAGAAGAGGCTTTGGCCGCCTTCTCGAACTGCACGCTGCTGCCCTCTGGCGAAGGAAGAGGGGGATGAGAGTGAAGAGGTTCTTGCCCTCCCACTGCTCTCCGAGCCCTCTTCGGACCCGGAGATGAAGAAAACTGCTCTTTTTTTGAAAGTGTGGGTAGAACAGAAACAAAATGAAACAAAGGATTTACCACCCGGCCCTCCTCCGGGGGAAGGAGTGGTGCGGTCACCACCTCCTGAAGAGCAGTCCCAACCATCTCCGGGTCGCCCATCCTAGGGCCTCTTGCTCTTGGCTCTACCACCCTTCTTGGCGGGGGCCTGGACGGGCTGGGCACCCCGCTTGCGACTGGCTCCATGGCGCCGTTTGGATGGAGGCTGCTGCTGCGGCGCGGGAGCGGGGGCAGCCGCAGGGGGGCGCTCTCGGTGACGAGCAGGCTGAGGTGCTGCCCGCGGCAGATGGGTGGATGCAGCAGCTGACCGCCATGGCAGGATGTGACTGATGGCCTCAGTCTGCTTCTGTACAGCCGAGAACTGCTGGGCGAAGTTCTCGACCGCGTCGCCGAAGAGGCCGGTCTGGGACACGGGGGAATTAAGGAACCTGACTTTGACGCTATCCCTCATGTCGGCCAGACACAGCCAGAGATGGCATTCCTGGACCACCAAAGTGGACATCGCACGACCCACTGACCGCGCCGTAACCTTCGTCGCACGAAGCGCGAGGTCCGTCGCACCACGAAGTTCCTGGAGAACTTGTGGATCATGACCACCCTCGTGCAGGCCCTTCAGTGCCTTGGTGTAATGGACCTGCAACAACGCCATAGCGTGTAAGGCGGAAGCGACTTCCCTGCAGGCCTGGTAAGCCCTGCCGGTAAGATCCGACGAGTGCTTACAGGCCCGGGAAGGGAGAGACGGCTCCCCCCGCCAGGTGGAGTTAGGGCACAGTTGCATAGCAACGGCCCGTTCCACAGGGGAGATGTGCGTATAACCCTTCGCCGCACCGCCATCAAGGGTGGTGAGGGAGGAGGACCCACCGGAACGGTTTCGGGCAGTAAAAGGTGCCGTCCATGTAACAGTGAGTTCTTCATGCACCTCTGGGAAGTGTGTGGCTGAGAACCAGCACGCGCCCCGAGATACCACGAGATACCAATCATCCAACCTCGAGGGCTCGGGACATGGTGGAGGGTTCCACACGAGCCCGACCCTGTTGGCGGCCCGGGAAAGCATAGCCATCATCTCCGGATCCGAATCGGGCACAGTTACCGTTCCCGAAGGAGGCAACCGCGCCGACCCGTCATCTCCAGAAAAATCTGGCTCACCCTCCGATGCAGCTATCAGATGGTGCACACCTTTGAGATGGCCCACCGCGCTCCCCCGGCAGCTCTACTGGCTGTGGAGTGCAGGAGGAGTGAGGGTTCCTAGGAGGTTGGTTCCCCGAAGGAAGCGTGCTCACTGTAACCCTCAGATCACCAGTTGGAACGAGGATTGGAGGATTGGAACGAGGCAGCGGCACTGGGACTCCGCCCCTTTGCAGGAACTGGAGTCTCGATCGCAACTCCGAGATGGTCATCTTCCCACAATGGGTACATGACTCATCCACGAATGCTGCCTCAGCGTGCTTTAAGCCCAGACACATGAGGCAGCGATCGTGACCATCCCTCGGTGCCAGGTAATGACCGCATCCAGAAACACACAAGTAGAATGTCATCTTTAAAAAGACGCAAGCTCTACTTGTGTAAGCACTTTCAGGGACTTTCAGGGACTCTTTAAAAGTGCTGAAGCACGCAGGGGAACGGCCGCGGCAACACAGACAGGGATTGTGTGCAGCCTGTCGTGTGCTCTCCTCTCTTTGAAGACGCTGCTCTTACCAGCTGTGAGAACAGCTATTCAGCGCTAAAAAGCGCACCGTTACCGGCCGTGAAAATAGCTTTTTACAGCTGGGAACAGCTTTGCTCAAATAAGCAAAAAAGAAAAATAATCAAAAGAAAGAGAGGACTCGACCCCGCTGCTATGCTGTCCGCCCGCACCGAGAAGAAAAGCAGTATGAAGAGCTGGACTCGTCTAGAAGACACTTGCTTGCAGAAACACAGACGCATCTGTTCGGCTCCGAAGCGAAAAGCTGAAGATGCAACGCACCTGCTGCTCATTAAATACCCGCGAGGCGAGCAGCTGATGCATATGATTGCATGCCAATGTGCATTGGCTCCTTTAGTTACACTCGAAGCAGATTGGCCTCTCTAGCGAGATTCCAATTCGTTGGTCTGTCCGACGAACGTCGAACGTGACCGACTGAATGGGAACTGTTTATGAAAAACAACTGTGAAAGAAATATATTGGAGGAAGAGACATGTTTGATAACTTGTTTGTGTAAACAGTGAAAAAATGTATGATAATTTGTATATGATAACTGTTTATTGAGGAAAACGAGACAAATGGGTTTTTATAAAAGTGTTTAATAAGATAAGAGCTCATTAAATAAGACAAGACAACTGTTATTGTAAAAGTACTTTAATAAGAATGTAGTCTATAAAGAAAAGAGACAAAACGCTATTGTTGTAAAGCTTTATTAAGAATATGTTTATAAAGGAAGACACTACAACTGTTGTTTTAAGATTTTAATAAAGCATGCTAGTAGAATAGAACAGACATAACATGTATTAGTAAGAAAGGCAGTCATTACCGGTGAAGGATGTCTTGATCAGAAGGGCAGGACACAGCAGAGGAGAAGAGTCCGAGAACAAAGAGACAAGCCTTTATATATAGACTCAGATGAGGGGAATTCCAAAGAAGATGACCTCAAGAGGTCAGATAGTCTATAAAAAACTGGAACGAGAAGAGAACAGGAGGGGCTGCTTCGCACCTAAGGCTGCTTCTCCGACACCAGAACCAACGCTGATGATGCCTCCATCGCTGATATTGCCTTGACGGAAGAACTTTTTAATACTTATACTTTATTTAATTATTTGTATAGAATGTTTGTAGAATATATGTAATGCTAAAAATACTAATAAGTAATAAATGTAATAAATGAATTAACTTATAACCTTATAACTAAACTCGGCCTCATGTGGCATTAATTTAAGACGTTGAGCCTGAACAGACCACAGAGAAGTCTTCTGTCTGATTGTAAGTATTTTAAAATGCTTATAAATTAGATCAGATTTGACTTACTTACCTAACCTGAGAATAATAAAAATAAGGTAAAGGTGCTTAGAGACGCACCATAAAACAATCTATATGATTTTACTTTTCTTATTTCTATAAAGTTTCAATTCCTAGTAAATATAAAACAAAAGAATAATGTCGACAAATTTGTTTGCTGCAATATTTTTAACAATTAGATATTACCTTGCTCCAAAACAGTTCCTCACACAATGAAACCATTAAGGATAGCCAAAGGCTCATGACAATGGGTGAAAACACATTACTATGTAAGATATGTTTTTTTACCAAAAATCAAATACTGTATTACATTTTTTTTTTTTTTTTTAAGATAATCTTGCTTTAAAGTATGAATAAAAAGTTAAAAGCAAACGTATATTCATACCCATTTGTTCTGACACAATGCCATTCATTGTTTTATAAAATGTGCTTTTATTATTTCTTGGTTTATGCTACTTTTATTAGCCTAATAAATATGAAGTTAATACATAATGAAACAAGAATATCACGCAACCAAATACGTTTGACACGATGTTTTTAAGAAAAAGCAGTGATTTTTAAATACGACTAAACCAGATAACACATCGTTTTTATTTTTGACAAACTATTAGCAAAAATTATTTCCCCCATGGCATTGGAATAAGTCTTATTTTTAAAGTTTCAGACATGTTAATGAAGGCTTTCTTAAGGGTGTTGAAAGCGTGGGTGGCAGCTGGTGTCCAGGACAGAGATTTGGGCCTGTTACAAAGAAGGTTTGTGAGAGGATTGGAAATGATGCTGTAGTTATGTATGAAGCGGCGGTAGAAATTGGCAAATCCGAGGAAACGTTGGAGTTCTTTTATGGTGGAAGGTGTTGGCCAGTTCTTGATGGCATCCACTTTCCCCTCGTCCATCCGGATGCCACTCCTGTCGATGTTATAGCCAAGGAACTGCACTGAGGGTTGATGAAAGGAACACTTCTCTGCTTTGAGGAACAGGTGGAATTCCCTCAGGCGTTGCAGGACCTCCGCAACGTGGTGGCGATGTTCGGCCAAGCTCTGGGAGTATATCAAGATGTCGTCAATATATACCAGTACAAACTTGTGAAGGAACTCCCGGAGCACCTCGTGGATGAAATCCTGGAAGACCGTGGGGGCGTGGACAAGTCCATATGGCATGACGAGGTATTCATAGTGGCCAGTAGGGGTCATGAAGGCTGTCTTCCACTCGTCCCCCTCACGTATCCGGATGAGGTTGTAGGCGCTGCGGAGGTCCAACTTGGAGAAGACAGTGGCACCACAGAGATGTTCTAGCGCACTGGAACGAGAGGAAGTGGATAACGGAACTTTACGGTGATTTTGTTGAGTGCCCGGTAATCAATGCAAGGCCGCAAGCCTCCGTCCTTTTGTGCCAAGAAGAAGAAACTCGAAGCAGCAGGGAAAGTAGACAGGCGGATGTAACCTTGCTCCAAAGCCTCCTTGATGTATTCCTCCATGGCCTTCTCCTTCGGTAAAGACAGAGGATAGATCTTCCCACTGGGCACTGACTCACCCGGAAGCAGATTGATGGCACAGTCCCATGGCTGGTGTGGAGGCAGCTTGGAGGCTCTCTTCGGGCAGAAGACGTCGCTGAAGGGGGCGTAACAACGAGGGATGTCCACGGAACGTTTCTTGACGGGACTCTCTATGGAGGTGGCACAGACAGATAGATGCTGGGAATGTGGAGAGGATGGCAGTGGTAATGTCGAGAAACAGTTCGGGAAGCAGTTATCGCCCCACTTCAGGATCTTGCCGGTTCTCCAGGAAATGACAGGGTTGTGCTGCTCCAACCAGGGGCGCCCCAATATCACGTCGGCGGTGGATTCCTCCAGAACCAGCAGATGTAGTTGTTCGAGGTGTAATACTCCGACATGCAGTTGAATAGGTCCAACGCTGTGAGGTACCCATCTTCGGCTGAGGGGCTTTCCTGTTATTGAGTGGATCTGGTAGGTGGACGGCGTATTTGTGGTCTTAAGCCAGAGCTGGCGTTCTTTTGTCTTAGGTCCGGTCTTCTGTTACAACACAGAAGGATCGGAGACACGGGAATATAGGTAAAGGTGTTTATTGAACAACCAGATGAGGCAACAGTGAAACAGGTGAGTATATGGTGAATCTTCGGGTGAATGGTGAAAATAAGATGAATGATATGTCCTTCTTGTTGCAGAGATGGTGAGCTGACGAATGGCTGATGACATGAAGCAGAGAGGATCCTGGAGAACACACACAAAGACGAAGCACACAGAGGGAGAACGGGATACATGCTGGAGACAGGTAAGTAGTATACTGGAGTCCTTGAGGTAAGCATGAAGGTAAGTCTTGATGCTAACGAGACCGGACGATGACTGTGTGTGTGTGTGTGTGTCCTTTATACTGCTGGTGATGGCTGTGCTGATGAGGTGCAGGTGTGTGTGATTAGTACTCTGGTGAGGGAGTGCGCTGTGATCGGGTGATGGTGGAGCCTGGCGTGTCTGTGACAAGGGCCTAGTTACTAAGAAATTAAATTGATAGTTCTTGTAGTGCAATTATCCATCTCTTCGATGTTGGATTGCATGAAGCGTCGACACGAAAAGTAAGTCTGATTGTTTGCGCTTGAAACAATTATGACTGATACGTATCTAACCATTGCACTGAAAGCAACGCATACATTAAAGTTTGAGGATGGTAAACAAAGTTACACACTCTAGTAAAGCTGTAGATACAGCTCAAATATGATCTTTTGTAGGAATTATGTGAGTACAATAAATTCTCGCATCTAAATTCAAGAGACCTAGTAACTAAGAAAGCAGTGACATCATGTAAGAAAAAAGCAATTTCAGTAGCTATTTTCAATATCTATTTATTTGAGTAAAAAAAAAAAAAAAAAAAAATTAAGAAAATTGATATAAACAGTTGAGACAACTTAGCTGGTACAACTATTTAATGTCATGTTGGATGCTAAAATCTGGATTCTGATCTAAAGCTTTACTGAAACCTTTCAAATGATGTGAATAATGGGTACTAATGTACAAATATCGTATAATACATGTTCACAAGTGAAAATGACCTATTCTTTTCTTTGTTTAATATGAAGCTTCAGCCGGATCCTTGTATCGCATGATTGTAGCATGTCATTTTTTTCAAAAATAAGACCTATTCCAATGCCATTGGGGAAATAATTTTTACTAATAGTTTGTCAAAAACAAACAAACAAAAAAAAACAACAATGTGTAATCTGGTTTAGTTGTATTTAAAAACAAACAAACAAACAACAAAAAAATTTCTTAAAAACATTGTGTCAAACGTATTTGGTAGTGTGATATTCTTGTTTCATCATGTATTAACTTCATATTTATTAGGCTGATAAAAGTAGTATGAACCCTTGTAGAAATAATAAAAGCACATTTTATAAAACAATGAGTAGCACTGTGTCAGAACAAACGGGTATGAATGTAACTTTTTATTCATACTTTAAAGCAAGATTATCTTTAAAAAAAAAAAAAAATGTAATACGGTATTTGATTTTTGGTAAAACTATCTTACATATCTTACATAGTAATGTGTTTTCACTCATTGTCCTGAACCTTTGGCTATCCTTAAAGGTTTCATTGTGTGAGGAACTGTTTTGGAGCAAGGTAATATCTAATTGTTAAAAACATTGCAGCAAACAAATTTGTCGACATTATTCTTTTGTTTTATATTTACTAGGAATTGAAACTTTATAGACATAAAAAAAGTAAAATCATATAGATCTATGAGACATGCATCAACTAAAAAAATGCAAGTTTAAATGTATGGTTTTTAAAACACAAAGAAACATATTTAACAGATATACTAGGTTTTAACAGCAAGGACATTTTCTACCGCAGAGTCTGATGCGAACATGCCTGGTAGGGAATTGGCCTAATCTTTGGTTTTTAAGGGGAATTAAACAATCTCACGAGACCGACTGATCCTGTGGAGTCGCATCTTCTGAAAGACCCTGGGATGTGTGGATTCACTCAGTTGAAAAAATGTTGTTTGTAGGGTCACTTTAAATCATTAGGGGTCAAAGGGCATTCTTCCTGTTAGACTGTTTTAGAAATCTTTTCCTGGCTTTATTGGTTTTTATATTTTTATTTAGCTAAAACTATAATTAAATGGTCTCAGTAAATTTAGTAACTGTTTGTAATTCAGTGTGTTATAATTTTATCACCAACTTCCTTAAAAGAAGAGAATGATTTTTCAATTAACGTTTTGAAATGTGTGTGTGTGTGTGTGAGTGAGAGAGAGAGAGAGAGAGAGAGAGAGCTGTGTAATAATAGATTAAATGTTTTGACATGAGCAAAAGGTATCCCCATTAGGAAAACAATTTTTTTACATTATAAAATATAAAATAAAATGCGGAAAGTTTACTGTGATGTTGGAGTTTATGGGGTAGAAAATCATCATGTCAATGGAAGGCCTACATGTAAAACATGGCATCAACAACATGTCTGGACAGAATCTATTATGATTCGACCTGACTGTTTCTAGAATCTTGTTGCTTCTCGTTTGCACAGACAGAGAGATGAGAGCGGCATAAAATGACCATGAGCACAGGGCAACATCGCTATTCAAAATATGCTGTCAAAGGGCATATCGGTCCCTGGAGGATCACCAACAATGTCAAAGGTCATTGGGGTGATACTACGGTCAACCATGGGGGGATAGGAGAACTTCGTGGGTGGCCCGTGGGGGAGGGGAACGTCGTGGGTGGCCCCGTAGAGGCCACAGGGTCAGAGAGGTCAGAGGTCACGATCAATCATCTTGACAGAAGGTGTATCTTATGACTACTAACATCTTTTTGATCCTAAAAAAGGAATAACCTTTAGTGGGACGGAACTCATCTCCCACTGTTCTGTAACGGCGGCCCATCCACCAGGTATAAATTATACCACCAGTTACATGAAATTAAAGAAAATACAACACTTTAAATCAGGACAAATAACAAAACTGGATGCGGTGCAGTTGAGTATAGGTATTTGCAAAATCAAGCAATCAAAAAATCAGCGTTTTCCAACAAATCACAATTTTCAACAAATAGTAAGAAGAGAGAGAGAGGAAAAAAAATAAAAATAAAACAGTATGAGAAAATATAAAATATAAAGTCAGTTCGCAGGTGCCTGTGTCCTGCACCGGATTACCTTTTTTGTTAATCACAGCAGAAGTGTCCATTTCACTCCACATTATCATATCATTATACAAAAAGAAAACAAAACAAAAAACAGGGAGCGAAGGAAACAATTAATTGAATATACACAACTTTCTCAAAAGTTCCAAAGTCTGTCAAAGAAAACGATGCCCATTGGGTGATACGCGAATGTATAGACATGAATGCCTGTCAATAGGTGCGTGACTGTGTTGGGGTGTGGGGGTGTGTGTGTGTGTGTTGGGAGAAAGTCTTCAGAAGAGCTTGAGGGTTTCAGAGTACTATGGAGAAAAAATACCTGAGCTTTTCAGCACTCTTCCGCAGGGAAAACGAAACGACATTGCTCTGCAGCTAGTGTTACGTTGCATTCACACAGGGCATCAGCGGCAACGCGCGCTTGTGTTGATGCGACTGTTATAGTGATAACAGCCAATCACATTACTTTCCGGTGTTGCATGAATGCAATTGGCTAGCGACTGCTCTAGAGTGTTTGCATAAGATGATCTGATTGGCTGACGCCTGCGTTGGAGCTTGAAAAGTTGAGAAAATCTTCAACTTCTGCCGCGAGCAACGCGAGTGAAGCGACGTGACAGAACCCACAATTCAGTTCGGCAATGCATGATGTCACCCATTCAAAGTAATCGAGAAGCGTTACCGCCGACGCCCGAGAGCTGTGTGTGGATTGGGTTCGTGGATTGAGCTAACAGCAACAAATGACTGTGCGCGGAGTACGAGACGATCTAGACGTGAGTTGCGATTCTGAAAAGTGTTTGGGAGCAAAAGAATACCAACGACGCTTGCACAAAGTGGGAAGCTGAAGGAAGGCGGAGGGCATGAGCTGGTTAGTCAATGGGTCAGGGTGGCAGGATCTTAGTATGAGGATGTTGATGATATGGATAGTGAGGAGTGGATGGCTGCTAGGGGTGAGAAAGAGAGGGGTAGAGGAAGAAGGCAGGGAGAAGGGGGTAATGAGAGGATTAATTTAAGTCAAAAAAGGGGGTTGGAGGAGAATAGTGTTGAGGAAAACAAGCGAATGGTGCGGAGGAGAATTCAAAGTTATCCTTATGTTTAGGAAAGAAGATGAGCACATACACTTAAGTCCAATTGCACTTACCCAAAAATTTAAAAAGAAGCTAGGTGAAATAGAAATGGCAAAAATACTTTGTGATGGAAACATCATGTTAAAATGTAAAACAGAGGAACAAAGGAGGAAAGTATTGCTCATTGGAAACATATGTAAAAAGAAGGTAGTGGATAAAAAAGTAATAAATGGAAGGAAGGGAACTCAAGGAGTAATATGGGGCATTCCAACTGAAGAAGACCTGGACAACATCAAAAAGAACATTCAAGGAGGAAATGTAAAGAGTTTAAGGAGATTAAATAAAACAATAAATGGAGAAAGAATTGCAAGCTTGTCGGTTTAAATGTCAGTTCTCACAACAAACAGCTAGTGCTGTCAGTACTGATGTGGGTGGTACACCACCTTGTAGAACCCAAGTTGTTAGGGCTCCAGGGAGTGCAGTTGAGCCTGATCATGCAACATGTGAAAGTAACACAATGGATAGGATACTAAATATGCTGGAGAAAGCATTGACATGTAACCACAGGTGTGTAAAGTCTGTCAGAGTATTGACCATAGCACGCTTGCTCACTGTAGATTGCACAAATTGTGTTTCACTTGCTACCTTCCTGGACATACACATGACATGTGTGAGATGTCTGCGTCACAGGTTAGGCCAAACAGCTCGACTGCTGCTGTCAACGGTCACAGTCAAAGCCCCTCTCAGGGAAACTATTGAGCCTCCATCTGGAGGAGGGCGATGGTAGGCACATGAGTTCAACCTCCTTTGATAGTGATGACATTGAGTCTGTATATGCTTTCTTATGTGAAAATGTCCCGAAGTCTAGCAAAGTAATCTTGCAAAACACCATGAGAACAGCTCAAAGTGAAAGTTTGTTCTACACTAATATTTTAGTGCAGGATAAAGTTAAGTTGAAAGGAATGATGGATACTAGGTTAATGGCAACTACCATCAGTGCTGACATAATACCCATGTTAAAACAAGCAGGCGTGATGACAGAAGACATGCTGGCCTCTGCGGATATTGTTTTAGTGGGTTGTGGGAGTAAACAAACCAGTCCTTTAGGGCTATGCGATTTGAAACTTGAGGTTTATGGGTACAAGCTTTTAGTCCCAGTCCTGTTTGTTGACGGACAGATTGATCCCATTGTTTTGGGTATAAATGTGCTTAAGCCACTTATACGACATTTCAAGTCAAATGATGGATTTTGGCGTGTTATGAGTAAACCTGATGCACCGGGCCAGAGTGACAGTAGCCAGTTTCTTTGTTTTCTGTCTAACCTAGAGAGATGGCGAGGGGAGTCCATCCCAGACAAGGTCAGAACTCTGAAGTTGAAAAGTGCTGTAACTCTTCAGCCTATGACTGAACATTTGGTGTGGGGTCATTTACCCACGGGTACCGTGTTATCAGCTGGCAGTACGGTACTCGTTGAGCCATGTGCATCACCATGTGTGAACAAGCAGATAATGGTTGGGCGAATAGTTTCTCCACTGTGGGGAGATGGGTGGCTACCCATGAAGATTATCAACCCCACTACTGCAGAAATAACTCTACGCAGAAACTCAAAAATTGCAGATGTTTTCCCCTGCGTTGCTTTAGAGGACTTTGATCAGTTGTCTGACACTTTGACTGTTCACCAAAATGTGGGGAAAGTGCGAAGTAATAGTTCCTGTGGTAGCCTTACTGCCAGAAGCATGTGCAGTGACATCTGTGATGTGAATGATAAACTTGTTGATTTGATTGGGACCTATGAGTCTGTCTTCTCGAGACATCATCTAGATTGTGGTGAGGCGTGGGATTTCTGCCATCGTATTAGACTAACAGACGACCGACCATTCAGGTTACCATATCGCAGAATATCACCTGCTCATTATCATAAATTGAAAGAGACTTTGGACGAGATGGAGGCAAAAGACATAATTCGTGAATCCTGAAGTGAATTTGCCTCTCCCTTTGTTCTCGTGTGGAAAAAGAATGGTAATCTATGAATCTGCACAGATTTTAGATGGCTTAATGCCAGAACTGTTAAAGACGCCCATCCGCTTCCACATCAGAGCGATGTCCTGGCTGCGTTGGGGGGAAACATGTTCTTTAGCACCATGGACTTGACGGCTGGCTATTACAACATACTCCTCAATGAGCTTGACAGGAAGTATACTGCATTTTCATCACCGTTAGGATTGCACGAATACATTCTTCTCCCACAGGGGCTGTGTAATAGCCCAGCCACGTTTATGCGCATGATGCTTACCATATTTGGTGACCAGAACTTTTTAAGTCTTCTGTGTTACCTTGATGATTTGTTGGTGTTTGCCAGGTCTGAAGAAGAGAGCTTAGCCCGATTGGAAATGGTATTTCAACGCCTGAAAGAGCATAACTTTAAACTTTCACCTTCAAAATGTCAGTTTTTGAGGCGCTCGGTTAAATTTCTGGGTCATGTAATTTCCCAGCATGGAATTTCGAGGGATCCAGATAAAGTGGAAGCCATAGTCAAGGTGGAAGAGGCTGATTTGATGGAGTTAGATGGTGTCACTCCATCGCCTTCCAAAATGCGTTCCTTTTTAGGAATGGTAATCTACTACCAGCATTTTATTAAAAACTGTTCTGTACTGGCCAAACCCTTGTTTGCTCTGATTGGTGGTCAGAAAAGGCCTCGTAAATCAAAAAGCAGAAAAAGGCCTTTGCTGTCCCGCAAACTTGGCCCAGATGATTGGACCCAGGAGTGTAAACAGGCGTTTCGGAATCTTAAGGCAGCACTCGTTGAGGAAGTACTTTTGGCTCACCCTGACTTTAGTAAGCCATTCATTTTATCCGTTGATGCGTCTAGAGCTACAGTCTACAGACTTGGTGCAGTATTGTCGCAAATTCATCACAACAGTAACAAAGCACAACCAATAGCTTTTGCCAGCAAATCTCTAAATCATGCTCAGGCAAAATACCCTGCACATCGCCTTGAATTTTTTGCAATGAAATGGGCAATTTGTAATAAATTTAGCCATTGGTTGCGTGGTCACAGGTTCACTGTGTGGACTGACAACAATCCCTTGAAGTACATACTGACCAAGCCCAGGTTGGATGCCTGCAAGCAGCGCTAGATGGTGCAGTTGGCACCATTTGACTTTGACATCCAGTATATTCCAGGCACTAAAAATGTGGTGGCTGATGCCCTCAGTAGAGAGCCTTTTGTGCAGTCTAAAATTTTGCACAGATTGACTAGGGCTCCTCATTCCACCCTTCTTAAGCAGGCGGCCAATTTCAAAATGGATGATGTTCAGAATATGTTTCGGCTCTCGGCGGAGCTTCCTGAGATGAGGGGTTTGAATGCTCAGATTGAGCCTGGAGACGTTACCGTTAAAGCTGTGTGTACTGCAGGAAGTGTACATGTGCGCAGTGTTACGACCGTCTAGGGCCAGCCGTAACATAAATTAATGTGTGCTCACTCGAAGATAAATTTTCAACAAAGGTAAATTTATTAACAAAATATAATGGAAAGCATAAACAAAGGGATTAAATTCAGGAGTGGACCAGGCCAAAATAACAAACAAAAATAACTAATTTAAGTACCCACTAAAAAAAAAAAATTTTTACATTAAAAGAAAATTACAAAGCAACTTCCCTAACTCCCTTAACCCAAAACATAGAATAAAGATATATGCGTCACACTCCCTACTTCCCTTAAACTGAATATTTACAAATAGTATTTACATAATGTAACTGAAGGCAAAAGCAATACTGTGAATTATAAATCGAACTGAACAAAAGCAAGTTTTACAAAGCACACACAATCAAAGAAGAGACAAAAACAGAGCAAAACAAATGGCACAAAGTCGGCCTCGATAGTGTGTTTGGGGTGGTCCTTATCATCGCAACGGAAATCAACCAATCGGGCCCAGACCAATCAGGATCTCTGCTGGCTTGAGTGCAGGCCACTCCTTCTCCTGCACAGAAACACTCAAAAACAACATGCAAATACTTCTAAAAAGACATTGGATGTAACTGTTACAAAGTAGTGGTGTAGAAACACGCACGACAAGGAGTATACGATCAAAAGTCAAACTTTACTAGAGAATCCAATGGAACATACAGGAACACAGGAGATACACACACTAACATACAACGACAACCGACAAACACAAGTGATAAGGGTGACTGTTTATATAGTGAGTCCAGATGAGTGATAATGATGATGATTGCCTTCAGGTGCGGGTGATGGTGATGACGTGCAGGTGCAGGGCAGAGGGAATGCTGGGAAGTGTAGTGCAGGAACCGGTGACTGTAACAGTACTTCCCCCCTCCGGCAAGGCGCGTCCTCGCGCCGTAGAAGAATATCCAAAGGGGCAGGCCGGAGGGGGTTCAGGAGGTGGACGGTGAAGCTGGAGGATGAGTCGGATGGAGGCCCAGTCCCCAACCAGGATGATGGACATCGGCGGCGACGCTGAAGGGAGGAGCCATGGTGGTGAAGGCATCAGCGCCACCTTGGGGACGAGCGAAGGCGGCCGCGGCGATGGAGGAGGAACCCACGGCGCAGATGGAAGACAGATGGAGCGGTTCGATGCCGACGACCCAGGCGCCCGCGACGGAGCCACAGCGACGACCATCCGAGGAGGAGGCAGGGATCCTGAGGGCTGAGGTGTAGCTGGAGCGACCGAGGGCGGCGACGGAGCCTGAGGGAGGGCGGAGCTAGCTGGAGCAGTAGGGGTGGAGGGCCGGAGAGCAACGGACGGCCCGTAGGTCCGTTGCGTAGGCGGTGTGACGTCCAACCCAGGTGGAGTCGACGGTCCGAGGCAGCTCCGCGAAGCCGATGGCTCGAAGGTCCCAGCAGACAACGAGAGAGGGAGGAGCGTAGGTGAAGGAGTCAGGGCGACGGGTTGAGGAGGAGAGACGAGAACAGATGCTGGAGGCGGAGCCACGGGATCCTTACGCCCTGGAGGAGATGGCTCACAGTAGTCCCGTGATGTAACCACGTCACTGAGAGGAGGTGATGGTGGTATAGCGGGACTGATGGGTGACAGCTCGGGCAGAACAGCAGACTTGGTTGGGGTCAGGGAAGAAGGCAGAGATGCAGATTCTGTATATAATTCCAGGAGAGGATGTGGGAGAGACAGGCTGGTAGGAACTGGTGAGTCCAGTATAGAGTCTTCAAACAGCTGAGGTGTAGTATTGTTGTCGGTGGACTCACTCTCAGTGACGGGCGGGTGGGCGGGACTTCTGTCCTGCTTGTTGTCCTCGACACCAACTCCCTCGACGCTGGAAGGGACCCCAGACTCGAACTTCTCCTCAGTTGGAAATACCTCAGGCTCCGGGGTGATGTCAGGCTCGGTCGCTCCTCCTGGCGCGGGCTCTGATGTCACGGCGGGGTCGTCGTTTGCATCGGCGGTGGGTCTCTGGTTGGGAACTGGGTTCGGAGGGGTTCCGGATCGGGGCCGCTTGAACTCCACGCATTTCAGCATGGCCTCCCTCCAGTTCAAGCCGGTGGTATCTGGAAGCTCGCAAGGTCCATTGTAGCTCGCCCCGATCCAGTACATCTTCCTTAATTCCTCATCCTCCAGCTGGCTGTTGACGGCGAAAAGAAGAAATCGTGAGGAATACACAAGAAAGTCATGGCTCTCCTGAGCCAAGGCAATGAATTTGGCCCATTCATCCATTTAGGGCGGTCGGTTGTTCTGTTACAAAGTAGTGGTGTAGAAACATGCACGACAAGGAGTATACGATCAAAAGTCAAACTTTACTAGAGAATCCAATGGAACATACAGGAACACAGGAGATACACGCACTAACATACAACGACAACCGACAAACACAAGTGATAAGGGTGACTGTTTATATAGTGAGTCCAGATGAGTGATAATGATGATGATTGCCTTCAGGTGCGGGTGATGGTGATGACGTGCAGGTGCAGGGCAGAGGGAATGCTGGGAAGTGTAGTGCAGGAACCGGTGACTGTAACAGTAACAGCAGTGATGAGATTTCTGCTGTCATGCACACACATCAGCATTGGGAAGATGCAGGTACTATAAGAGCTATTTCACATGTGCAGTACTTAGAATCTCTTGTTGCAGTGGGGCAGAACCCGGTGCCCTTTTTCAATCATGATGAACTTCTTACCAAACAAGCCAATGATGCTGTTGTCGGTCGGGTCAAGTTTTTTATTGTCGTCGTGCCTCTAGACGCGAAAAAGTTCATGAATCACGTGGGACGTTAAGGATATTGAGACAGTGGGGTAAACTGACCACGTGCCTGGGGATAGTGTATTGTGTGTCCAAGCACCCAGTGACAAAACAGAAAGCTTACCAATATGCTGTGCCTGAATCGCTCCGAATGGCAGTGTTGAAAGGCATTCATGATGATGCGGGCCATCAGGGTCAGCAGCACTCATTGGGGTTGGCCAGACAGAGGTTTTATTGGGATACAGTGGAGAAAATGTCAAGGATTACGTCCACAACTGTAAGAGATGCATTGTGAGCAAAGCTCCTGAGCCAGAGGATAGGGCCCCATTAGTTTCCATTACCACTTTGTCGCCACTCAAATTAGTCTGTATAGACTTTTGGTCAGCTGAAGACCACAACAATAAGTCTGTTGACGTTTTAGAGACCATTTCACGAAGTTGGCGTGTGCATATCCTTGTCCTAATCAATCTTTGAGGACAGTGGCACGGGTTCTTTGGAATAATTTCTTTTGTGTGTATGGTTTTCCTTTTAGCATTCACTCTGACCAGGGTGCCAATTTTGAGAGATTGTTGATTGCGGAGCTGTGTCAGTTAGCTGGTATTGACAAAACTCACACCACACCATACCACCCAACGGGCAATGGTCAGGTGGAAAGAATGAACCGCACTCTTGGTAACATGATCCGTGCACTGCCCCCCAGATCTAAAGTCAGATGGCCGCAAATGTTGAACACCTTGACTTTTGCATATAATTGCACAGTTCATGAAACAACAGGTTTTTTGCTTTTCTTTCACATGTACGGCTGTACTCCGAGACTACCTGTTGACCTTATGTTTGAACCTGTACTTTTGAATGGAGAAACAGTTGACATTGACAAGTATGTGCAGTCACTCAAGCGAGACCTCTGCGAAGCTATGAAACTTGCACAGTCACATTCAGAAAAACAACAACATAGACAAGCAGAAATGTATAACAAAAGGAGCAAGGGACAACCAGTTGACATTGGTCAAAGAGTTTTATTGGCCAACAAAGGCAAAAGAGGTAAAAAGAAACTGGCAGATTGTTGGGAGAGTACAGTTTATGTAGTGATCGACAAAAATTCCTTGTTGAACACGTACAAACTCAGAAGCCCTTCTGGTGTTGTTAAAACTGTTAGTAACACTTTACATTAAGGTTCCCTTTGTAAAGGGTTTATAAAGGTGTTTGTTAATGAGTAATAAGTCATTTACAGATGCATTATAAATCATTAATAATGCAGTTATAACTGCATGAATAAAAAGGGAGACTTTAATGCAATACCTGCCAAATAGTGAGCCGTTTTTAACTCGCATGTTATAAATGAGTAATAAATGTATTTATTAACACTTATTTAACTCAAAACCGGATTCCTGGTTTATTTCATGATGCAGCAAAAATTGACTATCATAATTAGACTGAAGAGTGTTGTATTTGTGGTTTTCTTGTTAATATCTCATGACTGGCACTTTTCTTACTATGTTGCTTACCAGACGTTTCTGTCTTACCCATGATACTCTCCAAAAAGGTCATGATGCCTATCCACAGCAGTGTATAAAAACTGATTTCTTGTTTTTTAAGATGAAATTCCAACTTTATTTTGAAAATAAAACATAAGATAACCATAACTTGATGAGATATTAATAATGAAAAATTTAATTCCAGTATTAGTTTCCTGTGAACCTTAATGTAGGGTAGACACTTGTGAAAGTGTCTACCCTACATAGAAGACACTTGTGAAAGTGAACCTTAATGTAAAATGGAAACCTGTGAACCATTTATTAATGAGTTATAAACATTAATAACCTGTGAAAGTGAACCTTAATGTAAAGTGGAAACCTGTGAACCATTTATTCATGAATTATAAACATTAATAACCTGTGAAAGTGAACCTTAATGTAAAGTGAACACACATGAACCATTTATTAATGAGTTATAAACATTAATAACCTGTGAAAGTGATCCTTAATGTAAAGTGGAAACCTGTGAACCATTTATTCATGAATTATAAACATTAATAACCTGTGAAAGTGAACCTTAATGTAAAGTGAACACACATGAACCATTTATTAATGAGTTATAAACATTAATAACCTGTGAAAGTGAACCTTAATGTAAAGTGGAAAGCTGTGAACCATTTATTCATGAATTATAAACATTAATAACCTGTGAAAGTGAACCTTAATGCAAAGTGAACACATGTGAACCATTTATTCATGAGTTATAAACATTAATAACCTGTGAAAGTGAACCTTAATGTAAAGTGAACACATGTGAACCATTTATTCATGAGTTATAAACATTAATAACCTGTGAAAGTGAACCTTAATGTAAAGTGAACACATGTGAACCATTTATTCATGAGTTATAAACATTAATAACCTGTGAAAGTGAATCTTAATGTAAAGTGAACACATGTGAATCATGTATTTATAAATTATTAATGTACACAGAGAAGATAGTATTTTTTTTCTGATGAAATATTTTATTTTTGATGCATGTATCAGTAAACACAGCTTTAAACTTGAAACAAAAAAAGTTTAAACTTTTCTTTTACAGCATAAAATTACAGAGCATGACTTCTCATGAAAAGTGGCTTATGCAAGTAAACTCACATTAAAACATTCAGAGAAACAGTCAAGTATTCCAAAAAAGATAATAAGCATCACACCTATAAGCCAAACATATTTGATACAAGCTGAATAAAGGCACCTTAATATGTATTATTTTATTTAACAGTTGTGTAAATCATTAAATCAATGACTGAATGCACCGTTACCGAACATTAGCATATTAATATGCATTCAATAATTATTTTTGATATCATGATAAAGGCCACTGTAACTTGAGTATTTGGCTTTGGCCATCCACACTTGCAGTACCTGTGCGGGAGCGCCGGAGCGATTATTTGTTTAAGATAACTACAAACTAACACAGCGATTACTCATATAATATAAACACTAGAAAAACATAATCTGCGATTTCACCTCAGTTAGCTTACCCATCAAATCAGTAAACACAAATTTTCACTTCAAAGCATGTTGGAACAGTGCTAACTGTGTGACTTCTTCTTGTGAAAAGTGGCAAGGCTTTATTGGATGCTCACTAGCGCCAACTCCTGTCACACGCCAGAACACGCATAGTGATGTGAACCTGAAAGAGTATAATAAAGTATATAGCCCACTACTACTACTTATAATAATAATAATAATAATAATAATAATAATAATAAAAAGAATACATTGCATATTATACATTATTGTCACATTTAGTTGTAAAGAGCAGTGAGGAAGCAGGATTTAGATGCAGCAGTACTATTTTTTATTATGAAGATAACTGAACTCAAAAATGTAGGAGAACAAACTATAGTAAGCTATAGTTATAGAAAACTAGACGTGACAATAATATATTAGGCTATACTTTATATACATATGTAAATTTACTTTACATCACTAAGCATGCGTGTTCTGGCGTGTGACTGGAGATGGCGCTAGTGAGCATCCAATAAAGCCTTGCCACTTTCATGAGAAGAAGTCATGCAGTTACCAGTACTGTTCCGACATGCTCTGAAGTGAAATTTTATGTTTAACGTTACTGATTTGATAGGTAAGCTAACTGAGGTGACACTGCAGACTATGTTTTTCAAGTGTTTATATTATATGTGTAATCGCTGTGTTAGTTTGTAGTTATCTTAAACAAATAACCGCTCCGGCGCTCCCGCTTTTGTCGCGCGCAGGTACTGTTTGGATGGCCAAATACTAAAGTTACAGTATCCTTTATCATGATATCAAGAATAATTATGAATTGCTTATTAATATTTCAACAATAAAATGTCACCAGGAAAAAAAATATCTTCTGTGTGTGCTTTAATAAATACATGATTCACGTGTGTTCACTCTACATAAAGGTTCACTTTCACAGGTTATTAATGTTTATAACTCATGAATAAATGGTTCACATATGTTCACTTTACATTAAGGTGCACTTTCACAGGTTATTAATGTTTATAACTCATGAATAAATGGTTCACAGATTTCCACTTTACATTAAGGTTCACCTTCACAGGTTATTAATGTTTATAACTCATTAATAAATGGTTCACAGGTTTCCACTTTAAGGTTCACTTTCACAGGTTATTAATGTTTATAACTCATTAATAAATGGTTCACATGTTTCCACTTTACATTAAGGTTCACTTTCACAGGTTATTAATGTTTATAACTCATTAATAAATGGATCACATGTGTTCACTTTATATTAAGGTTCACCTTCACAGGTTATTCATGTTTATAACTCATTAATAAATGGTTCACATGTGTTCACTTTACATTAAGGTTCACTTTCACAGGTTATTAATGTTTATAACTCATTAATAAATGGTTCACAGGTTTCCACTTTACATTAAGGTTCACTTTCACAGGTTATTAATGTTTATAACTCATTAATAAATGGGTCACATGTGTTCACTTTACATTAAGGTTCACTTTCACAGGTTATTAATGTTTATAACTCATGAATAAATGGTTCACATGTGTTCACTTTACATTAAGGTGCACTTTCACAGGTTATTAATGTTTATAACTCATTAATAAATGGTTCACATGTGTTCACTTTTGGGCAATGAATCGGTCCTCCAATTTGATCAAAGGAAGAATTTACGTTTTGTTAAGATGGCTCTGATAGCAGCAAAGAAATGTATAGCTATACATTGGAAATCAGAAGAACCGCCCAGTCATGCTGTATGGCTTAGAGAACTTTTGTCCTATGTGCCTGTGGAAAAAATAATGTATAATTTGAAAAAAATAATCTTCGATGTTCGAAAAGATTTGGGGCAAATTTATTGAATATTTGAATAATTTGGATGTTATATTGATTGAAAATGCTGATGTGATAATGTAACCCTTCTTTACTTTATTTTTTTTTTTTTTTTATGTATTTATATATTTATTTTATTATTATAATAATTTTTATCTTACACATCAGCACAAGGCCTTGTAATAATGTCAATGCAAGTGTTCTGTCTCTTGAGGGGTGGGACAGGGGTGAGAGGGTGTTTAGAAAAAATAGTTTACTTGTATACTGAACTGATTCTGTAAATTGTTCATGTCAAAATAATAAATATATTGATTAAAAAAAAGGGTTCAATTTCATCTTGATAAACAAGCTGTGGATAGGCATCATGACCTTTTTGGAGAGTATCATGGGTAAGACAGAAACGTCTGGTAAGCAACATAGTAAGAAAAGTGGCAGTCATGAGATATTAATAAGAAAACCACAAATACAACACCCTTCAGTCTAATTATGATAGTCAATTTTTGCTGCATCATGAAATAAACCAGGAATCTGGTTTTGAGTTAAATAAGTGTGAATAAATACATTTATTAAGCATTTATAACATGTGAGGTACATACAGGTATTGCATTTAAGTTGACCTTTTTATTTATGCAGTTATAACTGCATTATTAATGATTTATAATGCATCTGTAAATGACTTATTACTCATTAACAAACACCTTTATAAACCCTTTACAAAGGGAACCTTAATGTAAAGTGTTACCAAACTGTTCATAGGAATCTGATTATGCCGGTTGACTTTCTGCCATTGCTTGATGCAGACACTGTCGAGGAACAGTTATCCAGTTTGAGTGGTGATGAACCTGAGGACTCTAGTTTTGAGCAGCTTGCAGAAGAAAGGACTACTCAGTGGGTGGCTGACCTCTCTAGCAGCTCTGGCGGTTCTGTAGCAAACGGAGATGAATTGGATGAGCAGAATGTGATGTGTGAGAAAACTGCTCAGGCAAGTGATGATGTAGAAGTTGAAGGGGAGTTGGTAACATCTGCTACTAGTGAGTGTGATGTTACTTTTGCTGGTGTTGACTTCCATGTGGACTGTGATAAACGTGGTTGTGACCCTTCTGAATACAGGAATGGAATCAGGATGAATCTGCAACGGGTGTCAATTTGAGTGAGGAGTATGTCACTGAGGTTAAGGCAGTTCACAAAGAAAGCCTGGTTAATGAGCCTTCCCCTACTGTACAACCATCTACCTTTGGAAAGATGGAGTTGTCAGTGAAAAGACCTGATCAGAGTGAGGGTTTTCGTACTAGACATGGCAGACTTGTAAAGCCGTTAAATAGGCTCATTCAGACTATGTCTAGTCAATTTGTTAAGAATCTTTTTGGGTAAAACAAAATGATACTATGAGTTATTGGTAGATGGTTACTTATTTTTGTATGACTTTTTGTTTGTTTGTTTGTTTGTTGTTCTGTTGTTATTACTATATCTATTGATACATTTTCTGTTTTATATTTTCTTAAAGAGGAATACTATGTAATTGTGTATAGTCTGTTTAGACTGGTAAAGCCGTTAAATAGGCTCATTCAGACTATGTCTAACCTATTTGTTGTGAATCTCGTTGGAGAAAACGAAATTATGAGTTGATACAGAGTTCGTGTATTACTTTTTTTTTTTTTTCTATTTCTTTATGTATTTCTCACTTTAAATTTCCTTAAAAAGGAATAATACACATTTGTGTGTAGTCTATTAAGATAGACAATTATGCAATCTTGGATGTAATCTATCAATAAGATGTGTATGCATGTCTTCCTATGGTTGGGTAAAGGAGTAGCTAACCTTTGCCTTTCCTAGTCCTTCAGTGGACAGCAATAATGTTGGTAGACTTTCTTCAGTCTGTATGTTTGGGGGTTACACCTGATTGCTAAGTAATCTAACTGTAGAGTTGAGTATTTTGTGCACGATTTTGTTTATTTTATTTTATTTTGTTTCTTTTTGATGATGAATTACTCTTTTGTATGCTATTCATGATGTTATGCAAAATCTAGTGAAATCAGTGGGGGTGAGTGTAATGAGGTTTTAAATTGTTTTATTTCAAAAGATTTTCCTGTTAATATGCATTCAATGCTGTTCTACAATTGTTTAAACCAGTGCTTCTAAAATTACATTAAAAAGGGTCTGTAACAAAGTGGTTCAGCCCAGGCAACCATACCTGCCATATTGCTCTTTTAGCGGTCTTTCTCCCGAACGAAAGAGGTATGCTGTGTTCCATGCTACAGATTAGTTGTCAGCATTGGTTGAAAATAATTCACACACAGAAATACACAATGTTTAAGTTGTTTTTATTTATTTTGTTATTTACAGATGTTTAACATACATGTTTCATTGTTGTGGATTGGTATATTTGGGAATGTTATTTTTGTTGGCAGTGTTACTGATGTGTGAGCTGAAGCTGTCGTGACGGCCTGTCTATATAAAAATACATTCTCTATGCAGGTATGCATTGACGAACCATATTTTTGTGTTTTTACTGCATTGCATTGGCTTCCTGTTAAACATCGTATAGATTTTAAAATCTTGCTAATTACTTACAAAGCACTAAATGGTTTAGATCCCCAGTACCTGAGCAAGCTCTTAATGCATTATAGTCCTTCACGTCTATTGCGACCTCAGAATTCAGGCCAGTTGATAATACCTAGAATATCAAAATCAACCACAGGTGGTAGATCCTTCTCCTATTTGGCACCTAAACTCTGGAACAATCTTCCTAGCATTGTTGGGGAAGCAGACACACTCTGTCAGTTTAAATCTAGACTAAAAACTCATCTCTTTAACCTGGCATACACATAACACATTATCAATTTATGTTTTCAAATCCATTAAAGGATTGTTAGGCTGCATAAATTAGGTCAGCCGGAACCGGGAACACTTCCTATAACACCAGATGTACTCATTACATCAGAAGAAGAATGGAATCTACGCTAATATTAGTCTATCTGTTTATCCCGAGGTTTACCGTAGTCAGCCGGATCCGGACCGTATCCAGGTGAGATCGAGGACCTGTGCCTTGACACGACCACAACGCAGCCCTGAAGTGTCAGCAGAGATTGAGTCAACTAGATCATCTGAAGGTCTCATCGACACGACAGCCAGTGGCACAGTTCCTCAACAAACCGTCCATATCGGCGTGATGAATACGATCCTCAACTGGATGGAACTGGAATAAATACTTTGACTGTTGCGATCCCATCGGACTTATGATAGCTGCCTGAATCATAATAAAGCACTGTTCGCTGTTGGCCAGAGGAGAACTGGCCCCCCGACTGAGCCTGGTTTCTCCCAAGGTTTTTTTCTCCATTTTAACACCTGTTTGCCACCTGTTGGAGTTTGGGTTCCTTGCCGCTGTCGCCTTTGGCTTGCTTAGTTGGGGACACTTGACATTTGATATTCAACAGTGTTTTTGATCTGCCTGCATTAATGCCATTGTATGAGAACTGAACTGAGCTGGATGATGACATCACATTACTCCAGTGCTGATATAGATAAATTAACTAAATTAATAACTATTGATTCTTACAACGGAATGAATCAATACTGAATTTACTTAAGATGGATAATGACACCATTTTCTTTAAGAGCTCCTGTGCAGCCAAAATTATATACCAGTTATCACTGTAAAGCTGCTTTGACACAATCTGCATTGTAAAAAGCGCTATATAAATAAAGGTGACTTGACTTGACTTTAAGTTTATATTGTCGTGTTTCATGCGCTCCCCTGTATAAGTTTAAGCGTACGGAGTTACTGCGTTTTCTCTGTTTCTGTCCTTTTTTTTTTTTTTTTTTGCTTTCCTCCCTTGTTTTTTATTGTCTTTTCCGTCTTTCTCCCGAACGAAAGAGTGTTACTGATGTGTGAGCTGAAGCTGTCGTGACGGCCTGTCTATATAAAAATACATTCTCTATGCAGACCCAATCCGGCGCTCTCCTGTCGTTCTTCACTAATTTTCAACACAACGCAGACTACAGAAGCATACGGTTAGACTTGCTGTGCCTTCAGTGCTTGGCCCCTGAACCACTGCTTGCAACTATATTTATTATTATTATTATTATTATTATTATTATTATTATTGTTGTATATCAAGTACACTTGCTATTTGAAAACAGAATGTGTGTGCTGGATGAAACAAAAATTACTGGAGCATGAAAATGGAATGGATTGACTAACAAACTGCCAGTAAAAGTAATTTGACGTCAGTCTACAATTTGCATTTAATATGACATATGTATGAGGTTTAACATACAAAATACATATAAGATGCATAAAATGGTGTACATTTAAATTATAAAACCAATAAAATGCAAAATGGCTTACTGCAGGAAATATTTTACAACATTTATTTCTAAAACTTGAAGGGAAAGGGTCATTAAATTAAATTTCCATTTCTTGTTAATTGCAAAAAGTCAATGTCATTTTTTATTAGGAAGTATATAATGCAGGTCCAGAACATGGCTGTCATGAAGATGGTCACTGAGAGTCCACTGTGTCTAGTGCTGACCCGGCCTACACTGCAGAGCCTGCTACAGCCTGTGGAGAGCAGAACTAATGGGTCAGACAGCCCTGAAAGTTGTGCTGCTGTTGTGTAGCTATCATTACTATAAGACATGGTAAGCCTCCTGTTTGGGCATTGTAATTTTTTTTTTTTTTTTTTCAGTTATTTATCTCTTGGATTGCTTGTGCTGAATTTTCTCGCAGAAATGTATTTATTGCATCATCTATTTTACTATGACATGATTATCTTCGGGTTTAAAGTTGTTTAGATGAAGATTTCCCCATTATTTGTTTCTTTGTATTTTTCTCAGGTTTTAGCAAAATTATGTAACATTTTGGGGCAAATATGCATAATAGTAAACCGAAACTTGAAGCTAAAATAGCAAATATCTGAACAGCTACAGTAAATTTCCCAGGAGAACTGACATAAGCTGGAATAAATGTGAGCCAGACAGCACAGAATATGAGCATACTGAATGTGATGAACTTGGCTTCATTGAAGTTATCAGGGAGCTTCCGAGCCAGAAAAGCTAAAACAAAACACAAGATTGATAGCAGGCCAGTATAACCCAGAACAGCCCAGAAACCTAGAGCTGAACCCAAGTTACATTCAAGGATGATCTTTTCTCTGTAATAGCTTGAGTTCATATATGGAAAAGGAGGGGATAATGTTAACCAAAGCACACATATAACCACCTGTATTAATGTTAAGCAAACAACACTAAGCCGTTGTTGTGCAGGTCCAAACCATTTCATGACATTTCTTCCTGGAAGTGTAGCCCTGAAGGCCATTAACACAACTATTGTTTTGCCCAGAACACAAGAGATACAGAGGACAAAAGTGATCCCAAATGCTGTGTGACGCAGCATACAGGACCACTCAGTGGGCCGACCAATAAAAGTAAGTGAACAGAGAAAACACAGAGTCAATGAGAAGAGCAGCAGGAAGCTCAGCTCTGAGTTATTGGCTCTGACAATAGGTGTTTCTTTATGAAGATAAAACAGAAAAAATACAATTGCTGTTAATAACACCCCAAGGAAGGACAAAATACAAAGCACCATCCCCATGATTTCTGTATAGGAAAGGAATTCAACCACTTTTAATACACATCTGTCTTTGCTTTCATTCGACCAGTACTCCAAATCACAAGGAAAGCAGTCACTAGAATCTGTGAAGGAATGTCAAGAAAAGATTATTTGAAAGGAAATTGCATCATGAAGTCACTTGACCAATGGACAGTACTACACTTTACTTTATCACATTTTCATGAGAGTTATTCAGCATGTACTATTTTACCTGTGCTATTACTGATTTCTCCCTCTGCACATGGAATACAGTCATAACAGCAGAGAGGTCTTCCTTTTTGCACAGCCTTCCTAGTGCCTGCAGGGCAGCTCTCACTGCACACGGACACAGGCAACTATGAGAAAAAAAAGTTTTCATATAAGATCCAAATGATGATTTTAATTGTTAAAATTATTTGCTTGACATTGTGGAATCATTTTTACAGCTTTTACTCTGCTTTCACATATTTTTAGGCATTTTCATCTGAATGACTGTATTATGAAAAGTACAACCATTGGAGAACAAAGTTATTTGACATGCTTTCAATAATTTGTTATATACCTGTCTACTGTTTCCTGCCCATAGCACGTGTTCCTGATTGACTTGAAGACGTTTCTCCAAAGGCAATGAGCTGTCATAGACACCCACATGCTTGAACTGCAGACTTCCATCCTCAGCAGGCTGCCAGTTCACAAGGTCATATCTCGCCACTGGATCACCACTTGCATCAAAAAAAAATTTCTCACCTGTTTTAACAGTGAAGCTCACATCTTTCATATATTCCAACACCTAAGTGGAAACCACAGAAACAGTATTATATATATATATATATATATATATATATATATATCCCTTACTTCTGTGCTCCTACATACCTTTTGTGGTGTGGGCCGTTCTAGTTTGCTGCTGCTGGTGGAGGATCCAAAGTCTTTTAACACATTATGTAGTGTATGTGCAACAGCATACACTGCAGTGTAAACTTTATGCTCTATTCGTTGCTCTGATACATCAGTATATTCATTTTGCAGCTCCGCCAGTCTCTCTGAGCCAGTGCAGTCACGACTACCACTGCTCCTGAAAGAGCACTGAAAAACTGTTTCCCAGAATTCAATTAAAAGTTTATTTTTTGGTTCTTGATCAGGATGCACATTCAGTAGGAACTCGCGCAGGCCCATAATCTTGGCATTTGCTATAGCAAAACCCACAGCTCCAGAAAGGAAACTGTATTCCTTTGTTTCTGCAAGATTTCGAGAAGTGATCCAGGATTCACTGCCAACCCACTGTATGCCAGTGATGTTGTGTTGTGCAATTACTTTCACAAGGGGGACAAAATCTCCGAATGCCATAAAAGCCAGCACCACTCTGGCTGTGCCCTTCTTTATCACTTCCAGTGTCTTCAGAAACTGCTCTTCTGGGTCAGTTTTAAATACGGCCTCTGTATATTCAATACAAATACCTTCTCTTTTTGCAGCCTCCTCAAATGCTGCGATGCCATTATTACCATAATCACTGCGACTCCTGACTGTCCCAACCCAAGTCCAGCCAAAGTGCTTGACAAGCTGAGCCAGTGCTCTGCTTTGGTAATAATCACTGGGTACTGTTCTGAAGAATGATCGATACCTTTTCTTGTTACTCAGGCATGCACATGTGGCAAAATGACTGATCTACACACACACACAGGCACACACACACACAGGCACACATAAAAAATATATATATATAAACCAGATACACGTTTTCACAATGTTTTCTATATTTAGAACTTTTTTTTTCATTGGGTAAATATGACTTGAAGCATATATTTACGGTGCATGTTCCAGTAGAACACTGATGTTCATCTCATACACTGATTTAACATCATATTAAGGAGCAGATAAGAGTTCTTACAACAGGTAAGCTGAATGGACCAACTACAGATGCCAAGCCAACGGTGGGAGAGGAGTTTGACTCTCCAACAATGGCCTGAACAGCTGGTGGTCTAGAACAAGACGTATCACTCAAAGTCTCTTAATAACCGTTCATCAAAGCCATGCCTGAGAAGATAGCCTGAGCTATTGAGCCACAGGCGTCATATATCTTATAGCCCAAAGAAACACCAGGCAACAGCTGTGTGCTGTTATTAATCTCCTCAATGGCAAAAATCAGTGTCTGAAGAAATTTAAATTCATGCAAGTTCAAGCTGTGAAAATAAAGCAACAGTCAAGTATGTTACAGTCTGCAATGAATCATCTCTAAGACATCTCTAAGTTCAATCATTTTTTTCAGAATTCTCATTTCAAGGTCATTATTATACAGACCTGCCACATGTTGTTTGCTCTGGTTTGGAAGTGAAATGATGGTTTTGCAAAAGAGCACTTTTGTGAAGGGACAAAATCGCCCCGATGTTGATGTCTCTTTCTGCAGAAAGAAGAGGAAGGGCAGGCTGACCAAGCAATCTGCAGACTTGTGCTGAAGTTGGTACACAGAACCCATGCAGCAGTAGCAGCAGTGACAAAGTCCTTTTTGCCATGCCAATATGTATGCAGGGCAGGAGCCTATGAGGCAGAACAAGAGTAGTGCTGCCTTTTATCGTATCTTAAACTCTGTAAGCTCAGGTGCCCCCTGTTGGAAAGCGTGCACATTTGGGCCAAGATGCACAAAGCCTAGTTTGACGCTGTCTCTGAGGCCCAATAGAGGTTTTACATCATTGTCAACAACATGGAACTGTAGTGTTCTGCATGTGAAGTTTACATTAGTGACACCTAAAGTCCTTATGATCTGACCGCCATAGGCCACAAGGTTGACTACATGGCTGTGGTCGACATGAGCGCCTGGGTCGATGTGCTGGAGGATGCCTCTGGACAGTACATTGCACCGGGCTGGTTTGTTGGAAGTGGACAGGACAGTAAATATCTCTCCCCTATCAGCTGGCACCTCTACAGTTCACTTATTCTATGTGTCTGTCCTCCTCTGTGTATGGTATGGGGTGCTCTGTTTGACTGAGATGGACCTTGTCCTGATCTGCCGTAGGTGCGTGTTTTGCTTGATCTGCACCATTTAGAGAAGTGGTTCCATTTTCCACACAAGTTGCAGCGCTTGTTGAAGGCTGGAGAGCTGCTGCAGTCAGATGAATGTTGGCCACAACAGTTCGAACATATAGAATATTGCATGGCACAAACTTCACTTTCCTTTATTAGTTTTTTGGTACCTGCTTCTTTTTTTATTTCTTTGTTTCCTTTTTCAGACTTTCAATTGTCCGCAATATTCTCGTCAAAGACGAGGGGGTCAATCTTACGAAGTCCTTGTGCCATCGTCACTATAGGCTAACTTCTGACACCATGTAGATGCGTGTAGACAAGTTCACTGACACCTTGTGTAGAACTCAGGTCTCCACTTTATTTTTTCATACCATTTCCCCTTCATTTCAGCGTTCCACCCCCCTTAGACAAGTTGAAGTTTTATGGAAGGAAAATGTTTTTTGCATAACATCTTTTTATTATTATTATTATTACTATAATTTAATGATACTAATAAAGATGCCAGTGAAAGCTAGAAACTGGGCCCAAAGTCACAAGTCTTAAGTACTTATATTTCAAGTTTGAGGATGATATAACAAAAAATTAGGTTCCTGCAAGGCTTTTTCTCTGACTAGTGCATTTTTGGTAATGCTTTAGATTACCTATTGTGTGTGTGTGTGTGTGTGTGTTTATGGCATGGCTTTCAGGAAATTATAGTATTTATAATATGATTGGTTGTATATATTGAATGAAAATCTGAATATATGGAATGAAACTCGAATATATGGAACGAAAGTCTGAATATATGGAATGAAACTTGAATATATTGAATGAAACTTGAAAATATTGAATGAAAGTCTGAATATACTGAATGAAAGTCTGAATATATGGAATGAAAGTCTGAATATATTGAATGAAACTTGAATATATTGAATGAAAGTCTGAATATATGGAATGAAAGTCTGAATATATGGAATGAAAGTCTGAATATATTGAATGAATCTTGAATATACTGAATGAAAGTCTGAATATATGGAATGAAAGTCTGAATATATTGAACGAAAGTCTGAATATACTGAATGAAACTTGAATATATTGAATGAAAGTCTGAATATACTGAATGAAAGTCTGAATATATGGAATGAAAGTCTGAATATATGGAATAAAACTTGAATATACTGAACGAAAGTCTGAATATATGGAATGAAACTTATATTAAATGAAAACTGACGTCATCAAAGCGCCAACTTATGTTTTTCATTTGTGATTGTTCAGATGTTGAACTATAAGCGAGTCTACGCGAGATCTAGTAGCACAAATTTTAAGTAATAATGAATTAATTAATACGCTGGTGAATGCGTGTACGGGCCAAAATACTCAATACGCTTCTAACGATGAAGAAATCCGTTCGCTATTTAATCGCGGTAGACTTAACGCGGTAAACCTCACAGGCCAACAAGTTTCTGCTTGTCCGGCAACAGAAAGAAACATGCCTTCCACATGCCTTCTACAATCTTCGCCCATTCACTCGAAAGGGTCCTAGACTGAAGAGGTAAGAATAGAACTGAATGCATTTGAATTGCGGTTGGTAAGAGTTTTATTTCAATCAGTCATAGTAAACCTCATAAATATGATTTCAGATGTAGTCAATATTAGGCTATATCTTTAAATTTAAGGTAAATACATTAGGCTTGTTAGGTTTTATTTAAACTTTGAAATGAATACTTTGGATTAGTGCACTGCTGTATTAATGGCATGTATGTATGTATGTATGTATTTATGAGTAAAATAAATTATGAAGTTACACACTTTAATAGTGCAGTATGGTAAGAGACAAATGTTGACGGTTGACTATGAACCACAAAAATAAATAACTGCAGTTTACACGAAATTCATTGTAAACACAGTTCACAACTGTGAAAAAATCAGCATATGCTGGTTACAGTAGGTATGTTTTGAAGCATGGAAGCTGGTTTGAGCTGGTTTATACTGGTCCTTAGCTGGTTTGAGCTGGTTTATGCTGGCCCTTATTATATTTATATACACACACTGTATATGAGCAATATCACATGAGTAGCCTTGTGATATGGCTGTATATCAGCACGGCTGTGATTCAGCTGTACGCATGAGGCCACAGGCCGAGTGTGTAAATAAATAAGAAATAACAAAGAATTACTTCCTTCCGCCACGGATTCAAATCTCAAGTTGACAGTTTGACCAAGGCTCTGTTACTAATTCTAAAACGTCACTTTAGAACTAGTAACAAAAGAATTTTGAGTCCCTCCATTGAAACTCATTGTATTTTCTACAGTATTAGAGAGGGAGGGAGGGAGAGGGAGGGAGAGAGAGTGAGAGAGAGAGAGAGAGAGAGAGAGTGAGAGTGAGAGAGTTGACAAAAATCAAACAATTCTTTCCAATAAATTAGCAAAAGAATTAGTCTTTCACATCTGAGGAAATAATGAAAAATTGTCTCTCTGCAATTACAGAAAAGACATTTATCAGTAACTTCAGAATTAAAAACAGACACAAAAGCGTTAACAGCAATAATACCGTGCAATATTCTCCATATCTCCAACCCTTTTGGTCAATGGTGGCTTATAAATTACTTCCCACTTTAGTATTTCATCATCTTTTACTCCTAAGTATTTTCTCCAAGGTGTATCTACCCTATTTTTAAGATTTTCCTTATTCAACATTTTAACACAAAAAGTATAAACACTTTTTCCTCTAATAGAATTAAAAACAGTAAAGCAAACATCATTTTTAAAAATCTAAGATAACACTTGAAAGTCATCTTCATCCATTTTTGGTCTCGCGCCCATGCTCGGAAAAAGATCAGCACGATCAGGTATTTCACACCCTTTTGTCCAATTTTTTGCCACAATTTTTCTTCTTAATTTTAAACGAGCTATATCCCGCGCTGGGAAGCTGAACACCAGCGTCGAAATCTGCGAACATAATAGTGGGTGGGAACAGAATTTATATACTCAAGTAACGTGTAATGATTGGTTAGATAATGAGTAATGACGTGCATTAGAGTCTTCTTGGTAGAACTTCCACTAAAGCTCCCATTTCTTTTGGCATCCCACCTCCTCCCCTACTCCACCTTTATTGTATTTCACCTATGCAATCATCAGTAGTAGTTCGGGAGGCAAACTGGAGGTCAGGTAGAAGAGTTAGATTAGAGTTACAGTTGGATTACAGATATAGTTGGATTCCTTGTCTTTGATTCTAGGTCCTCCAGTCAAACATTTGCCAAACAATTTTGCTAGATGTTTATTTGACATCCTGACTTTTGCTGCCAGGAACAATATATTGTTAACCTGGATCAGTGACAAACACCCAAGGGAGGCACCGGATCATTAGAGAAATTATTCCTTTTGAATTTCTAACATGTGTCACTCATTTGTCAACTGAATCTTTTCATCATGTCTGGATTCCATATCTTGATCTTATTGATGATTCTTTAAGTAATATTTTGAGGTATGGTATTATCTGTCATGGGTGGCTGAATGTAATCCACACAGAGAACTCACAGGAGATAAACTAGAACTCAACCACATACAACATAGACGATAACAGACAAATAACTAGGGAAACTCAGGGCTTATATACACAGAGAATGTAAAAGAGAAACAGAACAGATGTGTTGGGACTATGAAAAGTAATTAGAAACTCAGGTAAATGGGAACAGACTGAAAACAAAACTAAAACTGAACGTTATAACATCATAATGCTGCTGGCTTTGTTTCTTTTTTTCTCTCTTCTCTTTCTCCTGTAGTATTGTATATGTCAGCCATTGTCTGTATGTCCCGATCCTCTCTATATAGCGGACAGCAAAACTGTTTACCATGTACGCTAAGATTATATGGCCACACAAACTCATGAATTGGTGTATGTTGTAAGCACGTCTACAACAGAAAATACACTAAATTCCAACTTTTGATCTAATGGGTATTGAACATATGCCGGGGCTTTTTAATTAATGCAGAATTTAATGCAATTTAGCATGGATCCTTAGTTTGGATTTGACTTTTTGACTTGAGTTGGACAAAAAGAGGCAACACCCCAAAAATTCATTGTATTATATTTTTGCAACGCTTTGATGAAGCAGAGGGGGTTGCTTATTTTTATCTGGTGGGTTTTCGCGGGAAATTCGAGCATGTCGCAGTTTGTCTTTGCATCATTGCGTCACATCTGTATACATAAAGAACGAGTCCCAGCTAATAGACTACATCGCATGTGAGGCATATCATTTAGCCTTTTCTTACATTAACAATTTGAGAACAAAGTATAACAATAATAATAATTTGCACAGTTTGATGTGATCTGAGCTAAGCGATCGTTAGATTTAACCCTCTGGAGTCTGAGGATTTTTGGGGCCCTGGAGAAGTTTTGACATGCTCTGACATTTGTGCTTTTTTCAGTTGCTTATAAACATATTAATGGCAAAAGTGTTATTATACTGTATTCAGCACGAACTAGGCTACCATAATATGTGAGCAACATGTATGTACATGTTTGTATTTTTGAGAGAATAACCTTTATGCGTGGTTATTGACAAAAACCAAAAAACTTAAGTCACTGAAATACAGCCACAAAACAAATACTAAATATGTGTTCACAAGACTTCTGGGTATTGGAGGTTGTAGACTAGAATCTTTGCTTAGAAATGATGTAAAAATTATCGATTTAAATTTTGTAAGACACTTTTTGTCAAGAAAGACAGTATGCGGGAGGCGTGAATCTTCATGAATAATGCTGTGATTCACACCTGAGAAGACAAAGACCCGCATAATGACCCACATAATGAGCCCTTTCAGTCAGGTAGGCTATGTGAGAGGAAACTAAAAAAATCAAAGTACAAAGTAGGTTTTTTTTGGTAGTTTATTCAGAATATAGTTAACAATATAAATGAGACACATTTTGAATAAATGAGGGCACATTTTGAGTATACTTGAGTTTTACCTGGAAATAAATCCTGACCTAAATCCAAAGATATAAGTGAACATCACTTACCTGGCATTCCAAGGTGCTTGGTGTTTCTGCACTGGAGAAAAAAAAAAAAACGAAAAAAAAAAAAAAAAAACCTTTCCTGCTTCCAGTCAGTGATCTCACCATTATATTCATTCAGAATATCTGGTCACTATGATTCTCAAATCTGTGAGATAAAAGAAAAAAACCCTCTGTGAGCATGCTGATAACAGGATCATATCAGCTATTGTATTAATGTCCACTCTTAACAGAAAACATGATTTTTGTGATGTTATGCATGCATGTATTTTTCACATCATGTGAAGAAAATGTTGTATAGGCATAAATTTAAAATTACAGTACCAGTCAAAAGATTGGACACATTACTATTTATAATGTTTTTGAAAGAAGTCTCATGATCATCAAGCCTGCATTTATTTGATCAAAAATACAGAAAAAAACAGCAATACTGTGAAATATTATTACAATTTAAAATAATGTTTTTCTATTTTAATATACTTTAAAAAATAATGTATTTCTGTGATGCAAAGCGTCTAACCATTCATATTACCTCTATGGTATTTTATATAGAGAGAACCTAAATGTTAATGTGCAGTTTAATACATTGCTAACACATTTTATTTCAGTATTTATTACGTATTTCAGTCGATTTCACTCATCTCAGTATAGCAATATAGTTTAGGAATAGCCAATATGGCAATTTACTAATGTAAGTTGTGTGTAGTAAACGAAACTGCACGTCGATCTGCCCCATTAATTAACACTGAGACACACAAAACTTGCAGGATTCATATTTAAACAGTTTTTTTTTTTTTTTTTTTTTTTTTTTTTTGCGGTTTAATATTTACAGACACTTTATCACGATTAAAATAAAGAACTTAAGAATAAAAAACAACTTACCTTTCATAATCATCGGCTTGATCTAGTTGATCCTCGAAATGAAAGTAAAACCAGTCATGCTCATCCTCTGAGGCAAATCCTTTTCAAATTATTCCTCACCGCATCTCAAAACGATGAAAAGTACATGAAACTGACTAAATTTGATGCGTTTTTTCGAGTTGACGCGGGCGTTCACTCTATTGCATGTATTGCCTCAGAATTTGTGTCTGAATAGCGCACCCGCTCCGTGGGCGTGGCCGAATTAGTGGATAATGAGCTGAGCCGCGAACTACTGACATGTCTCTCTTTTCATGCAGATTACATAAACAGAAATTTGTTTTCAATTTGACATGATTACATGATTTAAAACCTGACATTTCAACATTTCTTTAGACATATGTCTCATTTTTGTGTCAACTTAGTATTCACTAAGTTACAGTTCATTTTCTGAGGGAGATAGAGACAGATCACGCATCATGTTAGTTTTCTTTATTTTACAAAAAGCACAACATTTTGTTTTTACTCTGAGTGTACAGAAATAAAAGAAGACATTTCACAGATTAGAATGGTATATAACTCTTAATTGATATGTCCAAAATTGACAGAGTATTTTTAGTCTCTTTCACACTGGTAAGAAAAAAACTGAGGTGGTATCACCGGCGATACCGCCGACTCCAGAGTGTTAATCATGGTATCTCAAAATAGCACAGTTGAGTACACTTAGATGTTCTTAAGATTATCTTAAGAAGTACTAAAGAAGAATTTTTAGTATATTAAGTACAAAATTAGTGCGCAAAAATTGAGCACTATAAGTACATTATTGAAGTGTACTTTTTTCACCTGGGGGACATTTGAAGACACAATAAAAGGCATGACCATCCCTGTTCTGCCTCAGAGGTTTTTCACCTTGCATACATATTGGCGTGGCAAAGATGACTGTGTCACTGCTGCTACAGTGGCTGGTGCTGCATGGCGTCTGTTTGCCTGTTTCAGCACAACTCTGCAGACTGCTTGGTCAGCCTGCCCTCCCTCTACTTTCTGTGCAAAAAGACATCAACATTGGGGCAATTTTTTCATTCCATAGAAGTGCTCTGTTAAAGATGCATCCTTTCACTTTCAAACCAGAGCCAACAACATGTGTCAGGTCTGTATTACTACTTTGAAACCAGGCATTATGAAAACTGAAAAAAAAGGCTGAACATGATGCAGATAATTCTTTACAGAATGTAACAAACAAATTGATGCTCTATTTTCACAGCTTCAACTTGCGTGAGTTTAAATTTGCTCAGACACTGATTTTTGCCATTGAGGAGATTAATAACAGCACACAACTGTTGCCTGGCATTTCGTTGGGCTATAAGATATATGATTCCTGCAGCTCTATAGCTCTGACTATCCTCTCAGGCATGGCACTGATGAACGGTTATGAAGAAACTTTGAGTGATACATCCTGCTCTAGACCACCAGCTGTTCATGCCATTGTTGGAGAGTCAAACTCCTCTCCCACCATTGGCTTGGCATCTGTAGTTGGTCCATTCAGCTTACCTGTTGTAAGAACTCTTTACTTATCTGCTGCTTTTTATGTTTAATTAGTGTATGATGAACCACTGGAATATTCACCAAAATAAATTATTCAAGCCATGTTCAACAAATTGAAAACAACCGTTGTAAATATAGACAGCAATTGTTTAGATTGTAGCAGTGTGTTTATAACAATTATGCTATTTGTATAGTAGTGATGTATAGTGGATTAGGAATGGGGGGGGGGAAAGTATCTGAAAATTGTGTGATTAATATACTCTGCATATTTTTATTGCAGATCAGTCATTTTGCCACATGTGCATGCCTGAGTAACAGAAAAAGGTATCCATCCTTTTTCAGAACAATACCCAGTGATTATTACCAAAGCAGAGCACTGGCTCAGCTTGTCAAGCACTTTGGCTGGACTTGGGTTGGGACAGTCAGGAGTCGCAGTGATTATGGTAATAATGGCATCGCAGCATTTGAGGAGGCTGCAAAACAAGAGGGTATTTGTATTGAATATTCAGAGACCATATTTAAAACTGATCCACAAGAGCAGTTCCTGAAGACACTGGATGTGATAAAGAAGGGCACCGCCAGAGTGGTGCTGGCATTTATTGCATTAGGGGATTTTGTTCCCTTCCTGAAAGTAATTGCGCAACACAACATCACAGAGCTGCAGTGGGTTGGCAGTGAATCCTGGATCACTTCCCGAACTCTTGCAGAAACAAAGGAATACAGTTTCCTTTCTGGAGCTGTGGGTTTTGCTATAACTAATGCCAAACTTGTGGGCCTGCGAGATTTCCTAGTGAATGTGCACCCTGATCAAGAACCGAAAAATGAATTGCTAAAAGAATTTTGGGAAACAGCTTTACAGTGCTCTTTCATGACCAGCGGCAGTGGTGGCTGTACTGGCTCAGAGAGACTGGCAGATCTTCAAAACGAATATACAGATGTATCAGAGCTACGGATAGCAAATAAAGTGTACACTGCAGTGTATGCTGTCGCACATACCCTACATAATGTATTAAAAGATTTCAGATCCTTCACCAACAACAGCAAAGGAGAACGGCCCACACCGCAAAGGGTATGTTGAGAACATGCAATAACAATAGAAAAATCATAATGAAACAAATTAAAATAGGAATAATGGAATAATCCTCTCAGATTATGGAGTATATGAGGAATGTGAGATTCAGCGTCAAAACAGGTGAAGAAATATTCTTTGATGCAAGTGGTGATCCAGTGGCAAGATATGACCTGGTGAACTGGCAACTTGCTGGTAATGGAGGTGTGCAGTTTAAGAATGTGGGCCTCTATGACAGTTCACTGCCTTCAGAGCAACGCCTTCAAGTCAATCAGGAACATGTGCTATGGGCAGGGAACAGTGAACAGGTACATTGATTCTTTACATTACATTATTGAGGGCATGTGAAATATCTGTTAGAATTATGAAAAGTAACAAAGAGTGAAATCATATAAAAATGATTTCATGATGATAAACAATTAATTTAAAGCTGCAGTCCGAAAGTTTTGCCTCTTTGTAGCATCTCTGTTTGAAACCTGCAATTACAGTTTCCAAATTAAGCAGAATTATCATCTTTATGTGAGTTGTGCATTGGCACAGCTCCTCAGCGCGTATGTTTTGAGGAGAATGTGTGGCTGTCAGTCACCGCACGGGTGGATACCGTACTTCAGAAATACAGATTGTAGTCTTGGAAGTATGACCAAAATATAAATTTTCACTGGAAAATGTCATCTGAACAAGTAAGTAACAAATCTGCCACTTTTGTTCTGACCAGCTGAGAAAAAAAAGCATTACAATAAATCGTGCTACCAATGGTGATTAAATCTAACGATTTCTTAGCTCATATCGCATCAAACCGTGCAAATTATTATTACTGTTATACTTTGTTCTCGAATTATTAACGTTAACAACATCAGCATTGCGTGACTACGTGTATTTAGTGTGTATTAGCCTTACCTGTAGATTTCAATTTCTGTACAGTCTAATTTCTAACGTTAATTTGTCATACCATACAATCTGCCATCAAAATGATAAGTTTATTATTCCAGTTGCTGTAAGAAAAGGCAATAAATGATCCGCCACCTGCAGCATCCTCACATGCGATATAGCCTACTAGCCGGGACTCCTTTTTTATGTAAACAGACGTGACATAATGACGCAAAGACGAATGGCGGCATGCTCGAATTTTCCGCGGAAACCTACCAGTACCACTCAAATTAGAACGCATTATTAAAAGCTTACTGTTGTGAATCAGGTTAAGGTAAGGAGATGAACACTGTTTTGAACACTGGCTGGTTATGTACTTGCTCAAAAATTGATTTTGGATAATTTTAACCAAAAAAAAAAAGGACTGCAGCTTTAATGATTCAAATCATCATTTGGGGTCTTATATAACACATTATTTTCTCATAGTTGCCTGTGTCCGTGTGCAGTGAGAGCTGTCACCCTGGAACTAGGAAGGCTATGCAAAAAGGACGACCTGTCTGCTGTTATGACTGTATTCCATGTGCAGATGGAGAAATCAGTAATGGCACAGGTAAATTATCATGAAAGTGTGATGAAGTTAAATGTAAACATTGGTGAAATGACTTCATGATGCATTTCCCATTCAATAATCTTTTCTTGAAATTCCTTCACAGATTCTAGTGACTGCTTTCCTTGTGATTTGGAGTACTGGTCAAATGAAAGCAGAGACAGATGTATATTAAAAGTGGTTGAATTCCTTTCCTATACAGAAATCATGGGGATGTTGCTTTGTATTTTCTCCTTTATTGGGGTGTTTTTAACGGCAATGGTATCTTTTCTGTTTTATCGTCATAAAGAAACAGCTATTGTCAGAGCCAACAACTCAGAGCTGAGCTTCCTGCTGCTCTTTTCATTGACTCTGTGTTTCCTCTGTTCACTTACTTTCATTGGTCGGCCCACTGAGTGGTCCTGTATGTTGCGTCACACAGTATTTGGGATCACTTTCGTCCTCTGTATCTCCTGTGTTCTGGGGAAAACAATAGTGGTGTTAATGGCTTTCAGGGCTACACTTCCAGGAAGCAATGTCATGAAATGGTTTGGACCTGCACAACAACGACTCAGTGTTGTTTTCTTAACGTTAATACAGGTGATTATATGTGTACTTTGGTTAACAATATCCCCTCCTTTTCCAAATAGGAATTTGAGCTATTACAGAGAAAAGATTGTCCTAGAGTGTAACTTAGGTTCAGCTCTTGGTTTCTGGGCTGTTCTAGGATATACTGGCCTGCTATCAGTCTTGTGTTTTGTTTTAGCTTTTCTTGCACGGAAGCTCCCTGATAACTTCAATGAAGCCAAGTTCATCACATTCAGTATGCTCATATTCTGTGCTGTCTGGCTCACATTTATCCCAGCTTATATTAGTTCTCCTGGAAAATTTACGGTAGCTGTGGAGATATTTGCTATTTTAGCATCAAGTTTTGGTTTACTATTTTGCATATTTGCTCCAAAATGTTACATCATTTTACTAAAACCAGAGAAGAACACAAAGAAACAAATGATGGGGAAAACTTAATCTAAAGCCTATTAAACCTTCAAATAAGCATGCCATTGAACAACATAGCTGTACAAAGCAACAGTTAAGTAATCCAACTGAAAACAAAAAAAAGTAAAATATGGTTTGTGATTTTTAGTCATGATAATTGAAAAAGTTTCATTATTACCTGGACATATATATATATATATATATATAGTACAACAGCAGCACTAGTTTCAGGGCTGTCTGACCCATTAGTTTTGCTCTCCACAGGCTGTGGCAGGCTCTGCAGTGTAGGCCGGGTCAGCACAAGACACAGTGGACTCTCACTGACCATCTCCATCACAGCCATGTTCTGGACCTGCACTGTGTACTTCCTAATAAAAAATGACATTGACTTTTTGCAATTAACAAGAAATGGAAATTTAAATTAATGACCTGTATTTCTAACAGCTTATATAATAATAATTATAATAATAATAAAACATCCATTCTCAGAACAAGGAAAATAAGTTTTCCACTGAGCCCCACTTTGGTGAGTTTTGTGAAGATTTTGACTGAAAATCTGAAATTTTACTTTGGACACCAAACACTATCATTACATGGTGTTACGTCCTTGTGCTATGTTGAAGTTTTTTCTTCTTTCCCAGATTCTTTTTTCTACTTTTTCTTTCAATTTCACAGTGCCATGCCATTGGTTCACGGCAGGTCATCAATCTAGTCTCCAATCGGCTCATTACACAGTGGCATAAAAGTGGAGTAAAGACGTCACTCACAAGGCCCGAGAGAATCAGAGATTTTGATTTAAATTTTGGGTTGTTGTAGTGACTTTGTTTTGTGTATCCCCTGTGTAATTATTAACTGTATATACTTTGACTTGTGTAACACTGTGCTCATTCCCTATTCGTCTTACCTGTCATTGCTTAAGTCATATCCGAGGTTGGAGAAGGGACATGTAAGCAAGTTGCGCAACTTACATTGTGCACATGTAGGGATTTCACGTGAGTTGTATTGGAAACACTAGGGCAGGGGCGAGCTCCATCCGCTGTATTTTTGTTTTGGAATAGTGTATTTAGGTAGGATGTCTGAGACATATTTCTTTCTTTCTTCTCATTGATAGTTTAGAGCACATGTGTCAAACTCCACTCCTGGAGGGCCACTGTCTCGTAGAGTTTAACTCCAACCACCTCCAAAACACATGCCTGGAAGTTTCTAGTAATCCTGAAGACCTTGATTAGCTGGCTTGGGTGTGTTTAATAAGGGTTGGAGCTAAACAACTGGACCTAAGCTGAGATTGACACCCTTGGTTTAGAGGGTAAAGTTAGTTTGGGTTTGATTATTTCTTTGATTTGGATGCTGTCAGTGTTTCTTCTCCAGTTCTCTTTTCCCCTATTTTGTTCTAATATTTGTGTTTACCATTTCTTTTTGATATATATATATATATATATACATATATATATATATATATATATATATATATATAATATGTGTGTGTAATGTAAGTAGTGTATATTTTCTTGTTTATTTTCCTACTTATATTGTAAATATAAAATATAAAAATACAAAATTTTCTCTTGTTACTCATAACCTAACATTACATATAAAATTGCTTGTCACTCAGTTTGGTAGTTTATGGCTGCTCTGTTACCTCATTTGGTTGTGGCATGGGAATGAGGTGTGAACAGTCCAAACAAGGGCAAGGCATACATAAGTATAGACTGGTCAGGGATGAGGCCGCTCCAGACGCCAAGGCAACGATGGAGAAGGAAGGAACCAGAAGCAGAAGCAACAGATTTGGCTGGAGAGTCAGAGACCAGAACAAATAAGTCAAAAAGGAAATAAATACAAGACCAGACTGGCAGAAAAACAATCAATCAATAAATCAATAAATAAATAAATAAATAAATAAATGCAGTGAGAGCTAACAAGACCTGTAGAAAAAAGCAAGCTAGGCACACGCAACGAACCAGCAAAGACATGAGGGAAAGGAGCACAATATAAATGATGCAGAGCACATAAGGTTCTGGTGAACACAGTCAAGCAAAAGAGGACTAGGTAGCTGTGTTCGACATCGGCTGCGGCTGGATGGAACTGATCGGCGAGAGTTTTGCTGTTTGCAGTTGGGGAGGAACTATATAAGCATATACCATTTAAATACCACAGAAGTGGGGTCTACGTTTTTATCAGTTTTATTTTGATAAACATGACACAACATAGCATCGTGACTACATGAAAATGGCTTTTACTGTTATAGAAATACAGATTTGTGTTAGGGTGTGTTCACACTTGTCATGTTTGGTTAGGGTGTGTTCACACTTGTAGTTCGGTTCGTTTGGTTCATTTGGTCCAGACCAAAAAAGAAAAAAAAAACATTAAGTCCTGGTCCGATTAGTGTTCAGATTGGCAATTTTATCACCAAACCAAAAGATACCGAACCTTAAAGGCATAGGGATACATTCACAACCTGATTGGTCGGATTTTATGACGTATTGCCTATTTTGAGACGGAACTTACCGAACATCCAAAACAATGCTGTGTGCTGAGGTAAATGCACTTGTTGTGTGTGTGTAGCCTGTATATGATGGTATTTTGGCCAGCTGGGAACTCGTGAAGAGCTTATAAGATGTGTAAAGGAGTCAAAACAGCGGCGGGAATCCATCCGTCACACACACGAATGATCTGCTGTGTGTAGACGCATGTCTGATGCCTGTGATGGGCAAACTCGTGACTATGACGACAAAAAAACGATATGCGTGAGGATTCTGTCCTTTTATCTTCCTGTTTTTGGTTCGTTGACATGTCTTTGGTCCGTGTTGCGTTCATATATCATTCGAACTGCACCAGAGTTCGTTTGGAAGCGGACCGAGACCCATCTTTACAGCGGTCTTGGTCTGCTTGTTTGGTCCGCACCAGGGTTCGGATGGCAGCGTTCACACATGTTCAAATGAACCACACTAACAGAGCATTCGCACCAGGGTTCGTTTTAATCGAACCAAACATGCCAAGTGTGAACGCACCCTTAGATTAAAACGAACCCTGGTGCGATTGCTCAGGTTGTGAATGTATCCCTATGCCTTTAGGTTCGGTATCTTTTGGTTTGGTAATAAAATTGCCAATCTGAATGCTAATCGGACCAGGACTAAATGTTTTTTTTTTTCTTCTTTGGTCCAGACCAAACAAACCAAACGAACCGAACTACAAGTGTGAACGCACCCATAATCACATGCTGCATGAAGTCAAACAAGCCTAAAGTCTAAACAAGGGGGCGTGGCAATGGCAAACATGGAGGCAGGATGAGAGGAGCATATGGCCAACACAAACAAAGACAAAGCCATTTGCTCAGGCACAAGACAAACAAAGAAACATGAAACAGAGACCAAACAGACAAGGCTGTCAGGGCAGAACCCTGACAATGCATATTCGTTTTTCCCTGTTTTAATGTTACTCCCTTATACCCATTTATTTGATACCACCAGGGGTTGTAACATTAAGTGGGGGCTCATCCAGGATCTCAAAATTAAATTGCTGAATTATTGGAGAGAAGCTACATATGCATCCCTTGACATCTCTAGGTGTTGGTGTTCTCCTGTTAGAAGCCAGATGGCAAGATCTGGCCTAGATATGGCATGGCTGAGCACATGTGGGCCATATAAAGTTTCGCCATATATGTTTTACCATGGCTTTAGAATTGGAGGGAATTTACTTTTGGCTCACTATATGTATTGTGGTATATGGCCCAGATGACCAAACACAACTGCAGATCATATGTGGCTTAGATATGGCACACCATGGAATATTTTAACTTATGGTTAGCATTGGCTCATACTTTACACATGTAACCAGTGCGGCAGGTCTGTGACAGTCCACATCTCAGCCTATTCTACAACGCTATTGGTTGCTTTGCATCTTTCTTTAAACTCCTATTGGTGGATTTCTAAACATGTGACTGGCAGCTATTTAAATGCAGATATGTCTGTTATTTCAGTAATTTCCCTCTCTGCTCTCATTTTACAACAACCTCCTTTGCCCAAATAAGCTTTAATTAGCTTCAGGTAAGTGCTGTTTTGGTGTCTTAAAAGTTTTTATTAATATTAAGTATATTATTAAGTATTATATTTCTAAAAATAGCCTGTTACTAGATGCTGCAGTTTAGTATAACCATGACTATGTTTAATTTACAATTGTTTGTTCTCAATCCTAGTTGGGAAAAATTAAGAAATCTATAAAAGAAGAGCTGATTGCTTTTGAAAATCATTATCAAATTGCTATTGGCAAGCAGGCTTTGAAGAAGGAGATTAAAAGACTGGTTGTAGATTATTTGATGGAGCTAAAAGTTTTGGATAACAGTGTGGGCTTAAGACAACTTAGTGCAGAGGTGCAGTCTGTCATTTCTGTAAGTGAGCAAGGCGAAGGGCATCCGGATATTATTGCTGAGACTGAGGCGGAGTCTAAGGTTAAAGCTGCTCTTCCTCCCTTTGATCCATTCTTCCTTGTTTCCTCTGGGTCCAGAGAAGATGTACGGCTAAAGGTATGTCTGGCCCGGCTGCAAATGGAAACACAAGAAAAGATCCAGGTGGGTCAAGCCGAGTTGGATCTACGGCTAGAGGTACACAGATTGGAAATTGAGGCTGACAAGCAGGTTAAACTGCGAGAGCTTGAGTTAGAAGCAGCAAAGGTTACTGCCAGTTCAGCTACACATCCGAATCTTGAGCAAGTCCGCCAGGTTTGCCCGCCGTCTGACCCATCTTTATTTGATGTGAGTCGACATCTAGCTCTAATACCCCAGTTTAGGGATGCTGAGATAGACTCTTAGTGCATTTGAGCGTATTGTGTCTGCTCATTGGCAGCCTAAAGAGGCTTGGCCCTGGATGCAAATTAGTAGGCATGCCTACCTGGGTGTTACGTCATCAGCTGTCAACCAGTTCAAGTCATGCAGAGAGGTATGTACAGTTTGATCGGTTCATCTGTGTTTACTGAAGCAAATGAAGTTAGAGATCAGTTGTAGCTATAGTTTATTAACTATTAACAGATATAAGCAACTGCTATGGTAATCAGATATGCCATTTTGTCCAAAATTAACAGGAAATTATGCTTGTTTTGTTGTATTTTAGCTGTGGGTATAGAGCCCCTCAGACAGATTTCAAAACAATCATCTAGGTGGCCAGTATCCACCTTAGCTCCCACTTAGCACTGGCCTCATCGAGATCAGCTTTCATGTTCTTTAAATAGTGAATAGACCAATTTTTATAAGCACTCATTGTTTAGTGATGACGATATTTGTACTTGGCATTTGTGCAACAGTATGCAGTGTTAAATTATTACACACTTATTGTTTCTCTGGATTTTTCAGGATTAAACACTGTTGGCTTGACATCTGGATATCAGTCACAAACATCTTAATTCATTTTGTTTCTTTATGCTTTTATACATTATGTATTAATGTCTTAATATATCCAATACTTATTCACTTATGTTCTGTGCTGTATTGTCATCTCAAGGTTTTTAATGTCACAGGACAATGTTGTGAAGTAATAATTGGTAACACTTTACAATAAGGTTTCATTTGTTAACATTTTTTTAATGTATTAACTAACATTAACTATGAAATCATACTGATCAGAGATGCAATTAACATTATACAACAAAGATTACTCAGTAAACTCCTTTCAATTATTTTACTGTCACTTAATCTCCTGCTTCCTGCTCTTCCTCTGTCTGCACCTCTTGTACTGGGTGCTGACTGCTTTAAATATCAGACCAAAATCTGATATGTCCTGACAGAGAGAGAAGACTGAATTGAACACATTTATACATTAATATTTCACCTGATGTATTGCACTTATATTTATCATTTGGCCATAAATATTTATTTACTTTAAAAGAAAAGAAGACTCTGACTGGAACACTACCATCATCCCTGACCGGCCATGCAGTGGAATTGTGGTTCTAGTAGAATGGCCTGTGACTGCAGAACTTGTAGCCCAGCTTCAAACTGTTAGTCAGCCAATCTCACAACCATGGAAAAGACATACATATTTCTCTGTACTGAATGTTGTGCTCCTTCATACTTGAGACTGTAAGTTCATGATATTCATATGTAACAGTGCCAAGTCATTTTATACAGATTTTATTTCCAAAGGATTCAAAAACTTTCAAATTAATAAAACATATACAGTGGGGCAAATAAGTATTTGATACACTACCGATTTTTCAAGTTTTCCCACTTACAAAGAATGGAGAGATCTGTAATTTTCATCATAGGTACACCTCAACTGTGAGAGACAGAATCTAAAAAAAAAAAAAATCCAGAAACTCACATTGTATGATTTTGAAATAATGCATTTCCATTTTATTGCATGAAATAAGTATTTGATACAATAGAAAAATCAAACTTAATATTTGGTACAGAAACCTTTGTTTACAATTACAGAGGTCAGACGTTTCCTGTAGTTCTTGACCAGGTTTGCACACACTGCAACAGGGATTTTGGCCCACTCCTCCATACAGGTCTTCTCCAGATCTTTCAGGTTTTGGGGCTGTCACTGGGCAACATGGAGTTTCAGCTCCCTCCATAGATTTTCTATTGGGTTCAGGTCTGGAGACTGGCTAGGCCACTCCAGGACCTTGAAATGCTTCTTACGGAGCCACTCCTTAGTTGCCCTGGCTGTGTGTTTGGGGTCATTGTCATGCTGGAAGACCCAGCCACGACCCATATTCAATGCTCTTACTGAGGGAAGGAGGTTGTTGCACAAAATCTTGCGATACATGGCCCCATCCATCCTCCCCTCAATACGGTGCAGTCGTCCTGTCCCCTTTGCAGAAAAGCACCCCCAAAGCATGATGTTTCCACCCCCATGCTTCACGGTTGGGATGGTGTTCTTGGGATTGTACTCATCCTTCTTCTTCCTCCAAACACGGCGAGTGGAGTTTATACCAAAAAGTTCTATTTTGGTCTCATCTGACCACATGACCTTCTCCCATGCCTCCTCTGGATCATCCAGATGGTCTTTGGCAAACTTCAGATGGGCCTGGACATGTGCTGGCTTGAGCAGGGGGACCTTGCACGCGCTGCAGGACTTTAATCCATGACGGTGTAGTGTGTTACTAATGGTAACCGTTGAGACTGTGGTCCCAGATCTCTTCAGGTCATTGACCCGGTCCTCCCGTGTAATTCTAGGCTGATCCCTCACCTTTCTCAGGATCATTGATACTCCACGAGGCGAGATCTTGCATGGAGCCCCAGTTCAAGGGAGATTGACAGTCATCTTGAATTTCTTCCATTTTCTAATAATTGCGCCAACAGTTGTTGCCTTCTCACCAAGCTGTTTACCTATTGTCCTGTAGCCCATCCCAGCCTTGTGCATGTCTACAATTTTGTCCCTGGTGTCCTTAGACAGCTCTTTGGTCTTGCCCATAGTGGAGAGATTGGAGTCTGATTGATTGAGTGTGTGGACAGGTGTCTTTTAAACAGGTAACGAGTTCAAACAGGTGCAATACAGGTAATGAGTGGAGGATAGGAGGGCTTCTTAAAGACAAACTAACAGGTCTGTGAGAGCCAGAATTCTTGCTGGTTGGTAGGTGATCAAATACTTATTTCATGCAATAAAATGGAAATTCATTATTTAAAAATCATACAATGTGATTTTCTGGATTTTTTTTTAGATTCTGTCTCTCACAGTTGAGGTGTACCTACGATGAAAATTACAGATCTCTCCATTCTTTGTAAGTGGGAAAACTTGAAAAATCGGCAGTGTATCAAATACTTATTTGCCCCACTGTACATCAACTGTAGCAAATGTCTTTGAATATTTTAATTCTGACATAAAACAAGAACATTTAATAATCACAGGCTTTATTCCTTTAGCGTGTACATATAGTCAGCAGGATACAAATGAATAGTAACAATGCATGACTTTCAACCTCTTGTTGAAACAACTGTCAAAGTGGATGGCTCTCAACATGACTGTTTTGAAAGAATTACAGTAGAAGTGGTAAGGTCAAGGTACTGGTTGTCTCTGCAACTTCAGCATTTTCTCGCTGAATATTTTGGTCACTTGAAAGTTTTTTTTTTTTTGTTATAAATGTTGTTATAAATATAAATAATTGAATACTTGTTTGGGTATTGTATATTTTATTTGCATGATAGTTAGCAATAGTGACATCTAGTGGAGTAAATGACTAGCGTTAGATATACAGGTGCTGGTCATATAATTAGAATATCATCAAAAAGTTGATTTATTTCACTAATTCCATTCAAAAAGTGAAACTTGTATATTATATTCATTCATTACACACAGGCTGATATATTTCAAATGTTTATTTCTTTTAATTTTGATGATTATAACTGACAACTAAGGAAAATCCCAAATTCAGTATCTCAGAAAATTAGAATATTACTTAAGACCAATACAAAGAAAGGATTTTTAGAAATCTTGGCCAACTGAAAAGTATGAACATGAAAAGTATGAGCATGTACAGCACTCAATACTTAGTTGGGGCTCCTTTTGCCTGAATTACTGCAGCAATGCGGCGTGGCATGGAGTCGATCAGTCTGTGGCACTGCTCAGGTGTTATAAGAGCCCAGGTTGCTCTGATAGTGGCCTTCAGCTCTTCTGCATTGTTGGGTCTGGCATATCGCATCTTCCTCTTCACAATACCCCATAGATTTTCTATGGGGTTAAGATCAGGCGAGTTTGCTGGCCAATTAAGAACAGGGATACCATGGTCCTTAAACCAGGTACTGGTAGCTTTGGCACTGTGTGCAGGTGCCAAGTCCTGTTGGAAAATGAAATCTGCATCTCCATAAAGTTGGTCAGCAGCAGGAAGCATGAAGTGCTCTAAAACTTCCTGGTATACGGCTGCGTTGACCTTGGACCTCAGAAAACACAGTGGACCAACACCAGCAGATGACATGGCACCCCAAACCATCACTGACTGTGGAAACTTTACACTGGACCTCAAGCAACGTGGATTGTGTGCCTCTCCTCTCTTCCTCCAGACTCTGGGACCCTGATTTCCAAAGGAAATGCAAAATTTACTTTCATCAGAGAACATAACTTTGGACCACTCAGCAGCAGTCCAGTCCTTTTTGTCTTTAGCCCAGGCGAGACGCTGTCTGTTGTTCAAGAGTGGCTTGACACAAGGAATGCGACAGCTGAAACCCATGTCTTGCATACGTCTGTGCGTAGTGGTTCTTGAAGCACTGACTCCAGCTGCAGTCCACTCTTTGTGAATCTCCCCCACATTTTTGAATGGGTTTTGTTTCACAATCCTCTCCAGGGTGCGGTTATCCCTATTGCTTGTACACTTTTTTCTACCACATCTTTTCCTTCCCTTCGCCTCTCTATTAATGTGCTTGGACACAGAGCTCTGTGAACTGCCAGCCTCTTTTGCAATGACCTTTTGTGTCTCGCCCTCCTTGTGCAAGGTGTCAATGGCCGTCTTTTGGACAACTGTCAAGTCAGCAGTCTTCCCCATGATTGTGTAGCCTACAGAACTAGACTGAGAGACCATTTAAAGGCCTTTGCAGGTGTTTTGAGTTAATTAGCTGATTAGAGTGTGGCACCAGGTGTCTTCAATATTGAACCTTTTCACAATATTCTAATTTTCTGAGATACTGAATTTGGGATTTTCCTTAGTTGTCAGTTATAATCATCAAAATTAAAAGAAATAAACATTTGAAATATATCAGTCTGTGTGTAATGAATGAATATAATATACAAGTTTCACTTTTTGAATGGAATTAGTGAAATAAATCAACTTTTTGATGATATTCTAATTATATGACCAGCACCTGTACTGGTCATGAGGTGATGACACGAATTGAGAGGTGATTCGATCTGACACAAAGATTAAGAATTTGATAAGAAGATGTCTCATAATGTCTCCTGAATCCTTATTGGCAGAGGTGGGGGACTCGAGTCACATGACTTGACTCGAGTCAGACTTAAGTCGCACATTGTAAGACTTCAGACTTGCTTGACAAATATTAATAAAAGACTTGACATTAATGACTTGAGACTTGACTCGGACTTGAGTTAAATGACTCGAAATAACTTGTTTTTTGTTTAATAAATGTTTTTGAATGCGCCGCAACCTAACCACGTGACGCAGCAGGCAAGCGAGCTCTCGTGAGCTCTCTCATGGACAGAGCATGGACAGTCGTGACTGAACATGGAAGGCGCTACGACAAGAATAATTAAGTAAAAAAAATAACGTTTTGGACATGTTAAGAGTTTACTTTTAATTGGTTTTGTGTTCATTAAACAGAAAATTGGGTAAATCAGTGCTGTCAACGTTTTCCAGTTTAACGCGTCAAAAATATTTAACGCAAACGCAGCATCCGTTTTTTTCTGTCATCCTTTGGCTAGCATTACAATATATGATCACGCTCTTATTCATGCAAATGCTTTTAAACCATTTAAGCGCGCCAAAAGAGAAAAAGAGAACGCGCTGTCTGTGAATTTCCTGTCACACACATGACGCACAGAAAGACGCGCGCCATGTCACGCTTGAACGAACAATAACACACCCAATAATGCCAAAAATGTCCGTTTTTTCGAGTATCCTCATTAGCGCAGCCTTGAACGAGTTAAAGTCTTAAACGAAAGTAAATAGTTGTGAGAAAGTGGGACGCGCGTGAGATCCGCGTCATGTGCGGCAGATCTTAAAGTGACAGCAACCAATGCTGTCTGTCATTGAAGAACAAATGTAACAGAGAAAATTATCACATTTAATTTTTTGCAAGTGCAATGCGTTGTAAATGGTTATTCACTGTTTATAAGGAAATGTCAGCTTTTTTTTTTTTGCAATAGCACTTAGTATGTGTACAGTGTCTAATAATTGGTCTTCAGTGTTAGACTTTGAGTGAAAAGCTTATGGATAGTTTATGGGGATGCACATATATTGTATACACATTGTATACACGACTTGACTTGAATTGCTTGACATAAAGCAGTGACTTGACTTAACTTGCTTGATTCTCACAAAAATTGACTTGGACTTGAAGGTTATGACTTGAGACTTACTTGTGACTTGCACATGTGTGACTTACTCCCACCTCTGCTTATTGGAAAGCACACGGTATGTTTGCTTATATTTTGTTCATAATTTAAGGTACTGTGTGTATTGATATGTTTAATAAGCTATGGGCTTAATCAAACAACGTCATCATGGCAAAACTCACTTCACAAATTTGATTGTAATTTTTATTTATTTTCAGTTTTTTTCACAGTGTTCATTTGATGGGTGATGTCGACTGTCTCTACTCTTAAGAAGAAGACATTAAAATTGAAGCAATCAAAGGCATCAGTTGAAGCATGTTTTTTTCTGGTCACGGAGAAAAAATTCAGGAGCCATTATAGTGAAAAAACGTGTATTCACATCACGTGGAAGAGTGCCAGAGTTCATCGTGTAAAAGGAAAGATCGTTGTCAGACCTCGATGTGAAGAGCATCCAGTCGACCCCGCTGGAAAATTGCAGCCATTGGTGAAGGTGAAGATGTCGCCATTCAGGGAGCAATGCATTGAAACTCCATTATGTTTCGCGTGACTGCATTCCTTGCCGTGCAGAAGAGCAACGCAAGAAGATATTGCTGCATTGACAACAGATAGCCACAAGGCAGCAACGTTGCGAAGTTTTATGACAATTCGGTTGTCAATAAGAGTTGCTATCTTTGGATTCGCAGGTCAGACTGTATCTTTTCAGCTTGAAATCCCATTTCTTGGTTGATGTTGCCTTAACATTTTTTATAGTTTAAATTGTATGCAAATGGTTGAAACAAATATTTGCATTTTATAATTTTCTAAGTTGATAGAAGTGTGTAACTTGTTTAATAATTGACATTGAGCATTTTCCTGTGGTATTACAGCTTGCTATTTGTGTTTAAAGCTGAATAATAGTGTGGTTTTAAGAAAGTTACCAACATGGATCAAAATAGATCAGACAGTGTCTTAAACCAAGTGATTCAAGCTCTTGAAGATGAAAAGGCACAATTAGAGGGGAAATTAGAAACTGAAATTGATGTCTCAGACAGACAAAAATATGGAGAACGCTTAGCTGAAATTAATGCAGATCTGGAAGTTAATAAGAGACTCCAGGAATCATCATCACGAGTTGAGCAAGAAGTTAGGTGATCAGAAAGAAAAAGGCGTCTAACAGAAAAAATGCTTGAGTTGAGAAGTGACGAGTTAGCTAAAAGAGAACGGAAGTTTATGTGCACATACTTAAAATTTAAAGCTGAAGCTCAGTTTATCAGATCTAAACTGAAAGAAGAGTGCTCTAAAACCGAGTTAGACGACATGATGGTGACTGCAGAAAAATGTGAAGCAGAGTTAAAACAAACATATGAGAGCATTCGTGCGTTGAACGTCCCATCTCAAGATATAAGAAGGAGAATGGATAGCTGCACTTCAGTTACTAGTGAAATAACTGCACTACTTAAAAGACGCTGCGCAGAAGTTGGTACTAAAGAGTTTGATGCGGAGGCTGTAAAAGAAACACTCCTCCAGCTACTGCAAAGAGATGACGCCAGGTCAGTTTATGGATCAACTGTGTCGAGAGCTGAAAGAGATAGTCAGCAGGGAAGCCATATGTCAGTAAAAAGAGCGGAAGCAGCGACATGCTTAGCTGCGAAACGCGCTGAACTAAAGAGAGAAAAAGAAATCTCAGCTCAAAGAAAAGAGGTGCTAGCTCAACAAGAGAGGTTAAAAATGCTGGAGGAGCAAAGGGATCTTGAAGTCATGGAAGCAGAATACATTGTGTATGCAGAAGAGGAATCAAGATTGAACGCTGAAATATGAGATACTAAAGAGAGAAGCACTTTGCCTCATGTCAACACCCACTGCAACACAATAACCCTTCATGCATCAAGGTTTCCCAAGAAACTTTAGCTCAACCTTGCTCTGAAAAGGAGCTAGAGATGAAAGAAGATGAGTTCTTGTTAGTGAAAGCACTAAAAGAATCCCTGACGATGACCAAACTTCCAGCTCCAGAGCCATTCACGTTTACAGGTGATCCACTCAGTTCACTGAATGGCGCACTTGCTTTAAAGCTTTGATTAAAATGAACTGTTCAACTCCAGCACATAGGCTGTTCTATCTTAAAAGGTACATAAGTGGAGATGCGCTTAGTGTACTAGAGGGAACATTTTATAGGAGTGATGAGGATGCATACACGCAAGCTTGGGATGCTCTGAATAAACGCTATGGACACCCCTTTGTAGTTCAAAGAGCATTTAGGGCAAAGCTGAGTAATTGGCCAAAAATCGGACCTAAAGAATCGAAATTAAGGGAGTTTAGTGATTTCCTCGTCTCCTGCAAAAATGCAATGCCTCATGTACATGGTTTGGGGGTTTTGGACGATTGTGAAGAAAACCAAAAATTGCTGCAGAAACTTCCTGACTGGGTAACAACTCGCTGGAATAGGTATGTCACTAAAGCACTAGATGAAGAGAAACCATACCCAAGTTTCACTGAGTTTTCAGACTTTGTGGCAGAGGAGGCACATATTGCATATAATCCTGTTTCCTCTCTACATGCTTTAAAACATGCAGATGAAAAGCCTGGGAAGGAGCAAAAACATCTCAAAGCCAGCACTCTGATGCAAAATGTTAAATCCATTGCAAAAAGCTTGAGTGCATTAGAAAAAGAGAACAGCTCCAAACCCAGCCCTTCTGCCACTCAGGATAAGATACAAATTGAATGTGTCTGCTGCCAGCAAAATCACTTTATATACAAATGTGAAAAGTTTGCCGCAATGCCTCTTGAGGAGAAGAAAAGGTTCATCATCAACAACAAGATGTGCTTTGGTTGTCTCAGAATCGGCCATATCTCCAAAAACTGTAGAAAGCGAGCTACTTGCAACATCTGCAGGCAGAGTCACCCCTCTCCACTTCATGAAGAACGTTTTCAAGGAGGAAAGTCAGAAGCTTTACCTGATGAAAGGGCTTCCACTAGCTTATGCAGTGTGGGAATGGACAACTGTAATCGCACTTCAATGATGGTTCCAGTATGGCTCTCTTGTGCAACAAAGGATGGCCCAGAAATTCTAGCCTACGCATTACTGGACACGCAGAGCAGTAATACATTTATCAATCAGGACATCTGCGACAAACTGCAAGCGATCACAGAACCCGCGAAATTAAAGCTGTCCACAATGACTGATTGAGCTTCAATAGAGAATTGTCAGAGAGCAGTTGGACTAAGAGTGAGAGGTTATAGTCTGCAAGAGTACATCGAGTTACCGCCCGTATACACTCGAGATTACATTCCCTTGGAACGAGATAGCATTCCTACTTGCAAAAAAGCTCAGAGATGGATCCACCTGCTCAGTGTTGCAGACAAGATGCCAGATTTATTGGATTGTCCTGTAGGGCTTCTAATTGGCTATGATTGTCCAAGGGCTCTGAAGCCAACCCAAGTAATATCAGGGAAGGATCATGAATCATATGCAGTCAAGACAGACTTAGGCTGGAGTATAGTGGGATCCATAGCACCCAACACTTGCTTTAGAAATGTAACAGGGTTCTGTCATCGCATTTCTGTGAAGGAACTCCCAGCTATCACACCTGCCTCTATAATCAGGACGTTAGAAGCAGACTTTCGGGATACAGACACAAAAGAAAAGACAATATCTCAGGAGGACATTCAATTTCTTCAACAGTTGGATGAAAGGTTTCATCACAACAGAGAAGGACGTGGAAATGCCCTTACCTTTCAGAGAGTGTCCTCAATTACCAAACAATAAGCAGCTTGCTATGATTCGTTTGAAACATTTGAAAAGGAAACTGGAGAGAAGTCCTAAGTACAGAGAGGACTATGTGAGATTTATGGACAGTAACTTTAGAGATGGTGATGCCAAAGAAGCAAATGCCACACCAAAAGAAGGCAATGCATTGTACATTCCGCACCATGGAGTGTACCATCCCAGGAAGCCAGAAAAAATAAGAGTGGTATTTGACTGCTCAGCCAAATTTGAAGGCACATCTCTAAATGACCATTTACTGACAGGTCCAGACTTATCGAATGCACTGACTGGAGTGTTGTGCAGATTTCGTGAGCATCAGAGAAGCCTTTGAAGAAGAACTGAAATGGCTCAGGCAAAACCCTACTAAGCTGGCAAAGAATAACAGGTTATACCAACTTGATCCTATCCTCCAGAATGAACTACTCAGGGTTGGAGGACGGTTAAGAAGATCTAACGCAGCATTGGAGTTGAAACATCCAGTAATCCTTCCTAAGGAAGGCATTGTCACACAGCTAATACTTGACCATTGTCACAAGAAAACTCAACATCAAGGTCGAGGTCAAACCTTCAATGAGCTCAGAGCCAGTGGATATTGGATAATAGGTGCAAGTAATGTAGTGGCCAAGTACATCAAAAATTGTGTTACTTGCAGAAAGCTGCGTAGACTAGTTGAAGAACAACGTATGGCTGACCTTCCAGCTGACAAAGTGGAATCCTCACCCCCATTCTTGTATTCTGGTATTGACTGTTTCGGCCCCTTCTACACGAAACAAGGTCGGAAGTAATTTGAGAGGTATGGTCTGTTGTTTACGTGCTTGAGCTCCAGGGCTGTACACTTAGAAATGTTAGAAGATCTCACTACCAATGCATTTCTGAATGCTTTAAGATGTTTCATAGCAATCAGAGGAGCCGTGAGACAGATCAGATCTGACCAAGGCACAAATTTCATGGGGGCAAAGAATGAGCTGGAGAAAGGTTTGAAGGATTTAGACCAAGAGAGGATCTCTACCTATCTTGCAAGCAAACAATGTGACTTCCTTATGAATGTTCCTGAAGCAAGCCATATGGGAGGCGTGTGGGAACGCCAAATAAGGACAGTAAGGAGTGTGATGAATGCTGTAAGCTAAAGGAAGACTGGATGATACCTCATTAAGGACATTTTTCTATGAAGCAATGTCAATTGTGAATAGTCGTCCACTTACCACTAACACAATAAATGACCCAAAGAGTGTTAAGCCTTTGACGCCCAATCATCTGCTCACGATGAAGACTTCAGTGCCTCTTCCTCCTCTTGGCAAATTTGTCCGTGAAGATCTGTACGCTAGGAAAAGGTAGAGAAGAGTGCAGTACTTGTCGGAACAGTTTTGGAGCAGATGGCGCAAAGAAAACCTGGCCAACATAAGCCTCAGACAACAGTGGCACAGGCCTAGAAGAAATGTTCACGTTGGAGATGTAGTAATTGTCAAAGAGGACAATGTTCCCAGAAATGAATGGAGACTAGCTAGAGTCGTTGAGACAAGTGCAGACAATGATGGGTTTGTGCGAAAGGTTAAACTCCAAATGGGTCAAAGTAAGTTAGGAAAAAAGGGTGAGAGAGTGACACAAATATCCCTTTTTGAGCGTCCAATCCAAAAATTAGTGGTAATAGTTGAGAGCAATTCCTAAGCTATGATGGAAAAACACAAAATCAGATTACATTGTAAATAGTCTTAGCATCTAAAATAGTGTTGTTCAAATAAAAATTCAAATAAAAGTAACATAAAGCGATTGTGAAAGTGTTAAAAGATAAATGAAAGTGACCGCTAATAGGAAAATTACAGGCTTTATTGATTTCAATTAAAAAGTACATAAATCCTTGTAATTTTGGTGGCAGTGTAGCTGTCGCAGATAAAGAGCATTTTCTCGCTGAATATTTTGGTCACTTGAAAGTTTGTTTTTTTTTTGTTATAAATGTTATAAATATAAATAATTGAATACTTGTTTGGGTATTGTATATTTTATTTGCATGATAGTTAGCAATAGTGACATCTAGTGGAATAAATTACTAGCGTTAGATATACTGGTCATGTGATTTTTTTGCTGCGTGAGCAACAGTGTTGTGCAAGTTACATCCAAACTGTAATACATTATAGATTACTTGTTACTGTTATTTAAAAGTAATTCTTTACCTTACAATATTACTGTCTCAGAATTGTAATGCGTTACATTACTCCTGTATTACTTTTGAGTTACTTTCACCAAAATAACTACAGAAGTAGAAAATGTGTTTTGGGGTTTCATGACCCTTTAACATTCTAAAATGACAAAATGTACTGCAGAGCATTTTACATCCAGTAGAGGGCGATATGATGTAGCATAATGACTGTGGGCTATCCAGGCTACTAACAATATAGCTTATAATTGGCAAAGTGAAGGCTCAAGACAATGCAAGAAAGGCTGACAGAAAGAATCACAAACTATCCAAGTCTGTTAAAAGTATGGTAGAGGTATAAAGTGATTATCTGACAAACTCGAAGTAATGCGCATACGTCCATCTCGCGAATGTACAGTCTTCTTCTGCCATCTTCACCCATTAGCTGCTTTTCCACTGGCCTGCGTGAGCACAGAGGCCGAAATCATGCCGCGTTTCCACTGTCAGGCCAGTAGCCTCGCGGCACTCCTGTAAAACCCGCCCTAAACACGTCTTCACTAAGCTACGTCACACAATACAAAGTTACACACCAGCGAGAGGGAGATGAATGAAATAAATCGCTAAACAAATATATCAGAAGCTGTCATTTAGTCTTTATTTACAAACTTGGACACCACACGCGGCTATTGACTGACCACGAACAGGTAATAGAACTTACTTGCTGCATTTTTCATTAAAGTCCACTTTCTAATAAAAATTTCCTGATAATTTACTCACCCCCATGTCATCCAAGATGTCCATGTCCTTATAGTGGACTTCAATTGGCCCCAAACGGTTGAAGGTCAAAATTACAGTTTCGGTGCAGCTTCAAGGGGCTTTATCTAGCGAAACGATCGGTCGTATTCTTCAAAAAGCTTACACTGAATGTCCTACACCTTCCCTATTCAACTTACGGAATGAACGCGGCACCAGTTCTGTTTTTTTCCATAAGTTGAATAGAGAAGTTGTAGGACATTCAGCGTAAGCTTTTTGAAGAATACGGGATCGCGGTCTGGTGGAAGCACTTGTGATGCGATCATTTGTGTCTATATTAAAGCATACCATTTTTTTTTAAAGAAAATGACCGATCGTTTCGCTAGATAAGACCCTTATTCCTTGTCTGGGATCATGTAAAGCCATTTGAAGCTGCACTGAAACTGTAATTTTGACCTTCAACCGTTTGGAGGCCATTGAAGTCCACTATAAGGAGAATAACCCTGGAATGTTTTCATCAAAAACCTTAATTTCTTTTCAACTGAAGAAATAAGGACATGGACATCTTGGATGACATGGGGGTGAGTAAATTATCAGGACATTTTTATTAGAAAGTGGACTAATCCTTTAATGTCTCGCGGTCTTGCTGTTTTGTTTTGTTTTTTTTGTTTTTTGTTTTTTTTGGGGGGGGGGGGGGGGGGGTTTAACAATTAAATTTTGGGCTAAAAGTGTGTTGTAACGCAAGCGTTACTAAACATGTACTGAGTAAAATATTACTGAAAATTGATTAGTAATGCCTTACACTAATGCATTACAGCAAAAAGTAATATGTTACTGTAATGCATTACTTCTGTAATGCGTTACTCCCAACACTGGTGAGCAACGGAAAACATGAGGTGATGACACGAATTGAGAGGTGATTCGATCTGACACAAAGATTAAGAATTTGATAAGAAGATGTCTCATAATGTCTCCTGAATCCTTATTGGAAAGCACACGGTATGTTTGCTTATATTTTGTTCATAATTTAAGGTACTGTGTGTATTGATATGTTTAATAAGCTATGGGCTTAATCGAACAACGTCATCATGGCAAAATTCACTTCACAAATTTGATTGTAATTTTTATTTATTTTCAGTTTTTTCACGGTGTTCATTTGATGGGTGATGTCGACTGTCTCTATTCTTAAGAAGAAGACATTAAAATTTAAGTAATCAAAGGCATCAGTTGAAGCGTGTTTTTTCTGGTCACAGAGAAAAAATTCAGGAGCCGTTATAGTTAGAAAGTGTGCAATAAAACTGAGATCGGAGATTGCGCTGCGCACACACAGAAACATTCATGATCACAGAAATGTATCTATGCTGCCCTGCAACTTTTATTAATAATATAGCTTCGCTACTGAATTGTTACATTATATTTCTTATCAACGAGGGAAGGGAAAATAGGGTGAAAACATGACAGAATAACACGGCGGATATCGAGTAAAATTAAAAATTTACTTTTCAATACCGACCAGATACAATACTGATTTTTTTTTTTTTTTTTTTTTTTTTAAATGGCGTTTATCGCGTTTTGGAACCAAACTCTTCATATATATATATATATATATATATAAAAGATATAGTGGCCTACTCCTTACGGAACAAAAATATATGGGAATATACTGCAAAATATAATGTGATATATTACATAATACATTTCCATATATGGGAAACTAGTGCTTTTTTCAATATTTTTCAATATACTGCAATATATGCATTGACCATGTATGGCTATATATTGATACATATAAAATATTTATAAATGAAGACAAAAATAGCATTACATTCATAAAGTTTTATCCTTTATTGTGTGCATATATTGCACATACATATTCCCATATAAATGTAAATGTATTGTACTCATATATATACACACATTCATGGAATGAGTTACAATCAGTGGTTACAACAGACTTCTAGTTCCCAGCATGCTTTGCTTCTGACTGTTAAAGGAGAGTAAATGTTAAAATTAAGTGCTATGTCATGTGTTTTGCTCAATATTGATATAGGGGGAGATCTGTTAGTGTTTAAATTTCTATTATTTTGGAATTTAAAAGGTTTTCTGGTATGTGTGAGTTTTTGGGGTTACCATTGTGCTGAAGAGTAGAGCCTGAAGTTAGGTTTATGATTGGCTGAACACCATTAAGACTATAATAACTTTATTTAAAAAGTAACAGCTGTGCATGCTATAGCACAGTGATAGTCTCTTTGGTAGAAACTTTAGTACATACAGGTGTGCTTTTGTTAACTAACTTTAAAATATGTAACATTTAAAATGTAAATCATTATAAAATATAAGAAATGTGTTATTATAATATTGTTTACCGTGTTTATACTGCATGAGTAAATATATCTACAATATATTATGCATGCAGTACCATATCTGATCACATATAAATCTATATATTATGAATTATATTATTGAATATAAAATGACATACATTATGATATATTAGTAAATATATTATCACATATTTTTCAATATATGAAAAGCGGCAATTCCTTATGTATAATTCAATATATTGTAATATATTTACGCAATATATTTTTCTGTATATTTTCAATATACTGTTAAATCATGTAATATATTGAGCATTCATATATAGGGAAATATATTTTCTTTCCATAAGGGACGGGACAAACAACACCAAAGAGGATGCACACACAGAGAACGCTTGCTGAAGATCAGAAAGCTGAAACAGCGGTGTTGCCGGCTCCCTTTATAGCTTCCGCGTTCCGCCGGCACACGTCACGGGAGAGCACGCCTTCAGGAGAGCTTACGCTGAAGGGATTCCCCAGAGTGTCGTCATGGCGACGCAGCAGGAGTTCCCTCGAAAGGGAATAAATATCGACACAGACTGTGCATAGAGATCGATTTAAGACTCAAACTTCAATACAAAACCATAGAATTCTTTTTTTTTTTTTGATGTGGATAACATACTATACAATCAAGATTGGATTTTTTTTCTCAAATATCCACACAACTGCAAATGTGACATTGATTTTATACAACAGATCAACAAACAAAAGGATAATATTAAGTGATACATTTTAAAAACAGTATTGTTTGCTCTATTTTGTAACAAAATAATACCAACGAAAGCCACAGCAGAAATGCAACACAACAGTGCTTTGTGAATTAATCTGTGGCTTTGAATGAATCATGAGAGTAAATGATTCAATGACCCATTCAAAAATTCTAGCCAACTCAGGGGTTGCATCCTTCAAAGTAGAGGTCTGCGCGGGACTGTTTTTTTCGTCCCGCTCCCGCAATGGTTCTATTCCGCACGCACCCACTCCCGCCTAAAATTCACTCTGTGTTCACCCGCTATCCGCATATAGTGATTTTCTTCCCGACCCGACGGGTCCCGCTAAAGATCGTTTCCAGAATCTCACGTTTAAACTTCCCCTAAAGAAAGAGAGTGATTGAGGATAACAAATATAAAATGTTGCATATACAAGATTTGTATTTGTTATTTGTCTATGATGCTGTCAACACCCTAAAAAATGTCAGAGAAAAAATGTCACAAAGAATAATAGGCTAAATATCACAGAGAAAAATAGGCTAAATTAGCATGTCCCTCAAAACTATAGGCTATGCCAAAATTACATAAACGAAAACTGTTGGCTTACTAGCTATACTGCAAAATGAAATCTTTTTTAACATCCACGCAAGAACAGAATGACGCTGACTGACGACTTTTTCAGAACGTCTCTCCTCCAAAATCCGATCACAAAGGTTGAATGTTCTCTGAAGGTGCACTCGCGCAGACCTCTAATGCAAAGAACATATCTTGCCAGGTTTCTCAGGACAGGGAACTGGGGACTGTGTGAATGCCACCACTGCAGAAAGTTTTGTTCACTTCAAGTTCAAGCACAGATGCGCTGATGTCAAAGCATCTCGGGAGCGACCGGGTTATTGTCAGACCGCCCGCTCCCGCCTAAAGTACACTAAAGTTACCGACCGCAATCCGCCTTTCATTCAAAATTTAATCCCGCGCAGCAAGAAATCTTATCGGGTCCCGCAGTTCCCGCGGGAGAGCCGCGGGAATGCAGACCTCTACTTCAAAGGCCGCATTTGAAGGCCGATTGCATCACAGCGGCGCTACGAAGGCTGTCCCAATTCAAATGCTGCACCCTTCGAAGGCCGATTGCGTCACCGCGGTGTGATGAAGGCTGCCCCTATTCGAAAGCTCATTCAAATATGACTCCAAATGGGCCCTTCATTTCTCAGGCAAATGAAGGATACAACAATGGACACTTCGCAGCCTACCCTACCCCAGAATTCATTGTGCGCCGGTGATTTCAAAGAAAATCCCGGGTGATTCTGTGGTGACCGAGGAATACACTATAAATCTAAGTACTGTGTTTTAATAGGTTGTTTGCAATCATGTGGTTCTGGTGACGCGCGGAATTAACGTGGAGGGCAAGCAGTGAAAATTAGAATGGAAGAGATGGAGAAAAGTCCGTACTGTGCTGGTTTAGAAAGGTATAAACAGAAAATCACAACATATTTAGGACGTGAACCTTATGTTATGAAGAGGAGCGATTTTTCTACTGAATTGAAAGACTTGACTGCCATCGAGGAGGTAGATTTAGAGAATGTGAAGCTGCCGTCAAGCCGGATTGTTTATATCGCGCTGCCTTTCTGTTAGTGACGTTAAGGGCAGTATTTTTGATTTTCTGTCATGATTGTGAAAAATGTCGCCATTGTAAGTCATTTATGCTGAATCAAGAATTGCAACAGGAGCTCACATCATCATTCAGGGAAAAAACTGGACGGTGTAATACAATTGTCACCTTTTCTACGTGTAAAAACACACTAAGGGAAGCAGTTTGAGGAGGTGACGGGAAGACGACGTATAGCAAATGTAATAATGCCACTGATTGAACCCACTCCCTATCACTCAATAAAATAATCGCAAAGCTGAGTGTTTTTGAAAGTTTTGTATTTTGTTTGGTTTAATAATTAACATTACATTTGTGAGTATGACTCTCACTCGGCTTGTGAATGAGTATAACTTGCACGCAGCCACTTCAAAACTTCACAAGCTTCTATGGGTTTGATTTGGTTGTCATTTGTTGAAATAAATACAAAAAAAAAAAAAAAATACAGTGTGTCGGTGTCTGTCCGCTGAACGCCCCTCCGATTCTCCTCCGTGGTCATATGGGAAAGTGAATATTTACAAAGAAAACATTAAAACTACAATTACATTTACACCCTTCCAACAAAGAATTGGATCAACTTATGTCAGCTTGTTGATTTTTTTTTTTATTTAGACATTTTCTCCCATATGATGGCTGAAGCAGCAGCACATGACACTGTTTTCAGGGTAACCAGATCAACATTTTGAACGGAATTCTACAAAACTTCACCAAATGATCATGCAATGGGATAAAATAGCTTCTCTTCCCTGTAAACGATACCATGAAGAATGTGAATATTTAACCAAGTCAAAAACAAAAAAGGTAAGCAGGTATTCATTTCAGTGTCAGCAGACACAAAACGCTATAAAAGGTGACAACTTTTAAAGTTAAAAAAACGATACAAGTTACGTAAACGTAAATGTAAAAAGCTCATTGTGGTTTCTTGGTTTGATAGATTTGAGCAACATAAACGACGCAAAACATAGGAATTTTGAGTTTGTTATAGGATTCCTATATAGAAAAATCACTCCTTGCCCTCCAGCCGCATTTCGCGTGCAGCAATGACGTCATGTGCAAACAACCTATTCACTCAAATAACTAGCTAAACAAGTGTTAAAAGCCAGGGGTCTTAAAAATGTTAACTTAAACTAAAAATGTTACCACTGCGCAGCTTCATTTGTTAGGTGGAGGCAAAACTTGTTTTAATATTTCATTTTGTTTTAGGGAGCAAGGAGCAGACAACTCAATATATTAAAATAAGGGCAATGTGGCATGGAGGTAAGGCAACAACCAATTTGTAATATTTCCACTAGGCTCTCTTGTGTATTATAACAAGTAGCCCTCACCCTATACAAAGCCCACAACAATAAGAGAACCAGTAGATAAGGCGATAGTCTTTCACTTTGTGTTTTTGTAGTGCTTTCATGCAATATATGTCTACAAATGAAGAGTTTGGTTCCAAAACGCGATAAACGCCATTTTTTAAAAAAAATGAGTTTCCGCCAAAATCAGTATTGTATCTGGTCGGTATTGAAAAGTCATTTATTAATTTTAAGCAAAATGCGATGTCCGTCGTGTTATTCTGTCATGTTTTCTCCCTTTCTTTCCAAAACGTGACAAACGCCAGTCTCCCTTCTCTGCAGAATGCGATATATCCGCTCAACCAATCACAGCGCACCATTCCATGCACTGTAAACAGTAATGACGGCACTCTGAATACTTACACCCGGCATCCTAGTTTTCCTTATCTACTTTGTGATCAACAAAAACAGAAAAATAAATAATTTTGACAGCATTGATGAACCTGTGGTGGTTTCTGCGGTGGGGAAGAAACGTAAGTCATTGAAATGTAATCATTTACGCGAGGAGATTAAGAAGATGAGGCACTTGAGTCAGGAGGAGGATAAATGCCAGCTGTTGCTTGTTCCACGACAGCATCAAACGTCTGTCACAGTCCCCAAAACTGAATCATGAACAGTTTTTAAAAGCCGTTTTAATACTAATGTACTCGGCAAATGTGTTTATTTTGCGGTGGCGCCAGATACTCTTTAATCGGTAATGACAAACGGAGACATAATTAATTTATAACATTAACAAGATGACTCGTTGAATTCATTTTGGGAGCGACGACTGAATGTATTTTTAGTCAAATGCCTGTATATAAGATTAGAATTGACAAAGTTCAGAGGCTGTCATATATGTGGATCAACTTACTTTGTTGTGTATTTTCAATATGAAAAATAACTTTTATATTGATAGATTATTTGCATTTTGAAAAAAAACAAAAAACAAAAACGTGTCATGGATTTATTTCATTTTTGGGAAAAAATAATCCGTTTTTATAATAAACCTTTGAAAATCAAAATCTAGATTTGAATTTTTAATGTTTTTATAACCAAAAGATGCTATGTGAAAGTTTGAAACAGAAAATAGTGGTTTTCATTTTGCCACTTTCTTGGTAAAGAAAACACATTTTTACTCAAATTAATCAAATGGATTTATAGCGTTTTGGAACCAAACTCTTCAAATGTTTTAACCAAACTTGAGAATCCAGAAATATGAGAACCAGAGAAGGTGTCACGTGATGTGTAGTATAAATAGCATGCAGACGAAGGAGAACTCTTATAATAGGATTTAATGACAACTCAGACAATCAGACAGGATATTCACATCAACTCATCTTAGAATTGACCAGAACGGACGAGGAATGAGGGAGAACACAGGGTATAAAATACACTGAGCAAACAAAAGGGAACTGATGAGATAATTAAAGCAAAGGTGAATGAAATGACTAACAACACTGAGAAACTAGGTCACAGGAAACACAAGACAGAGCATACATGTAACATTAAGCCCCCTCCCGAAAAGGCGCATCCTCGTGCCGTAACGGTCCATCTGAGGAGGGAGCGAGGGGGCTCTGGAGGAGGGCGTGGAGAAAATAAACACGAGAGTAGTCCAGGGTACAGAAAACAGTCCATGGGGGAGTGGAGGGTGGGAGGAGCCAGGGGGAAACCAGGAGCAGGATGAGTCTGGTGAAAATCCAGAGTCCAGCCAGGATGATGCCCTACGGCGGAGTCGAGGGAGGGAGGAGCCATGGTGTAAAACCTCTAGACGAGGCCATGGGGATGATGGATAGAGACGGAGCCGGTGGAGAAGGAGCCCAGAGTGCAGACGGAGGGCCAATGACCAAGCACGATACCGCAGGCTTCAGTGGCCGCGACGGAGGCGTGGCGACGATCCCCCGAGGTGGAACCGGGTACCAGAGGTCTAAGGTGGAACTGGAGCGACTGAGGGTCAAGGCGGAGCCAGAGGGAGGGCGGAGCCAGATGGAGCCGAGGGGAGGAAGAACCAGGGTGGAGGAGTCTGGACGACAAGCCGAGGTGGAGCGACTGGATCAGAGGCAGGAGCCAGGGGGTTCGAACATCCAGACGACGCTGTGAAACGGCTGGCCCGAGGTGGATCCACACCACAGAGGGCTGATGGAGGAGGAACCAAGGGGCCGACAGGAGACAGCGCGACTGGGCAGAGAAAGTGGATGAAGTCTTAAGAGGAAGTGGGAGAGGGAGGCAGAGAGGGAACACTGGAAGCACAGGAGAACTTTTGCTGGATGAAACCAGCGGAGACACAGGAGAAGTTTTGCTGGACGGAACCAGCGGGGGCAGGAATCATCCTCTTCCATATAGTTCTCTTTAAAAAAAAAATCATCCAGAGCTTGCTCACTCACAAGATCTAGATCTAGAAATCTGTGGGTGTGGGTCTCGAGGGATTGCTGCTCCTGGTCAAAGCATAGAAGCAGGACAATCTGTAAGTCCATTTTTTCGGTTGGATCCGTTCTTCTGTCACATGACGTGTAGTATAAACAGCGCGCAGATGAAGGAGAACAATTATAATAGGATTTAATGACAGAACTCAGGCAATCAGACAGGATACTCACACTAAAACATCTTAACATTGACAAGAACGGACGAGGAATGAGGGAGAACACGGGGTATAAATGCATTGAGCAAACAAAGGGAACTGATGATATAATTAACAAAGCACAGGTGAATAAAATGACTAATTAACACTGAGAAACTAGCTCACAGGAAACACAAGACAGAGCATACATGTAACAGAAGGAGAAAGCGAGACAGAGAGGACAAGTTCATGGATTTGATCAGGGAAGACATGAGATTGCAGAGGAGAGAAGAGCAGGGAGAGGATGGACAGACTGTTTTCTCTTCTTCCTGAGAGAATGCTTGACAAATAAAATTAAGTTAAAAATGGGTAAATTATTACTTTTTAATTTTCACTTACAATTTTTCTAAAAAAACAAAAAAGCAATTTCTGTGCACTGTTTGTGTAATGTAAGTTAAAAATGAAATGTTCTATACAAAAAAAAAGCTGAAAATATAAAATACTATAAATAATACAAATATTTTATTTTATGAATAATATAAAATACAGACAAAATACATAAATTGAAACTACAGAATGTCTACTTTTATTTGTGTGCACTCGCAGTAAAACCAAAATGTTGTGCTTTTTGCAATATAAAGAAAACTAACATGATGCACGATCTGCCATCTCTATCTGAATGAAGTCCTTTCTGATAGTCGTTAGAAAATGAACTATAACTTCGAGAATACTTATCACACAAACATGAGACAAAGATCCAAATATCCAAAGAAACGTTGAAATATCAGGTTTTAAATAATGTAAGTCAAATATGTTTATCTATCTATCTTGCTCTAATGATGCTAACAATGTGCTAATTCATGTTAGCAACGTGTTAAGTCATGTTAGCAACATGCTAGATCATATTAGCAATATACTAACAATGTGTTAAATCATGTTAGCAAGATGTTAAATCATGTTACCAATGTGGTAAATCATGTTAGCAACATGCTAGCAATGTGTTAATCAAGCTAGCAATGTGTTAAATCATGTTAGCAACATGCTAAACCATTCTTATCTATCTAGCTAGCTAGCTTTTACAACTATTAAAGTAAACCTTAAACTATTTCAAAGCCAACTATTTTTCAAGCCAACGTTTGTCTACGAACTTTACTCATCTAGTTTATTTTTGTAATTTAAGTTGTAAATGAAACTAATTTCTGTACATTGTTTATTTTTGTTATGTAACTTTAAATGTGTGGGTTGTGAAATAAAAAAAATAAGTAATTGTTCTGCACATCATTTATTTTTGTAATGACAGTTATAATTTGTACATGAAACAAATTGTTCTATACATTTTTTTTAACCCCTTAACTGTCACAGTCACGCCAGCGGGAAGCACTGTTTTTATTTTTTGCCTTTTTTTTTTTTTTTTTTTTGTATCACATATTTTAGTAATCATCATAAATTAGGTATCATTCGAAAGCTTAAAATCTCAGAATTCATCCTGTGAAAACCGTTTTGAAATTGGACATTGTGTTACCATGCAACCGGTCCGGAACCTTAAGTCCTTTTAGCGGGCTCCTCCCCCTAGTGGGCGTTGTCATGTTTAATTTTACAAAATTTATTTTAACTACTTTATAGACAAAACTTTTCCAATCTTGACAAAACACATATTGCCGGAAACGTCTGAATCTCAAGTTTCGATATTTATCAAAAAAATTTCAATAGAATGTGGATGACACCTGGTGGCTATTTTTGGTACAACACCTAAATAAAATCTCATGGAAACTTCATTTTTTGTGATATCAACTTAAAAATTAGAATAAAACTTAGTTAGACATATGGCTTTGATTTTATATCAATTTTAGAGTAAAATTATTTTGTAAAATATATATTTTATATAAAAAAAAATAGTACAGTACTTTTGATTTAAAGTAATTACATGAGTCCTGAACCGTAACAACCACATCTAGTAACAAGCTATTTTTAAAAATATAATACTTAATAATATACTTAATATTAATAAAAACTTTTAAGACACCAAAACAGCACTTACCTGAAGCTAATTAAAGCTTATTTGGGCAAAGGAGGTTGTTGTAAAATGAGAGCAGAGAAAGAAATAACTGAAATAACAGACATATCTGCATTTAAATAGCTCCCAGTCACATGTTTAGAAATCCACCAATAGGAGTTTAAAGAAAGATGCAAAGCAACCAATAGCGTTGTTGAATAGGCTGAGATGTGGACTGCCACAGACCTGCCGCACTGGTTACATGTGTTTTTTTCAAGTATGAGCCAATGCTAACCATAAGTTAAAATAATCCATGGTGTGCCATATCTAAGCCACATATGATCTGCAGTTGTGTTTGGTCATCTGGGCCGTATACCACAATACATATAGTGGGCCAAAAGAAAATTCCCTCCAATTCTAAAGCCATGGTAAAACATATATGGCGAAACTTTATATGGCCCACATGTGCTCAGCCATGCCATATCTAGGCCAGATTTTGCTATCTGGGTTCTAGCAGGAGAACACCAACACCTAGAGATGTAGGGGAGAGCGGGGCACAACCTAACGCTTTTTGACTTTCTCAGTTTGTGTAAATATACTTAGGGTTCAGAGAATTTATTTTGTTCCACATTAATTTCACACATGTCTGGTACAAATATGTGGCTTTGTTTCATTAATACAGTGTATACTTTTTTCTTTATTTACCCCGAAAGAAGGGAAGTGAAATGTGACAACATGCCCCATAGATGGGGCACATTGTAACATGTGATGGGGCGCGTTGTAACATGACCATATGACAGCTAAAAATTTTATCTGATTTAATTAAAAAAAATATACATGACAAACTAAAATATTTTGTCAATAAAAGACAATTATTATATTTTTCATATAAAATAATGGCATTTTTTTTAGAAATTCAAATTTAAATAATTTTGTAGTTTGACAATGAACACTCTGTAAAACACAGCTGTACAGCATAGGTCAAAACAATACAGGCAAACTGATGAAGAAACATATTCAGACATTCAGAAAAACAGAGAGCTGAACAAAACACTCCTCTCCCTCCACTAACAGCTCTCACAGAACACAAGACAAATAGACGAGCCAGTACAAATGCTGAACATTTCTTGAAATAATATTTTCTGGATGTTCAGGTTCTTCCTCTCAGTTTTTATTCACCTTTTCCCCCATGGTTTCTCACCAGAAATTCATAAAAGTTGATTATGCCAGTTGTATCGTAACTGTATAGAATAGTATAATTTTAATAGCAGGGCACATTGTAACGCAGTGTTACAACGAACCCTATCTGCGCAACTGGACTTTAAACCTGGTTAGTGTCTTCTGATAGTGAAGCATTAAAGAACTACCCAAACTGCTAAACAAGAGATTGAAGATTAAAATAATATCAGATTTGTCTAATTTTAAATAAGCACAAAAAATATAGATGAAAAATTAGCTTAAGTAAGAAATTTACTTTTGCTATTGTTAAATAAATGTTCAGTGATATCTTCCAAAGATTTCTGAATTTTGGCGCAATTTTTTCTCTATATATTGTCAATATGGCAACTAGTAAATACGCTAAGTGTCTTCATGCTAGCGTGTGGAAGTATTTAAACCATGTGTGTTACAACTAACCCCGCGTTAGTTTGTGCCCCACGCTCCCCTAGCTTCTCTCCAATAATTCAGCAATTTTATTTTGAGATCCTGGATGAGCCCCCACTTAATGTTACAACTCCTGGTGGTATCAAATAAATGGGTATAAGGGAGTAATATTAAAACAGGGAAAAACGAATATGCATTGTCAGGGTCCTGCCCTGACAGCCTCGTCTGTTTGGTCTCTGTTTCATGTTTTTTTGTTTGTTTTGTGCCCGAGCACATGGCTTTGTCTTTGTTTGTGTTGGCCATGTGCTCCTCTCGTCCCGCCTCCGTGTTGCCATTGCCATGCCCACTTGTTTAGTCTTTTAAGCTTGTTTGACTTCATGCAGCATGTGACTAACACAAATCTGTATTTCTATAACAGTAAAAGCCATTTTCATGTAGTCACGATGCTATGTTGTGTCATGTTTATCAAAATAAAACTGATAAAAACATAGACCCCACTTCTGTGGTATTTAAATAGTATATGCTTATGTTGAAGTTCATTCTTGTACAAACAAACGCTGTAAGCAGTACATAAAGTATTGAATGAAAATGTCTGAAACATGTGTGTATTGGACAAATATTGCATTTATTTCATTTAAGCTGTGATAAAGTATGCAAATGCAGAGAGAGTGTCACTACTGGAAGCAGAAAATGTCCGACTGCACGCCTCCGTTTTCAGCTCCTCCCCAACTGCAAATGGCAAAACTCTCACCGATCAGTTGCATCCAGCCGCAGCCGATGTCGAACACAGCTAGTATCTAGTCCTCTTTTACTTGACTGTGTTCACCAGAACCTTATGTGCTCTGCTCCATTTATATTGTGCTCCTTTCCCTCATGTCTTTGCTGGTTCTTTTTTTTTTTTTTTACTCTATCTGGTCACTGACTCTCCTGACATGGCAGCCAATCTGTTGCTTCTGCAGTTTCATCTCCCTGTGCCAAGTCTCTGGTTCCTTCCTTCTCCATCATTGCCTTGGCATCTGGAGCGACCTCATCCCCGACCAGCCTATACTCATGTATGCCTTGCCCTTGTTTGGACTGTTCACACCTCACCCTCCTTGTCTTGTCAATTGTTAATAAATATCACCCCTCACTCATTCTGCATCTGAATCCTCTCTCACAGAAACGTGATATGCATTTCCATGCCACAACCAAATGAGGTAACAGAGCAGCCATAAACTACCAAACTGAGTGACAAGCAATTTTATTTGTAATGTTAGGTTATGAGTAACAAGAGAAAATATATTTACAATATATATATATATATATATATATATATATATATATATATAAGGAATGGTGAACACAAATATTAGAACAAAATAGGGGAAAAGAGAATTGGAGAAGAAACACGGGCGGCATCCAAATCAAAGAAATAATCAAACCCAAACTAACTTTACCCTCTAAACCAAGGGTGTCAATCTCAGCTTAGGTCCAGTTGTTTAGCTCCAACCCTAATTAAACACACCCAAGCCAGCTAATCAAGGTCTTCAGGATTACTAGAAACTTCCAGGCATGTGTTTTGGAGGTGGCTGGAGCTAAACTCTACGGGACAGTAGCCATCCAGGAGTGGAGTTTGATACATGTGCTCTAAACTATCAATGACAAGAAAGAAAGAAATATGTCTCAGACATCCTACCTAAATACACTATTCCAAAACAAAAATACAGTGGATGGAGCTCGCCCCTGCCCTAGTGTTTCTAATACAACTCAAGTGAAATCCCTACGTGTGCACAATGTAAGTCGTGCAACTTGCTTACCTGTCCCTTCTCCAACCTTGGATATGACTTAAGCAATGACAGGTAAGACGAATAGGGAATGAGCACAGTGTTACACAAGTCAAAGTATATACAGTTAATAATCACACAGGGGATACACAAAACAAAGTCACTACAACAACCCAAAATTTAAATCAAAATCTCTGGTTTTCTCAGGCCTTGTGAGTGACATCTTTACTCCACTTTTATGCCACTGTGTAATGAGCCAAATGGAGACTAGATTGATGACATCACGGGAAGCACAGGGATCAGGCGACCTGCCGTGAACCAATGGCATGGCACTGTGAAATTGAAAGAAAAAGTAGAAAAAAGAATCTGGGAAAGAAGAAAAAACTTAAACATAACACAAGGATGTAACACCACGTGATGATAGTGTTTGGTGTCCAAAGTGAAATTTCAGCTTTTCAGTCAAAATCTTCACAAAACTAACCAAAGTGGGGCTCAGTGGAAAACTTATTTTCTTTGTTCTGAGAACAGATGTTTTATTATTATTATTATTATTATTATTATTATTATTATATAAGCTGTTTGAAATACAGGTCATTAATTTAAATTTCCATTTCTTGTTAATTGCAAAAAGTCAATGTCATTTTTTATTAGGAAGTACACAGTGCAGGTCCAGAACATGGCTGTGATGGAGATGGTCAGTGAGAGTCCACTGTGTCTTGTGCTGACCCGGCCTACACTGCAGAGCCTGCCACAGCCTGTGGAGAGCAAAACTAATGGGTCAGACAGCCCTGAAACTAGTGCTGCTGTTGTACTATATATATATATATGTCCAGGTAATAATGAAACTTTTTCAGTTATCATGACTAAAAATCACAAACCATATTTTACTTTTTTTGTTTTCAGTTGGATTACTTAACTGTTGCTTTGTACAGCTATGTTGTTCAATGGCATGCTTATTTGAAGATTTAATAGGCTTTAGATTAAGATTTCCCCATCATTTGTTTCTTTGTGTTCTTCTCTGGTTTTAGTAAAATGATGTAACATTTTGGAGCAAATATGCAAAACAGTAAACCAAAACTTGATGCTAAAATAGCAAATATCTCCACAGCTACTGTAAATTTTCCAGGAGAACTAATATAAGCTGGGATAAATGTGAGCCAGACAGCACAAAATATGAGCATACTGAATGTGATGAACTTGGCTTCATTGAAGTTATCAGGGAGCTTCCGTGCAAGAAAAGCTAAAACAAAACACAAGACTGATAGCAGGCCAGTATATCCTAGAACAGCCCAGAAACCAAGAGCTGAACCCAAGTTACACTCTAGGACAATCTTTTCTCTGTAATAGCTCAAATTCCTATTTGGAAAAGGAGGGGATATTGTTAACCAAAGCACACATATTATCACCTGTATTAACGTTAAGAAAACAACACTGAGTCGTTGTTGTGCAGGTCCAAACCATTTCATGACATTGCTTCCTGGAAGTGTAGCCCTGAAAGCCATTAACACCACTATTGTTTTCCCCAGAACACAGGAGATACAGAGGACGAAAGTGATCCCAAATACTGTGTGACGCAACATACAGGACCACTCAGTGGGCCGACCAATGAAAGTAAGTGAACAGAGGAAACACAGAGTCAATGAAAAGAGCAGCAGGAAGCTCAGCTCTGAGTTATTGGCTCTGACAATAGGCGTTTCTTTATGAAGATAAAACAGAAAAGATACCATTGCTGTTAAAAACACCCCAATAAAGGAGAAAATACAAAGCACCATCCCCATGATTTCTGTATAGGAAAGGAATTCAACCACTTTTAATATACATCTGTCTCTGCTTTCATTCGACCAGTACTCCAAATCACAAGGAAAGCAGTCACTAGAATCTGTGAAGGAATTTCAAGAAAAGATTATTGAATGGGAAATGCATCATGAAGTCATTTCACCAATGTTTACATTTAACTTCATCACACTTTCATGATAATTTACCTGTGCTATTACTGATTTCTCCATCTGCACATGGAATACAGTCATAACAGCAGACAGGTCGTCCTTTTTGCATAGCCTTCCTAGTTCCAGGGTGACAGCTCTCACTGCACACGGACACAGGCAACTATGAGAAAATAATGTGTTATATAAGACCCCAAATGATGATTTGAATCATTAAATCTGCCGTCCATTTTTTTTTTTTTTTTGGTTAAAAATGATCCAAAATCAATTTTTGAGCAAGTACATAACCAGCCAGTGTTCAAAACAGTGTTCATCTCCTTACCTTAACCTGATTCACAACAGTAAGCTTGTAATACTGCGTTCTAATTTGAGTAGTACTGGTAGGTTTCCACGGAAAATTTGAGCATGCCGCCGTTCGTCTTTGCGTCATTATGTCACGTCTGTTTACATAAAAAAGGAGTCCCGGCTAGTAGGCTATATCGCATGTGAGGATGCTGCAGGTGGCGGATCATTTATTGCCTTTTCTCACAGCAGCTGGAATAATAAACTTATCATTTTGATGGCAGATTGTATGGTATGACAAATTAACGTTAGAGATTAGACTGTACAGAAATTGAAATCTATAGGTAACGCTAATACACACTAAATACACGTAGTCACGCAATGCTGATGTTGTTAACGTTAACAATTCGAGAACAAAGTATAACAGTAATAATAATTTGCACGGTTTGATGCGATATGAGCTAAGAAATCGTTAGATTTAATCACCATTGGTAGCGCGATTTATTGTAATGCTTTTTTTTTCTCAGCTGGTCAGAACAAAAGTGGCAGATTTGTTACTTACTTGTTCAGATGACATTTTCCAGTGAAAATTTATATTTTGCTCATACTTCCAAATACTACTACAATCTGTGATTCCGAAGTACGGTATCCACCTGTGCAGTGACTGACAGCCACACATTCTCCTCAAAACATTAGATTCATCCACGCTGAGGAGCTGTGCCAATGCACAACCCACATAAAGATGATAATTCTGCTTAATTTGAAAACTGTAATTGCAGGTTTCAAACAAAGATGCTACAAAGAGGCAAAACTTCCGGACTGCAGCTTTAAATTAATTGTTTATCATCATGAAATCATTTTTATATGATTTCACTCTTTGTTACTTTTAATAATTCTAACAGATATTTCACATGCCCTCAATAATGTAATGTAAAGAATCAATGTACCTGTCCACTGTTCCCTGCCCATAGCACATGTTCCTGATTGACTTGAAGGCGTTGCTCTGAAGGCAGTGAACTGTCATAGAGGCCCACATTCTTAAACTGCACACCTCCATTCCCAGCAAGTTGCCAGTTCACTAGGTCATATCTTGCCACTGGATCACCATTTGCATCAAAGAATATTTCTTCACCTGTTTTGACGTTGAATCTCACATCCCTCATATACTCCAAAATCTGAGAGGATTATTCCATTATTCCTATTTTAATTTGTTTCATTATGATTTTTCTATTGTTATTGCATGTTCTCAACATACCCTTTGCGGTGTGGGCCGTTCTCCTTTGCTGTTGTTGGTGAAGGATCTGAAATCTTTTAATACATTATGTAGGGTATGTGCGACAGCATACACTGCAGTGTACACTTTATTTGCTATCCGTAGCTCTGATACATCTGTATATTCGTTTTGAAGATCTGCCAGTCTCTCTGAGCCAGTACAGCCACCACTGCCACTGGTCATGAAAGAGCACTGAAAAGCTGTTTCCCAAAATTCTTTTAGCACATTTTTCGGTTCTTGATCAGGGTGCACATTCACTAGGAAATCTCGCAGGCCCACAAGTTTGGCATTAGTTATAGCAAAACCCACAGCTCCAGAAAGGAAACTGTATTCCTTTGTTTCTGCAAGAGTTCGAGAAGTGATCCAGGATTCACTGCCAACCCACTGTATGCCTGTGATGTTGTGTTGCGCAATTACTTTCAGGAAGGGAACAAAATCCCCTGATGCAATAAATGCCAGCACCACTCTGGCGGTGCCCTTCTTTATCACATCCAGTGTCTTCAGGAACTGCTTTTGTGGATCAGTTTTAAATATGGTCTCTGAATATTCAATACAAATACCCTCTTGTTTTGCAGCCTCCTCAAATGCTGCGATGCCATTATTACCATAATCACTGCGACTCCTGACCGTCCCAACCCAAGTCCAGCCAAAGTGCTTGACAAGCTGAGCCAGTGCTCTGCTTTGGTAATAATCACTGGGTATTGTTCTGAAAAAGGATGGATACCTTTTTCTGTTACTCAGGCATGCACATGTGGCAAAATGACTGATCTGCAATAAAAATATGCAGAGTATATTAATCACACAATTTTCAGATACTTTTTTTTCCCATTCCTAATCCACTATACATCACTACTATACAAATAGCATAATTGTTATAAACACACTGCTACAATCTAAACAATTGTTTTCTATATTTACAACAGTTGTTTTCAATTGGTTGAACATGGCTTGAAGCATTTATTTTGGTGAGTATTCCAGTGGTTCATCATACACTGATTAAACATAAAAAGCAGCAGATAAGTAAAGAGTTCTTACAACAGGTAAGCTGAATGGACCAACTACAGATGCCAAGCCAATGGTGGGAGAGGAGTTTGACTCTCCAACAATGGCATGAACAGCTGGTGGTCTAGAGCAGGATGTATCACTCAAAGTTTCTTCATAACCGTTCATCAATGCCATGCCTGAAAGGATAGCCAGAGGTACAGAGCTACAGGAATCATATATCTTATAGCCCAAAGAAATGTCAGGCAACAGTTGTGTGCTGTTATTAATCTCCTCAATGGCAAAAATCAGTGTCTGAGCAAATTTAAACTCACGCAAGTTGAAGCTGTGAAAATAAAGCATCAATTTGTGTGTTACATTCTGTAAAGAATTATCAGAATCATGTTCAGCCTTTTTTTCAGTTTTCATAATGCCTGGTTTCAAAGTAGTAATACAGACCTGACACATGTTGTTGGCTCTGGTTTTAAAGTGAAAGGATGCATCTTTAACAGAGCACTTGTATGGAATGAAAAAATTGCCCCAATGTTGATGTCTTTTTGCAGAGAAAGTAGAGGGAGGGCAGGCTGACCAAGCAGTCTGCAGAGTTGTGCTGAAACAGGCAAACAGACGCCATGCAGCACCAGCCACTGTAGCAGCAGTGACACAGTCATCTTTGCCACGCCAATATGTATGCAAGGTGAAAAACCTCTGAGGCAGAACAGGGATGGTCATGCCTTTTATTGTGTCTTCAAATGTCCCCCAGGTGAAAAAAGTACACTTCAATAATGTACTTATAGTGCTCAATTTTTGCGCACTAATTTTGTACTTAATATACTAAAAATTCTTCTTTAGTACTTCTTAAGATAATCTTAAGAACATCTAAGTGTACTCTACTGTGCTATTTTGAGATACCCTGATTAACACTCTGGAGTCGGCGGTATCGCCGGTGATACCACCTCGGTTTTTTCTTACCAGTGTGAAAGAGACTAAAAATACTCTGTCAATTTTGGACATATCAATTAAGAGTTATATACCAGCTCGGAAAAATGCATCAAATTTAGTTTCATGTATTTTTCATCGTTTTGAGATGCGGTGAGGAATAATTTGAAAAGGATTTGCCTCAGAGGATGAGCATGACTGGTTTCACTTTCATTTCGAGGATCAACTAGATCGAGCCGATGAATGTGAAAGGTAAGTTGTTTTTTATTCTTAAGTTCTTTATTTTAATCACGATATAGTGTCTGTGAATATTAAACCGCAAAAAAAAAAAAAAAAACTGTTTAAATATGAATCCTGCAAGTTTTGTGTGTCTCAGTGTTAATTAATGGGGCAGATCGACGTGCAGTTTCGTTTACTACACACAACTTACATTAGTAAATTGCCATATTGGCTATTCCCAAACTATATTGCTATACTGAGTTGAGTGAAATCAACTGAAATACGTAATAAATACTGAAATAAAATGTGTTAGCAATGTATTAAACTGCACATTAACATTTAGGCTCTATATATAATATATAAAATACCATAGAGGTAATATGAATGTTTAGACGCTTTGCATCACAGAAATACATTATGTTTTAAAGTATATTAAAATAGAAAAACATTATTTTAAATTGTAATAATATTTCACAGTATTGCTGTTTTTTCTGTATTTTTGATCAAATAAATGCAGGCTTGATGATCATGACTTCTTTCAAAAACATTATAAATAGTAATGTGTCCAATCTTTTGACTGGTACTGTAATTTTAAATTTATGCCTATACAACATTTTCTTCACATGATGTGAAAAATACATGCATGCATAACATCACAAAAATCATGTTTTCTGTTAAGAGTGGACATTAATACAATAGCTGATATGATCCTGTTATCAGCATGCTCACAGAGGGTTTTTTCTTTTATCTCACAGATTTAAGAATCATAGTGACCAGATATTCTGAATGAATATAATGGTGAGATCACTGACTGGAAGCAGGAAAGCAAGGAACTTTGTCTTCTCAGGTGTGAATCACAGCATTATTCATGAAGATTCACGCCTCCAGCATACTGTCTTTCTTGACAAAAAGTGTCTTACAAAATTTAAATCAATATATTGTTTTATATGAACGAGTAGGCAGGATAATTTTTACATCATTTTGAAGCAACCTGTGATGTCAAAATACTATTGGATAAACTGGCAGCACACGGTTTCGCACAGACCAAAACAAAGACAGACATTCAGACACGGAACGCACATTTCAAAGTAGAATGTTTGGCTGTAGCATTGTTTTTCTGAGAAACAAGTAGGTGAACTTAGCATGTTTCCTAAATATCTGCAAACATATTGGAGTATTTTTATACTTTATTAAAGTGAAAATCTTACATATAGCACCTTTAATATGTTTAAAAGCAACTGAAAAAAGCACAAATGTCAGGGCATGTCAAAATTTCTCCAGGGCCCCAAAAATCCTCAGACTCCAGAGGGTTAAATCTAACAATCGCTTAGCTCAAATCACATCAAACCGTGCAAATTATTATTATTGTTATACTTTGTAAATTGTTAATGTAAGAAAAGGCTAAATGATATGCCTCACATGCGATGTAGCTTACTAGCTATTACTAGCTTACTAGCTACTCTTTATGTATACAGATGTGACGCAATGACGCAAAGACAAACTGTGACATGCTCGAATTTCCCGTGAAAACCCACCAGATAAAAATAAGCAACCCACTTTGCTTCATCAAAGTGTTGCAAAAATATAAGACAATTAATTTTTGGGGTGTTGCCTCTTTTTGTCCAACTCAAGTCTAAATTCTGCATCAATTAAAAAGCCCCGGCATATCTTCAATACCCATTAGATTTGTTGGAGTTGGAATTTAGTGTATTTTCTGTTGTAGACGTGCTTACAACATACACCAATTCATGAGTTTGTGTGACCATATAATCTTAGCATACATGGTAAACAGTTTTGCTGTCCACTATATAGAGAGGATCGGGAAATACAGACAATGGCTGACATATACAATACTACAGGAGAAAGAGAAGAGAGAAAAAAAGAAACAAAGCCAGCAGCATGTTATAACGTTCAGTTTTAGTTTCGTTTTCAGTCTGTTCCCGTTTACCTGAATTTCTAATTACTTTTCATTGTCCCTAATTCAACACATCTGTTCTGTTTCTCTTTTACATTCTCTGTGTACATAAGCCCTGAGTTTCCCTAGTTATTTGACTGTTATCGTCTATGTTGTATGTTGTTGAGTTCTAGTTTATCTACTGAGTTCTCTGTGTGGATTACATTCAGCCACCCATGACAGATAATACCATACCTCAAAATATTACTTAAAGAATCATCAATAAGATCAAGATATGGAATCCAGACATGATGAAAAGATTCAGTTGACAAATGAGTGACACATGTTAGAAATTCAAAAGGAATAATTTCTCTAATGATCCGGTGCCACCCTTGGGTGTTTGTCACTGATCCAGGTTAACAATATATTGTTCCTGGCAGCAAAAGTCAGGATGTCAAATAAACATCTAGCAAAATTGTTTGGCAAATGTTTGACTGGAGGACCTAGAATCAAAGACAAGGAATCCAACTATATCTGTAATCCAACTGTAACTCTAATCTAACTCTATTCTACTTGACCTCAAGTTTGCCTCCCAAACTACTACTGATGATTACATGAAATACAATAAAGGTGGAGTAGGGGAGGAGGTGGGATGCCAAAAGAAATGGGAGCTTTAGTGGAAGTTCTACCAGGAAGACTCTAATGCACGTCATTACTCATTATCTAACCAATCATTACACGTCACTTGAGTATAAAAGTTCTGTTCCCACCCACTATTATGTTCGCAGATTTCGACGCTGGCGTTCAGCTTCCCGGCGCGGGATATAGCTCGTTTAAAATTCAGCCTGCCTTTAAATTACTGATATGTTTTAATCTAAAACTTACGCAGTGGTTCACTGGAGCTTAAGTAATGTTTCTCTCACGATGCATGTACAGGCCTATTATTGTGATTATCTAAATAATCACACAGAAAATGTTAGCGGTAGTTCGATTTACTGAATACATTTTACGGAATACGTTAAATGCTACAGTGTCATTTAAGTTCATGTCATTTCGAATGTTCATTAAGCTGTCGCGGCAATTAGAGAGAAAATTCCTGTTCCAAATTTCAGAAGCATGCAGGTCCTCTCTTCACGGATTTCTATTGTTTTCAAATTTCGTTTCAGCAATATCATCAAAGGGCCTATCAAAGACACGGCTGCAATCTTAACCATTCTCGCGTCATCACTACATCAGCATTTCATCTCAGTGATAAGTATTTTCATAGTTTTATGCACTTTGATGTTGACTGGGTGTAGAATCGTACTCTTTTGCTCTCTCTTTTCACATACATAATAAACAGCTGTATAGTTTATGATCCACATGACACGGGCACCGTTCATTTTAGAAAATCACAAGAATGGCGTACCATATTCGGCTTTATCGCTGCAAGGCTCGGGGAAACCCCAAACATGGTTTAAACTTTAAAGCAACATAGCCTACACCCAGATCATTACATCGTAATCGGAGGCTGCATGATTAACAGAGGGGAATAGCGAATTAGCTCAGTGAATTCATTCTACTTAAATATGTTGTGTATTGCAGCAGGTTTGCGAGAATAGCACTGGCATCAGTGCGACCCGTTCCCATTAATTGCTGCTCGATTCATCTTTGCAAGCGCTGTGAGCTATTACTTAAAACGTACAAATGAAATAACACGACCTTAACATATTTTAAAGCTTTTAGTGTTTGGACCCGTTGTCCAGCAGCAGAAAGATATTTAACGATACGCTTTTGTAACTTATGGTGCATCTAGTGTCTAAGTAACTTCCTTTTGCGGTACTTGGCTTCGTATCGTTAGAGGCAGAAACAATATTATATGTAGTGTTCTTCTGTGAGGTGATAAAGGCTATTGCATACTGCATTATAAACATGTTGTATGTGTTCCTATTTATCCAGTTAATATGTCTCTGTCTACGTTCTATTCTGCTACAGCGCCCTGAACCAGATTTTCTAAGCGTGTGAAAAAACAAACAAACAAACAAACAAAAAAAACAGTCGATTTGTAGCCTACAGCTAGATCATTCCCTACAAGACACAGGGAACGTTCCCAGAACATTCACTAACGTTCTTTAAAAGTTGTGTAAATGTTAGTACAAAAAAAAAAAAAGTATGCCAGGCATATGGGCCCAGGACGCTAGGGGGCCCCAAATCACGACTTTGGATTTTTTTGTGTGTGTGTGATTTTTCTCTTACATACACGAACACGTTAACTAATAATATTGTAGTAAAATACAATTTAAATCTGTGAATTATAGAATGTAAGAAGTGAATGTGAGCACGCTCTCTTGTCAGTTCAAAATACAGCGCATGACGTGTTAACCGCACAAAAAGAACAGGATGGATGGAAAGAAGCGCCTGTCAGGAACAAGCGAAAATGTAAAAAACAAAAAAACAAAAAAAAAAAAAACGTATGAAGACGTTAAAAGGAAGTTTCCCTTACGAAATGGGCCCTTACAAATAAACGAAATATTGGAGATGATTGTTGGTCGCAGATGTGTCGAAAGACCTTAAAGAAATCTATAGTGCAAGCGGTCTTCTGTGTGGGTGCAAAACCGAATTTGGTTGTGTTTGCTAGGGAAGTCTCTATATTCTACGGGCTCTAAAATAGGCTATTCTAGCCACCAGTGTGAGATATTAAGAACATTTATTTAATTATTTATTTATTTTAGAACATATTAATTAATTGGCGACGCCTCATTTAGCCACACAAGCAGATATGTATCGCGTTTATTTCATTTTTCCTTTTTATTCAAAATGTTGAATAAATAGGCCTAACTTGTTAACTATATCATGAATTATATGATATATTCTGATTGTCAAATATGTAGAAGTGAGTGTTTTGTGTCGTTTAAACACCTAGGCCTATTTATCAAAATAAAATTGATAAATGAAAGTGGAGACAATACCTCAAAAGAGGCACATTATCATCACTTTTCCAACATTTATTATTCTTAAAAGTAATGTAAATTATGTTTGCAACAATAGCTGTAGGTTTATTGGCCTCAATGAGTCTGAGACTCCCAGCCTGAGATTTTGTCCCAGACGGAATTAAAAAATTCGTAAATATTTGTAAATATCCGTGGCTTAAACAGCTGGAAAATTGACTGTAATGCAGCTCTGTGGATGTTTTGCCCAGGCAGGGTTATTATAGGCCACGTTCACACAGCAGCAGAATACGGCTGTTAGTCCTGTATTTGTGTCCTTAATATGGTTACATTCACACAACAGTAAGGTTATTTACGGGAGTGACAACCACATTTAATAACTGAACTCGCACCCGTAAATTTTCAGGACTCACAACCGCATTCTCGGAATATTTGCGCTGTGTGAACGGAACCGCACTGGACAACTAGTTGTCTGTCATGTCATGCAGTGCGAGAGAGCCGCTCTGTTAAGGTGTTTTGTGTGTGGTTTCGCTTTCTGTAACTTACTGTGACAGAGATATGAGCCGTGCGTCATCTTAAGGTGTTAGATCCAGTCAATGTTCTCCACCTGACCGGCTCCCGTCAGTTTTGTGTTTCTTTTCCAAATTCAAAGGACGTGACAGGCTTGTGCAACACTTAAAGACTCCGGCTAGCGCGTGTTTACATACTGCTGTTGATTAATGAAGTTTTGATGGATGAACTCGTGGTTCAATTAGTCTCTTGTCATGTCAAAAGTGATAATACTTCTCAGTTTTATAGATGTCGCCATCGTTAAAATTACGTTGTTCACTGTCGTTATGGTTACTAGTAAGAGAATACGGGCTTGACTCTTGTTGCACGTTCATACAGACAGTGTTCCAGACGCTACTGTAAGTTGCTGTGTGAACGAGACATTTCAAGACTCACACGTGTAAGTAAATGCGGTTGTCAATCCCAAAAACTGACAGTGTGAACATGGCCATAGTTAACTTACAAAAACTAAAACTATTAAAAACATTTGTGCTAATCGAAATAAACCTGAAATATAAAAAATATAAATATTAGTGGAAAAACAAACTAAACGAAAATTAGAAATGTTGCCTTGTCAATATCATTTTGGGTTTTTTTCCCCTGACTTTCAACCGACGTGATCATTATCTTTTCATTAACCGACAAGATTATTAAATTCGAATTAAATGAAATTAGAATGGATAAGTGTCTGTGACCCATTAATAAAATCCCAGACGTTTTAGCCTACATGAACAAATAGCAGAATAAACAACAGAACACGCTTCTGTGAACGGAGAAAAAATAGGAGTAAATCACATAAAAAGGAATAAATAGCCTATGTCTACACGCGAAATTTATTTCACTTAAATGATTAACATATTAACAAAATGAAAGGGGAAAAAATGCGACAAGTTTCGGGTTCACGGAAAGGAAACGGCAGAAAATTATTTTTGTTTTCTTAATTTTACAAGCAGTGTTTTATTTTTATTGTGAGTGTGCAAAAATAATAGGCATATTTAACCCTTCACAGATTCGTATAAATAAATGTGACCATAAATGTCTGAGTATTTTAAGTTTTTTCCGCTTTTATAAGAAAATTCAAGTGATCGCGCCGGCGCCTCGCGCACACACAACAGTTTTAGTAACTTGACATTGCAGCCTGTTAATTGTCAAAATAACATACAGTCAACCAAATGTAAAAAGTTACACTACTCATTTTAAGTAGTCTGTGTACAATCAAAATTAGTTTTAGCTTAACGTTTATATATTTTTTTTTTCATAAATAAAATAGCCTATGTAGTGGTGCCCTCGTGGGATTAAAATGCATTCATTTTAATGTCTATTTAAATGTCTGAAACCTCAAATAAACACTGTGTATTTGAGAACACTAAATAGTTGTGATATATGAAAAGCACTAAGCGCGTCTGTCTCTTGGCACCGCTCCAGCCAAGGTGAAAGCATGTTTGAATTATGATGCTCTGAACGTTCTAATCACACCGGTGTGATCGTACACGTCAGGGTTAAAATCAATCGCGTTTCGGTGGTGGAGGGGAATGTTAGGCCTACTTGAAATAATGTAAATGTTAACTAATAAATTATTTCAATTTCTAATTAAACGCCAAAAGAAGAAAAAGAAAAAAACAAACAAACAAACAAACAAAAAAAACAATCTGGAAGAAGGGGGCCCAAAATTATGTCCTGCATACCCCCCCTTAAAACTCTTAATTGCGCCCCTGAGAAAACGTTCTTAGAACAACATTCTCAGAACGTCCTTATAATGTTATTAGTATTTTCTGAATGTTTTAATAATGTTATAATAAAACGTTCTGGGAATAACGTTCTTGGAACATCTTTAGGACGTTATTTGTACTTGATGAACGTTCTCATAATGTTGATAGAAAACGTTATTAGAACAACATACTCAGAACGTTCATATAATGTTATTAGTATTTATTTTCTGAATGTTTTCATAATATATCACGCACGGACATTTCAGGCCTCGCATTTTGAGCTGAATCACGAGACTCTCAATTCCTGACGCCACTGAATCGAATCTTTTTGGAATCGTTTACTGTCTTGACTCTCGAGTCTGTTCTTTCCCCTCCCTCACTGCAGCTCTTCTCTTGCGCGCGCAGCAGCAGAGAGCGTCCGTTATTTTCTGAGGCTGAGAAAACGTAAATGGTAAGCGTGAATACATACTATTTTAAATAACATATATGCTAGAACATAACATCAAAATTTCAATGTTTTGTGTATATATATATATATATATATATATTTTTTTTTTTTTTTTTTTCCCTTTTTTTTTTTTTTTTCTCCAAACTGTTTATTTTTTAGCCTGACGTTGCGAGCCGTTCGTTCCCACTCCTGCTCCATTCAAACCTTGCGCGCGCTGACAGGGTCCGGTATTTTCATCAAAGAGAGATTTACATCATAAGAAGGTAAGTGTGAATTCACAAAATAATTGTAAATAAAATGTTAATATAACACAACATCAAAAGTTTTTCAGTGTTATATCATTTTTTTTGTGAACCGCATTTTGTAGGCCGCTGCCTTTCAGTTATTGCGAGCGCTGACAGCGTCCTGTATTTTCAGAGGTTTATATCAGACGAAGCGATAAGTGCAAATTCATAGAACAATTTTAAATAGAGTTGTTACCAAAACATAAGATTACGCGTTGTTGATATAAATTGTGAATAAAGTGTGTGTATGTTGTAAAATTAGTCTAGCTAAAATTAGCTAGTTTGGTAAACTGCTAACTGGTACTTAGCAACTGCCACATACATTTATAAGAAGTTAGCTATTAGTAAAATATTCACGTTTATTAATTATTGCTAGTCTAGCTAGTGTGCTTGAGTTGTTATTTCTCTCTTTGACAAATCAGCAGACACTTTCTTATGAACTGTCCACAGATGCTTCAAATACAGCACTGAAGGAAGAGCTGCAGCTGACTTGATTCTTGCGAGGCAGACAAGGACAGAAAAGGTGTGTTTTACCAACATACAATAAAATATATAATATTTGTGTAAATTTCACTCCTGTCGTTCTTGTTTAAGTGTAGAAATCTACAATTTACTTTGTCATATTATAATGTAATTTCCCTCTCACTGTGTGTGTGTGTGTATATATATATATATATATATATATATATATATATATAATATATATACACACACATATATATATGACTGTTTTTAGGCCAGGTGGTAAATGCTGCTATTCTGCTCTAATACTGTTGCTCTTCAAAGAACACAGTCATCAGTCAGGTGACTTGCAGACTGAAAATATTTTGTTTGAATACCTTTCAGTTACACAAGTTATCTTGTATTTTATTCAGCTACTGAAACGACAAGAAAGCACTTTTACTTGCTTTGATTTTTTTCCATTAATATTGCGAACAAAATTGTTTTGTATTATCATTACATTGTACTATGACATGTCATGTTGCATCATTCTAACCTATGCTTAAACAATGAGAACTGTAATGTATTTAAAGAAAATGTGTTTTTATTTTATTTATTTGTTTGGTCACAGGATCCTACATTCCCAGCTCCAACCAGTCATCTGAATGACTGCGGCGATGGGAACCCTTTGAACCACCAGAGGCAGTTTCCACCAGATGAGAAAGGACATGGTAGAGGATGATAGACCCCTATTGATATCTCACTGATGTTAGCCTGCTGTACTGACTGTATCACACACACATACAGTTGTGCTAAAAAGTTTACATCACATTGCAGAATCTGAAAAATCTTAAAGAGTTAGTTCACCCAAAAATGAAATTTGTCAATAATTACTTATCCTCATGTCGTTCCACACCCGTAAGACCTTCTTTCATCTTCAGAACACAAATTAAGATATTTTTGATGAAATCCGAGAGGTATATGACTCGTCCATAGACAGCAATATAATCAACACTTTCAAGGTCCAGAAAGGTACTAAAGACATCGTTAAAACAGTCGACGTGACTGCAGTGGTTCAACCTTAATGTTATGAAGTGACGAGAATACTTTTTGTGCGCAAAAACAAAACAAAAATATAGACTTTATTCAACAATCTCTTCTCTTCTGTGCCATTCTCATACCTTGTTTACATCCAGCGCTTCCAGGTTCTATGTCAGATGCCGACTCATTATTGGCCGGCTCCTGCGTCAGCATCACACGCATGCGTTATGCTGATCACATGATCAGCGTTGGCCAATACGGACGTAAACATGGAAGACTTCACTGTGCTTACTGTGTAAGGATAATGACAGGGAAGAGAAGATATTGTTGAATAAAGTCATTTTGTGTTTCGTGTTTTGTTTTTGTGCACAAAAAGTATTCTCGTCACTTCATAACATTAAGGTTGAACCACTGCAGTCACATCGACTGTTTTAACGATGTCTTTAGTACCTTTCTGGACCTTGAAGGTGTTGATTATATTGCTGTCCATGGACGAGTCAGTTACCTTGGATTTTATCATGTATACAGGGCTTGACATTAACGTTTTTCCTGTACAAGAGTCTGGTGATGTCTATGGGTTACAGACTCACTCCTGTGATTGCTTGCAAGGGATTTACAACTAAATATTAGCTTTTACACTTTTACATTTACTTTAAGTTAAACCGTCCCAATACTTAAACTCACATTAGGCAGAGGGATGAAACTGTAAAAGTGCTGTTCTTCTTAAGGCTGATTTATACTTCTGTGTCGGACCTCCGTCGTAGGCTCTGCGCCGTAGGCCAGAGATGTTCACGAGTCTTTTATCTGGAGTCAGAGTCAAGTCTGAAGTCTTTATCACTGGAGTCTGAGTCAAGTCTGGAGTCTTTTGTCAAGAGTCCGAGTCGAGTCATTAAAAAAAAAAAAAAAATTCTCATACTCAAATCCTATTTTTTTATCCTAGTTGTATTATATAGACAAAATAATATGATCTTTCTATCATCTGTTTTGTTTGTAATAAAGGTCCTAAGATGTAAGGGATAATGTACATCTAGCTTGTTACTTTATAATACATTACAATGTACAAAACAATCGCCCTGGCAACACGAGTAGACATTTTCAATACAGTCGCTAAGCGGACGCAAGATGGCGCCACTGAGTCGGTTTGTTATACAGCAGTTTGCTATACAGCTTCATTGTTATTGACGACAGTCATTATCAGAAAATATCAAACCTCGGAATGTTTAAGAATGTCAATAGAAAACTGTACGCATGCTGTTTGTGATACCTTAAAATATGAGCTTTAAAGGTGCTCTAAGCGATGTCACGCGTTTTTAGGCCAAAACATTTTTTGTCACATACAGCAAACATCTCCTCACTATCCGCTAGCTGCCTGTCCCCTGAACACACTGTAAAAAAACGCGGTCTCTGTAGTTGCCACAAGCTCCAAAACCGGCAACAAAAACAAACTGGTGCAGTCTGGACCACGAAACATAATAAACAGTGCTCCAGCCAATAACCGACAAGAATGATTTGGGGGTGGCATTTTGGGGTTAGTGCGCGTGCACATGAAGGGGGGTGTGTAGAAGAGAGAAGCATAAAGAGGGAAGTTCGAATTATGTGATCTTGATATGGCCAACACACGACCAAAGAGACGACGTTCTAATGAACACCTGGAAAAGAAAAGGGAAAAGGAGAAGGAACACGGAAAGTCCTGAATTTACATAGGAAAAGCCTTTGAAAGGTGGCGAGAACTCCGGCGGCAGAAGGGCTTCCAATCCGACATTCAGGTGGCTCTTTTTTTGCTGGACAGGTGAGTTAAACCATTTTTTTTGTTATTCTAAATGGACGTTCATGTTCGCCTAACCAACACAAGGATATAAACACAAATAAGAATTGTTTTCACCCACTGTTTGTTATGAATTCGTTTATAGCCTATTGACAACTTTGACTAAATTTGTTTACGACGGAGCCGTTGTTTATGCTTACTGTGAAACGCGAAGCTAACGTTATCTTGCTATTATTATGACTGTTTCAGGAAGCACGGAGGGAAGGGGGAGGAGGAGGAGGAGGGAGGGTCTAGCTAGCCTCTGTTTTGTTTCACAACACTTCGAACGTCAACAGGAAGTTACTCCACCCAGGATCGCTTAGAGCACCTTTAAGTAATAAATGGATTAACATCTCTTTCTATCTCTCTCTTATGGACACATTAAGAAAGAGAAAAGCTGCATATACTACGAAAAGATTAATAAAACGTTAGGTTTAAAAGCTAAATTTTTATTTATTTTTGTTCATATTTTAACAGGCTGGCAATCCAAATTAGCCATGCAGCTTCACCACAGTATATAGCTAGCTGTTTGAGTTAATGTGACTACCTTTGTGGATGCGATGTCTCATAAAATTTGATGTTGTCGTTCCGGTGTCTTTAATTGTTTTCCCACATTCTGTGCATCTAGCCGATCTGACATGATAATAAACCCAAACGAAAGAACATAAGGCACGGTGGCTCCCATCATGTTTCATATGGGACTCTTATGACATTTCGGAGTTTACATGCAATACACGGTGTTTTATGATGCATCTCTAAGCACCTTTACCTTATTTTTATTATTCTCAGGTAAGTAAGTCAAATCTGACCTAAATTATAAGCATTTTAAAATACTTACAATCAGACAGAAGACTTCTCCGTGGTCTGTTCAGGCTCAACGACTTAAATTAATGCCACATGAGGCCGAGTTTAGTTATAAAGTTATAAGTTCATTTATTTATTACATTAGTATTACTAGTATTACATATATTCTACTAACATTCTATACAAGTAATTAAATAAAGTATAAGTACTAAAAAGTTCTTCAGTCAAGGCAATATCAGCGATAGAGGCATCATCAGCGTTGGTTCTGGTGTTGGAGAAGCAGCCTCAGGTGCGAAGCAGCCCCTCCTGTTCTCTTCTCGTTCCAGGCTTTTATAGACTCTCTGACCTCTTGATGTCATCTTCTTTGGAATTCCCCTCATCTGTCTATATATAGAGGTCTTGTCTCTTTGTTCTCGGACTCTTCTCCTCTGCTGCGTCCTGCGCTTCTGATCAAGACATCCTTCAACGGTAATGATTACCTTTCTTACTAATACATGTTATGTCTGTACTGTTCTACTAGCATGCTTTATTAAAATCTTAAAACAACAGTTGTAGTGTCTTCCTTTATAAACATATTCTTAATAAAGCTTTACAACAATTGTGTTTTGTCTCTTTTCTTTATAAACTACATTCTTATTAAAGTACTTTTACAATAACAGTTGTCTTCTTTAATAAGTAATTAATATATGCTTTAATAAAGGCGTTACAATACCAGTTGTCTTTCATTCTTTAATACAAACATCTGTTGTTGGGGTTTTTCTTTTTTCTACATTCTTTCATATAAAAAAAATTCTTCTGTTTTTCTTACACATCATTTCCAACAAGCTATCTCTGTTATAATTTTTCTTTTATAAACAGATATCACTTAATTCACATAATTTCCAACAGGCTATCTCTTTTATAATTTTTCTTTTATAAACAGATATCACTTAATTCACATAATTTCCAACAAGCTATCTCTGTTATAATTTTTCTTTTATAAACAGATATCACTTAATTCACATAATTTCCAACAAGCTATCTCTTTATGACAGCTGTACTTCATAAACAGCTAACATCTGTTTTCTTTTTTTTTTCAAATCACAGTTGTGTTGTCATTATTATTACTTATAAATCCCTTATTTCAATAAATGTTTTTTCTTCTTAAATCTCAGTTGTTTTGTCATTGTTATTCTTTATAAGCAGAAGAGGTACAAGTAGCATAGAAAAGTTGCATTTCCTAATGAAGCAGGGTGTGGCTGATATCAACAACGGACATACGTAATCAAATTCTATGACAAGAATCTACCACGACACGTAGGGAAATATCTGTGACGCAGGTATTACAAAACCATTCAAACACAACACAAATTCTTTATTATATCAGTAGTTAAGGGCAAAAGACTTGAGTTGTTTTTAAAATATTCACGAGTCTTTTGTGTCGAGTCGAGTCTAGTCTGAAGTCATTTCAGGTCGAGTCCGAGTCAAGTCTGAAGTCTTTTAAAATGCGACTCGAGTCCGAGTCACTAACTCGAGTGGCCCATCTCTGCCGTAGGCTATGCGTATGTTTTCATTTATACTTCTGCGTCGTTGTCCGCGTCGACGTGCATGCAGACCACTAGTAGGCAGTGTCCGTGGTCATGTTGAGTATCAAGGCAAAAGCCGAAGAAGAAGCAGCTCGTCATGTACGTTGTCAGAGACGCTTACAAACAGAAGCGGCAGAGAAACAGCAAATAGGTAACGACTTTTGTTGCAGTATGACTGCATGTGTCCCCTGAAACAGAGCGTTTTTTCATCCCTATGGAAGTTGAAAACGCTCGCTCTTCTCCGAATACTCAGTGCCAGTTTTTTAACCTGAGGGAGGGGTTCTAGCAGACGAATCACAGCGCTTGCGGTCCGCGTAGAATTGACGCGTTGTTACATTTTTGAAGAGGTGCACGTCAGGCTACGTCGTAGGCTACGCGTGCTACACACAGCCTACGCCGTAGCTACGGCGTACACTTAAGACTGATTTATAATTCTGCGTCAAGTTGGTAAAAAAAAAAAAATGTGTTGAAACAGCCAATAATAAAATGTGACATTCTGTACTTCTGCTTCATATTAATCTTTTAATCACCAATTGTATTGCACAGCACTGCTTCAAGTCGAACCTACTGATTCACTCATTACGACAGTCACTAGCCACCCCCTACTGGCAGTTTAATTTAAAAGTATTGTTATGTTTTTTTATTTGTATATGTACATATGCATATTACCTCACTTTACCTCAAGTTTAATCCTTTACAATGTGTTATAAACTTCTACATTGTATAACATTTGGAAGCTACCTTTGAATCTTGTGTGATTTAATATTTATAGTACTTAAGTACCCTAAATAAATTAAGGGTTAACTTTTATGGAGTAGCCACACTGTTACACACTGTCTTTAGCCTTTGAGAGAGTGGACTAGTCTTTGTTTTTTTAGTAGGATGTGTGTTGTTTTAAGTTGTGTGTTGTTTTAATGAAGTGTTTCTTGATTGTATAGCACTTTGGTCTGCAGGTGCAGTTGTAAAGTGCTCTATAAATAAAGTGAATGAATGAATGTTATTAAATGCTTATGAAATAATAAATAACCATTAGTAACATCAGTCAATCTGTTCACTTTACAGACGAAGCATGAAGAGACTGGACCTGCTAGTTTGGCAAACACCCCACCCCACATTCTTACTGATTAAGCTTAATTTGTATATGAATGAGTTTTTTTTAAGTGTGCAGTTATATAATTACCTTTTGTAATTCACGTTATGTTCTTGGAATGGTTGTACCTTAAATAACGTTGAAAGAATGGTTCAGGGACATTATTCTAACCTTAACATTTTAACATTAAAGAAAGTGGACATTTTAACGTTCTTGGAATGTTCCAAATAAACGTTCGACTGTTGTGTTGTTAATAAAATGTAGGTGGAAATAACGTTGCAGGAACGTTTTGCTAACATTAAAAAACCTGGACATTTTAACGTTCTTTGAACGTTACAAATCAACGGTTTTTGAATGTTGTATTGATAATAAAATTTAGGTGGAAAGAACGTTGCAGGAGCGTTATGCTAACCTTAAAATAACGTTTTGCTAACATTTAAAAAACTGGACATTTTAACGTTCTTGGAACATTATAAATCAACGTTCTTGGAACGTTGTATTGGTGGTAAAATTTAGGTGGAAAGAACGTTGCAGGAACGTTATGCTAACCTTAAGATAACGTTCCAGCAACGTTAAGCAAACTGGACATTTCCACGTTTTTAGAACATTTCAAATAACGTTCCCACAACCAAAAGAGAATGTTTGGAAAACGTTCTCAGAACATAACTTTGTTTGCTGGTTTTGCGACTATATAGTGCGATATGATATAAATTCACCAGATTACTTGAATAACTCTATTTGGAAAGTAATAATAGAATGATTGGGATTATTTAAATGAAATAAATGGTGTGGAATCGTGGGCGCGATTGCTAACGAGAGACAGATATCAATTCCACACGCGAGTCCCAGGGGATAAAGGAATGAGGACAATTCACTCTACCGGAATGTTTGCAAGTGCTGAAATACTACTCATACAGGTCAGTTTATTTTACGAATTAAAATTGAGGTAACGCAGCGCTGTTTTACTTGGTCTAAAGCCCGGGATACACTGCACGATTTTTGCAATCCTTTAAGATCATTACAAATCACAATGTATGGATCCATTGAACTCGGGCACGACATGCATGTAAACTGTACGATGATGACATCTATTGACTCGTAGGCTACGATGCAAGTTTCTATAGAAGAATAAAACGTCATCAGCATGCGCTAGTGGTTAACAAAAACACCATGTTGAATCACACTTTGGCAGTTGTAGTTTTTATGTGTGCTGAAAATAAAAAGGAAGCGGCGAAAGAAGAAGGGAAAAGAGCTTGAGGTAAGCAGTTTTAAGTTTTAGCGCCATGTCGCTTTGATTTCATGTCACATTTTTATTGGCTGGTCAGTAGATGTAGATCGTAGCAGCAAATACACTGTGCGATGATCATGCTGAATTTCTGACACTGTCAGAAAACTATCGTAGGCTATCTTTGGTCGCAAGACCGGGAAAACGGCTGTCTTTGAACCTCTCTCACTGTACGACATAGGACCGCCGATTAAGAGCCACGATTACACAAATCGCCACGATTGTTTCACGATGGCAATCTTTCGTCTGGGACAGCCAAAAATCGTGCAGTGTATCCCGGGCATAACATTACTGCATTTGAGCGTATTAAAAGTTGTAATGCTATCTATGTAGCCTATTAGTCTGTTGACTGTAAGCTAAATCAACATTACAATATCATACTGATGACATTCTAACATTTAATCGTATTGAGCTACTTAACATTATTTGTCTTGTGTACTTTCGCTTACCTATCTATATGTGCAAGAGCGGCGTCTCTGTCAAGTCGAAGTTCGTCGCAAAGCTCTCGCGTCTCGGAAACGCCACGCTGATATTGAACCTTGCTCCAATTCTCCTTTTATTCCAAAGTTTGCTTCCATAATGTTTGAATGAAACTACAACAGTGTGCCGCTAGATGTCACGCAGATGTCAAGTTTCCATGGTTACTATGCAGTACAAGAGGAAATCCGGGATGATGCATATATTACGTCATTGACAGGCGACAAGGGACAGGCGCCATTTTAAATTTATGAATTTCTCTGAATTTATAAATTCTTGGTAACATTTAGGATAGTTTAAGTACACAATTTAAGGAAAAATATAACACTGAGCAAGTAGTTTTTGTATATTTTAATCTTACATATTGTGTCTTTAAAGCTGCAAAAGTGTTTTTTCTCTTTGTATTTTGTGTCCGTTAACATTCATGACACAGAAAGCAGCAAGCCTGCTGTCACTTTAAGATCGAATGCGTGGATCCCCTATAAAGATACACATCAGTTTTCTTTGTTCGCGATACCCAAGTCATATGCACTGTGTGCACAAGGACATTTTGACATCATAATTCTGTGTACGTGTCCGTCCAAGCACAAATAGATGCGAAAGTGACCACAATTCGGTGTTCATGTGTGTCATGCACCTCCGTGTGTGCGCACAGAAAAACAGCACGCACAACTGACAGGACCTAAACACGTGCAACTTTGGCAATTCCTGCGATGTGACTATTGTGGATGCGCACATATCTATGTTAAAGTGATACATTGTGCATCCTACTGCACATCGCATATCAGAGTTACTCTGTGCTCAGTACTCTGCGCCTGCCTGGTCATAAGCATTTTGCTTGTGCTTATCATGCCCCCATCTCCTGTGCAGGGCACTTCTGAGTAAGCTTTATCTTCATTAATGTATTGAACAACGATGCTCACGGTGTTATCCTTTTGCAAAGGTTTGCTAGCTTTTGCAGGGTTAAATAGCTAGCTAAAGTTACCTAGTAAAGCGTTATCAAGTAAAGCTTTTTCCCTTCTGCAATGGCATTGTACGACGAGGTTTCTCAGTCTTTATCTGTGTCTATGTATTTTGAGTATTTCTTGTACTTATCTGTCATTCTATCTGGTTAATTTCTTTTGGGGGTTCTCTTGGCTTAGATGGAGTCCTGTTGGCTTAGTTCTATCAAGCCATTAGCAGGAGTCACGCCCAAGCATATCGAATTTCAGTACTTGTGCTCTTAATGAGTCTTTCCTTTAGAAACTATACCTTCTATTATTTACCTAAAATATCTGGCTTCCAAATCACAATGGTGTGGTCTAGAATTCTCCTAACAGCAGATGTAAAAAGGACTGCTGTGTTCCAACTTATTTCTACATAGGACATTCTTCTTGGACTGGTAATGCTATGAACGCAGCTGAACGTGGGGTGTCAGCCTCCTCTATCAAGAAGCTGTGTACATGTTCATCCCCACCATTCAAGTTCCAAGCAAGATCAGACTCAAAAATAACTCAAATGTCCATCATTACTCATCAAGTAATAATCAAGGTATATTTCTCTTCGCGAGCTACTGGTGGTGTCATCGTTTTCTAGTACGTTTCTAATTCAAACTACTGGTGGTGGTGTTTTTCATATGATTCAATATCACTCGCTCTAATTTCTTTATATACTCCACTCAGGGTTAAGCGAACCACTAACTCCATGGACCAAAGGTCCACACATGCGGTCTTCTAGCACCTCAGACTAACGTGACTAATCCTGATCATCAGTAACAAATCACAATTTACATTACTGGCATTCTTTTCCGATAAATCTAAGATTACCAAGGCTATGTTTCAACAAGTATTAGGCACGTTTACAGCATATCATAAACTCCTTATACTTAAATCTCCTGCGGTAAGTATACTATTGACACAAACTCCTGGAAATGGTGGCAGCTCCCATACCTATTATTTTACAGCCTATCGAGGCCAACTCATTCATCCACTCTGTCTTCTCCTCACTATGGCCTATCGTGGCCATCATACATGACCTACGCGGCATGTTCACTCGCTGGCCTATCGGGGCCTCTTCCACGGCCTACGCGGTCTTCTATGCCTTACGTGGCAGTCTACAGCCTACGCGGCTTTCCATGCTCGGCCTAACGTGGCAGTCTACAGCCTACGCGGCTTTCCATGCTCGGCCTAACGTGGCAGTGTTACGGCCTATGCGGCATTCTCCACATACTTTAAGCTATGGCATAACGATTCTTTCTGTTATTGATTTTAACATTAATATCAACGTCTGTGTATTTCAATTATCTCTTTCTTTTTTGGTTAATTATTTTAGGAACGTCATCCAAAGAATCCTCCAACTGGTGCGTATCTTCTTTCCATTCTCAGTTCTTTTGGGGTAGGGTCCGCCCCTGCCTTCATCTATAGGCAGGATCTGCAACCGTCTGCTACCCTCCGGATTGTACTATGGACGGGGCCTACGCCAAAGAACTTTATCATTCCATCTATTCGATATTTGCATACAAACCGTTAAATAAATCTTATTTAAATGTTTCTTTGCCTCCCGAGTCTTTCTGGTAGAACTGACACCGTTAAGAAGAGACTGCTTTTATATACTGATAATAATTAGAAGATTAGAATGGCATACTCCTCTCGAACTTACTTTTAATAACTTCAATATTAATAGTCAAATCAACAAATGACAGCCAATCAGACTTGGTGACATTTGGCAGAAATTATAAAATAAATTATGTTTTAGCTAATACGGAATTGGACAGGCAAGAATAAAAATGTATTTTTCCTCTAAATCCCCCAAAGGGTCCTGAATCAAATATTAAAAATGCAGTATGAAACTTTTTTTTTTTTTTTGGTTAAAAAAATAACATAAATCAGTTATTGAGCAAGTACATAAGACATAAGTGTTTGAAACGGTCTCCCCACCTTTCTGATTAACAATAGTGGGTTTATAAAAACGTTTATAATTTGAGCTGTCAGTTATGATTTCGCAGGAAATGTCAGTTTGAGGTTATTCGCGTAGTTATGTCACGTGTACTAAGGATGCAGCTGTTTGGAAAGACGATCAGAAAATATTTGGGTAATGCTTTAGATTGAAGCCCAGAAAGTACTGCGTAATTAAAATTAATTTACAGCGTACTTTTCGGTAACTATAGTGTACCTATAAAGTATGTACGTGTGTCACGTTTCAGTTTGTGTTTGGACTTTGTTTACATTTTCATCAGTTCCTTTGTTCAGTTTCCCAATACTCTTTTGTTTCTATAGTTACCATCATGAGTTCATTTGTCCCAGCTGTGTCTGGTTAATTATATTGTAAGCTCTCCTGTTTGCCTGAGTATTTAAACCCTGTGTTTTGTCATGTTCAGTTGTCTGTTGTTAATGTTGCCTTTTGGCCTGGTTGTTCTGTTCTTGTTCTGAAGATTCCTGAGTATTTCTGTTCATTTGAGTTTATTATTAATAAAGACTGTTGCATTTGAATCTAGTCTCATCTGCGGGCTGTAAATTAAAGTGGTGCTTCTTACCCTCTTGTTCTATGTAGTTATAGGGTAAGTGCAATAAAAATACATACACAATCTGACATCACTGACTCAGAAACCTTTATTTGAAAAACAACTTATTTCAAAACAGATTTACAACACTTTTACACCATTTTAATTTACAGCTGCGCGATGTCACACTTAGGCTACCCTGTAACTACATGAAACGAAGGTAACAAGCACCACTTACCCTGTAACTGCATGGAACAACAGTATATTTACCCATATATATATATATATATATATATATATAAAACAGTTCTTTCTGGTTCTCGAATCTGATTGCCTGATAGCCATGCGATTTATTTAGTGATAACAGCACTCCTACCTTTTCACTCCGCTTGAAGCGACTGTCATGGCAGCCGAGCAAATCCACCATAATTTTTGCGAATACTTGTACCACAAACTGTAGTTTTAATAGGGTTTTTTTTAGGCGAAAATGTAGCTGTTTAGACCTGAAATGTGTGACATGTTGAAATAAGAAACCTATTTAATCATAGCGCCTATTTTACAAATTGTTTAGACGTTTTCGGAGATGCGAGCTTCAGGCCATCAAGACCCGCCAAGAACAGCTTAATCTTGGCCATTTTTTCGGGGATTTGCCACTGTGTTTTATAGTGGCTAAACATGAGATATAATTTGTTTTCAGTACATAAAACGGGCAATCTTTGGTCTTATTAATCTATCACATGTTCCAGAGCAAATCGAATTGTGCTTTGTTAAATTTGATAATTTAATATTAAGGCTTTTAACTTACATCCTCTATAGCATATTGGCTATGTTATAAAGGAAATATCAGACAAAGATCTTCTCTGCCCAAATACATAAAACATTAGCCTTTATAGACATAGTGTTTCTTGAGCAAAGAAAACGCTGTAATTTATCAAACATCAGATCTTCATTTACCTTTGCATTGTAAGCAGAGATCTCCAAACTGCGTGCAGCACTTCATTCACGATAGAGGTGGGGCGGATTTATGAAGTTTGACTGACAGTTTGAGGATCCAATGGAGTTACTAAGTTTTGTCACAAGCTCGTTAAAATCTTTTTCATTCATTAAATATCTGTAAAACCCACATACAGGCATAAAGGGTGACCAATAGCACTGATTTTTTTTTTTTTTTTTACAAATAAAATAAAACAAAAAAAATATAGAAATATAGGAAATATAGAGATATGAGGTTTCCGCCTGACATCGACAATATATTCTTAACTGTGTAACATTTATTTTATTTTATTTATTTATTTTTTGGCATTTGGTAATTATCCACGGCACACTGTTTGGGAAACACTGCTGTAGAGCACTGCTTTTACATTAACCGAATTGTACAGTTGTGTTTATTTCCTACTGTCATTTATAATGGCTATTGTTGTAAATATTATTTTATATAAATAGTATGTTATATTTGGTATTGAGAAAAGGGTCCATTAGTATGTAAAATGGATTGAGTGAAAGTTACATTAATACACCATTAGATGGCGGCAAAACTTTACAAGTGAATAAGACTCATTCAATAAGTCAGTCGCAAGAGACTTTTAAATTGAAAGGAACTTTTACAAACAAAGGACGTTGTTTTAGCACTGTATGTTATGGAAAATTCCCTTAGCTGTAAAAAGGAAAAATACAAAATCGCTTTCCTCAGCGGATATTCAAACAGATTTTTATAATGGATATAATATTAAGGACATCGACCTAAAGAAATGAATATTATATCAGACACAGGTAATGCTCGCAAGGCGACAGTAGAAGTAAAATCTTTGGGTGGCAGGGGGAGCTGCCACCGTTATATGCGCCTGCTGCCTCGGGACCCGCCACCGTTATACACACCTGCCTCGGGACCCGCCACCATTATACGCGCCTGCCACGGTTCCCATTACAGATATATTACAGTCATAAAACCAACTGTAAATTGTTCATCTAGGTGTCAACTATAATGCATACCTTTTAGATTTTTGATATTTATTCAAATCATACATAAAATTGCTATTTTTCACTACTGTTAATGGGCTCATACACAAAATATGTCATAATTTAAAGCTCTATAGCATTTAAAGAGAATAGCAGATATAGCTTCTACGGAACTATTAGATATGCTATAGCAAAGTTTGAGAGGATAAATAAATAAATAAATATTTGAACATTTGTTCAGTAATTCATCCCTTTGCCTAGATTGCTATCAATGTTTATTTTAGTAAATATCAGAAATCTAAAAGGTGTGTATTATAGTTGACACCTAGAACACTTTACAGTTGGTTTTATGACTGTAAGTCATACTCTTCAAATGCTATTGAAGTTAGAATCGGGTATACCAATTTCGTATGTAACTTTAGAGACGGTCCCCAAATTTGCGAATATCGAACGTCCAATGTCAAACCAACATTATGCCAGTGTATCAGGCAGCTGTAAAACCGTGTGAGATCTTGTGGCAGGCGCGACGCTAAGTTGTGGCTGGCGCAGCGCTTAGGTGACGGGACGCATGCTCCATTACGGATAAAAGAGTGAATAAAATATAAGATAAGATGACAAATAGATAAATAAGAGCAGGATTGCACTATCTGTTTGCTTGCATGCATCAATCGGAGTGTCTGGTAGATGTAAACAGTGAGAGATCTTGAGGCAGGCACGATACTAAGCTGTGGCAGGCGCAACACTAAGTTAAACGCAAAGATTACGGACAAAAAAGCAAATAAAATAGCATATAGGTAAATAAGTAAATGGTTGCGCTATCTGTTTGCTCTCATGCATCAAACTTAGTGTCTGGTAGAAACGGGGAGAGATCTTGAGGCAGGCGCGACATAGTAACTGTTAGGAAAAGCGTTTGGTTAATGGTGAATATTGACCTATTGTGCGTACCGTTCTGGCTCCCACTGGCTACATTGGATACGGGCTACATTTTGTTTAAAAACATCTTACATATTGTGTAAGGTGGCGAAGCAGGCGCATATATCCGTGACGGGTCCCGAGGCAGGCGCATATATCCGTAACGGGTCCGCCACCGTTATACGTGCCTGCCTCGGGACCCGCCACCGTTATACGCGGAATTGGTGCATATTTTAGTGGCAGGTCAAGTGGCAGCTGCCCCTAGCGGTGACAGGTCGAGCGGCAGCTCCCCCTGCCACACAAAGATTTTACTCCCTCTCCAAGGATTTTCAAAAATACCACCTTTCATCTCAAATGACGCCATTACTAAAGAGTTGACACGATATGGAAAAATTGCAAGCACAGTCAGAATGATCCCGTTAAGATGTAAAAACACGGCACGGAAACACATTCTTTCTTTCAGACGGCAAGTTCTTATGTTTCTCACTTCCCCTGAGCATACGTTAAAGATCTAATTTCACGTGAGTCATGGAGAAAATTCCTATATGCTGTAGGCCTATGCAAGTACCGACAACCTTAAGTGCTTAGAATGTGGAAATTTAGGCCACAAACATTTCTCTTGCCCGCATAAGAAAGTGGATGATGAACAGCATTTGCCTGTCGATTCAATGCAGAGCGGATCGTCCAAAGACAGCGATACTGATACCGTGGACATTACGATTCTACAAAATCAAGTGACAGAGAAGCAAAGGCCTTCTGATGGAGTCATCGGGCACAATGAGGTGATTGAAAGCAATGCTGATGGGTGAGCAAGATGAATGTAGTTAAGCAGTTGTCAGGCATTTAAGTAATGAAGTTGAAGATGTGGTTAATAGTGAGAACAGGGGTGGACTTAGTGATTTAGGGGCCCTAAGCAATTCCAGGTATGGGGCCCCAACAGTCAAACTTCGAACTTAAAACACTCCTTTTTTTTTGTTTTTTTGTTTGTTTGTTTGTTTGTTTGTTTGTTTGTTTTTGTTTTGTTTTGTTTTTCTACATTTGTAAATAAATTTTCTCTTTATTTTCTTTTATTTTCTCAATGTAAAATTAAATACAATTGAATTCACTGTGATGATGAACCTGGACAATGCCATCATCACTAGAGCACCAGTGCTCAGTATTTTCTGTGTTTGTACTGATTGTATGGAAAGTTTATTATTTGATGCATGTTGATGTATGTATTGAGGGACAATATCAACAGCAGTTGTTCAAGTATGGTAAATATAAAAGAGAGTCATTGTTTGTTTTATAATATTTCTTTATTGTTTTTTTTGTTTTGTTTGTTTGTTTATTTGTTTGTGTGGTTGTTTTGCATATTATAGCACAGGTTAGATCTTACCTTTTAGTAGTGATGGGCAAATGAAGCCTCATGAAGCACTGAGGCTTTCCCCTCATTGTTCCGGGAAAAGATTCAAAGCTTCGATAGTCTCGAAAACAGCGCCATCTGGTGTTTAGTAAAAAAATAAAACAGTCAAAACCCTGTGAAAGAAGCTTAGTCGGACGAAGCGAGACAGCAGCTACCACACATTCCATAGATAGTTTCATGTTACGTGCTCAAATAAAAGCCTAACAGTGCGTGTGTTGAATTTCTCTCTGTGATAAATTCATTTACCCATTAAACTGTGGCATTTAATGCCAGTATGAATATCAGTATGATGCAATAGAAGAATAATGTACATATATCCAATATGAATTGCATATGGCAAATATTTTATTTTCCTGAAATAATTTGTATTCTTCATATTTCTTGTAAAAAAATTACAAATTGTAAAATTGTAAAAATGTAATTGAATAAGTCTGAATGAAAACCTACTCATAAAGTACGATCTGGGGGTTCAAACATTCCGACACTCAAAATGAATCGCGCACGTGATTGGATAGAAATTGAGGCTTTGTTTGTCATTAGTCACTTGGTTTCTACGCTACCAACACAAGCCTCGAATCGAGGCTTCATCTGGCACGCCCATTTATGCTTGACACAAGCTCCGAAGCCTCGGTTTCACATGTCACATCACTGACAATTTCACATTGGGACTTACAGCACGCTAGGATTCTTATGGATTGTTTTAGGGTATGGTGCAAACGGACTCCACACTTTTAACAGCCTAAGTTTTTCTAGTTTTATTGTTTTGTTTTAAGTTCCTTGTGAATATTGTAAATACATATTATGTATTCACATTATTACTGTTGTTGTCTCATCTTTTTAAACACTCCAAACCCTCACACAGTTTAATCTGACCCCATTTTTAATCCATGTTAAACTGACCTAAAGGGCCGACCTTTTTCACATTTTCTGTGCTGGTAGATGCACCAGAGACCCGATTATCGCACTTAAACACGGAAAAAGTCAGATTTTCATGATATGACCCCTTTAAGTGACAACTGTTTTCCTAAGTACTCCCGAGTCCATGTGGCTTTATTTAACACAGTAGCATGACGGTTTCTAATGTAATGCCATCAAAGGGTTCAAAGGTCATGCACATTCAATTGAGGTGTCCTACATTGCCCTATACAGACTGAGATTTCTCTTGATTCCCGAATCTTTTTACAATATTATGTATGGTAGATGGTGAAAGACATAAATTCTTTGCAATCTTGCATTGAGAAGTGTGATTTTTGAATTGTTTGACAATTCTCTCATGACGTTTGGCACAAAGTGGTGAGCCATGGCCCATCTTTTCTTGCATAGACTGAGAAGCTCTTTTACACCCAAACATGACACCCTCACCTATTACCAATTCACTTGCTAATTGTGGACTGTTTCAAAACAGTTTAACTTGGATATTATATAATCTTTTCACTTTTATTTTGCTTCTGTCCCAACTTTTTTGGAGTGTGTTGCAGCCATCAAAATTAAAATTTGTTTATATTCACAAAATACAATTATGTTGGACAGTGAAAACATTGGAAATCTTTTCTTTGTGAAAAAACACATCTGTCTTTGCTTTTCTTTGTGAAAAAGGTTCAAGAGAATTAACAAATCACAGATTGTGGTTTTTATCACATTTTACAAAATGTCCCAACTCTTCTGGAATTGTGGTTGTAGCTCCAAACAGAACTTCCATGCTAAAAACGATCCTCTCGATCCTCGATACTCTCACTAACAGACTTTCACCGAACCATCAGAATAACGGGACGACTCATATGAAACCCGTTAAAACATAGGTCTTCAACCCTGTTCCTGGGGACCCACTTTCCTGCAGAGTTTAGCTCCAACCCTAATCAAACACACCTGAACCAGCTAATCAAGCTCTTCAGGATCACAGCCCAGGTGTTCTGAAGCAGGTTGGGCATAAAATTTGCAGGACAGTGGGTCCCCAGGAGCAGGGTTGAAGACCTAGGCATTAAAACATCAAAGGTTCAGTTCAGGGCCTCTTTCTTATTTTTCCTCAAATCCTGCCTCTTTTGGGACTTGCTCTTTTCCACAGGAGGAGGAGGAGCCCGAAAGGCTTCTTATATGCCACAGACCACGCCCTCGCCTCTCTGAACTTATCGACCGCCACCTCGACTGATGTGCCAAGCAGCTCAGAGGGCAAGACTGGCGCATCGAGAAGAAAGTGTTTCTCTTTTTCCCTGATTGATCCACAGATGCCTCTCTGTGGCCACCATAGCCGCCATAGCGCGACCAATCGTGGCTGCTGTCTGTTTGGTGGCCTGCAGAGTGAGATCTGTGGTGCAGTGCAGCTCAGTGACCGCTTCAGGGGACAGACCCTGGCCGTCATCCAGGTCCTTAGGCCTGCAGCGCTGCCATTGTGTGCAGAGCCTGCCGTTCAGCATTGATGTCATCTTTAACGGCTTAGACGGCAGGGTCGGAGTCTTCAACATCAATGTATCTCCCACTGAGAGACAGTTCACAAACGTATCCTCAATGGGAGGCAAAAATGCATATCCCTGCTTGCATAATCCCTATACATTCACGTAATTCGAATGGTGAAAGGGATAAGTGCGAGCCCAAATATGGTTTCTACCAGGACCTCTCGACCTTGGCACGGAGGTCCGGCAGAAAGGGAAGACTTGCTAGAACTGGGCGGTTATGGTCGGCCAAGAAAATCTTCTAATCTACCACAAGCAGTCTGTGGCTTTTCGTGCTTCCAAGGAAGATCTAATCTCTGCGTCGTGCAGGCCATAACCTCCAGCAGTTCATTGTATGCAGGGCAGACAGGCTCAGAGGGCTCCATCAAAACATCTTCGCCCTCAGCAGCCACATCCTGCTCTTTTTGGCTCGTAGCCAATAGAGTGCTATCCGCTGGATCAGATGATTAAAGTGAAAGAATGTCCTCATCCAGAGAGGACTGAGAAAGAGACATACCTTGCTCGAAATCCTCCGCCAGCTCGACCTGTGAGCCCCAAGTTCTCAGACTCCACTGTGCCTCAGCTGCAGCAGGTCCTGTTCCACCAGGCACATACGCCTGTCTTAATTCCCTTGAGAAAAGGGACATGCGCGAGCAGAGTTTTTTCATCGAAAAGCTCTTGCAATCTGCACATTCTGTTCCCTTGAGAACAGAATGCACATGTTCCTTTCCAAGACAAATAACGCACATCTCATGTGTATCATCCGGTGTCAGATAGCGAGGACACGGGGAACACACTTCCTGAAGTGCTTGTCAGAGGAGGAATCCTTTTGATAAATCGCATTAACACACTTCAAACAAAGGGTCACCTGAAGACAAAAAGCTGATGATGTGTACACTAGAGTGACGTCACGTGCTGTCGCAGGCCAATGACATTGTCACGTTTTTACACGTACTTCAAACATCGTCACGTCGAAGCATTCCCCAAAGTGTCTTCAGACGGAGTGCGAGTTCCTATTCGAAAGGGAATCAACTTTTCTGCCTCCATTTCTCTTTTCCGCAACCTTCGAAGGATGCAAACCCTGAATTGGGACACAGCTTCTGCCACTTCCTTCATTACTGAATGATATGAAGACTCACTCATTAAGACACTAACTTACCGCCCCCTACTGGCAGTTTTAGCTTAATATTTGAAAATATCACTTCATTTGTACCCAGGGGCATAGATTACGCGGGGGACGGGGGGGACGTGTCCCCCACACTTTTAATAAAACGTAAATTTGTCCCCCGCACTTTTTTCGGCCAAGTGTGTTCATATAGAGGCCAATGTGAATAAATCATGTTTTGATTCAAAGAGACAAGTTAGTCTATGCGTGACCTGTCGTTTTATTCTTAACTAGAATGAGGTGATCTAAACATTATGGAGCGCTCACTTTCGTGTAATATATGTTTCATTCATACTGGAAGCCAAAGGGCGCTCTCTCGCAGAAAGTCCAAAACGATTTCGTAGAAATAATTCAGCTATTCGCTGTAACAACAGCTGGATACAATCTCTGATAAAATGCAGAAACGTATTGACTGATGAAACGTGAAGAATATAACACACGATTGCAAGAAGATATGGTTTATGTGTGATTTTCAAGCCATCTCAAGGTATTTATTGACAATTTAGTATATGAATAATGCAGTGCTAATTGACAACCTTTTTAATGTTTTTGAAAGAAGTCTGTTCTGCTCGCCAAGGCTGCATTTATTTAATCAAAAACAATAAATGCAGTAAAAACAGTAATATTGTGAAATATTATTACAAAAAAATATTACAAATTAAAATAGCTGTTTTCTATGTTAATATGCTATTTATTCCTGTGATGCAAAGCTGAGTTTTCAGCAGCTTTAGCTACTCCAGTATTATATAGCTTACTATGATCCTTCAGAAATCATTCTAATATGCTGATTTGCTGCTCAAGAAACATTTCTGATTATTATCTGTGTTGAAAACGGTTGCTTAAAATTGTTATGGAAACCATGATACATTTAATTTTTCTGTATTCTTTGATGAATACAAAGTTCAATGAACAGCATTTATTTGCATTTATTGTCACTGTCACTTTTGATAAATTTAATGCATCCTTGATGAATAAAAGTAATAATTTCTACCACAGATGTTTGATTGGTATCATGGTTTCCACAAAAATATGCAGCAGCACAACTGTTTTCAACACAGATAATAATCAGAAATGTTTCTTGAGCAGCAAATCATCATATTAGAATGATTTCTGAAGGATCATGTGACACTGAAGACTGGAGTAATGATGCTGAAAATTCAGCTTTTATCACAGGAATAAATTACATTTTACAATATATTCACATAGAAAACAGCTATTTTAAATTGTAATACTATTTCACAATATTACTGTTTTTACTGCATTTTTTTTTGGTAAAATAAATCCAGCCTTGGTGAGCAGAAGAGACATTTCAATTGTACAATTACAATTGTAATGTTTCCAAACTTTTGATAGGTACTGTATTTTCTGCCTTATTCTGTGATCTTTTTAAAATCCATGAGGACTTAATGCACAAGTGTTTGTAGTACATAAACCAATCATAAAATTGTCATAAAATATAAGAAAAAATAATAGATATTGGTTGTTGTCCAGCAGTGTATTTGATTTCTTATTAAAAGCAAATTTATTTCAAATTAAAAGCAAGAGATGAGATAAAAAATAAAAAAAAATCTATCAATTAGACAAAGGTCGGATAAAAACAGGTATTACACCCAAAATTTAGGTCCCCCTCACTTCTGAAATGATGGCTACGCCCCTGTTTGTACCTTCATTGCATTACCATCATTTCTCTATTGAACATTTTTTTTTATTACTATTTATTTTATAAAGGTATTTATAAAGGTAAAAAAATGCACAGGAGAATCAATTAAAGGGGGCAAATATTGTCCCTTAATGGAAAAGGTGTGACTGCAGTCTAAGTGGAAGAGAGGGGGTATGCAGAAGGATGGTAAATGCTTCAGGGGGTACACCACACCACTTTGGGAACCACTGCCTTACTTGTTATTTTTGTCATGAGTGTTTTTGAATAATACATGGCAAATTTCAGACAAACGGCCTAGGAGTTAGAAAAACTAGTTTTATTTTTTGTTTGTTTCTAAAAATTTCAAAATTTATAGACTGAAATATTTTTCCAGCTAAATATCTTACTTTACTGCTGTTTCTTCCATAATGAAACATGAGTGTAAAAGGCCAACTAGAGTGAAATATTTATAATGCCAACCCCAAAGGACATTTAAAGACACAATAAAAGGCAGCACTACCCTTATTCTGCCTCATATGTTCCTGCCCTGCATACATATTGGCATGGCAAAAAGGACTGTGTCACTGCCACTACTCATGCTGGTGGTGCTTGGAGTCTGTTTGCCAGCTTCAGCACAAGTCTGCACACTGTTTAGTCAGCCTGCCATTCCTCTACTTTCTGCAGAAAGAGACATCAACATTGGGGCGATATTCTCAATCCACATTAGTGCTCTGCTAAAGATGCATCCTTTTACTACTAAACCAGAGCCAACAACATGTGTCAGGTCTGTATGATGATATAAAACAATAGTTGAACATGACTCTTTGATGATTCTTTGCCAAATGTAATACAACTGATGCTGACGCATTCTTTCTTTCTTTCTTTCTTTTTTTTTTTTTTTACAGCTTGAGTTTGCGTGAGTTTAAATTTGTCCAGACGCTGATTTTTGCCATTGAGGAGATTAATAACAGCACACAGCTGTTGCCTGGCGTTTCTTTGGGCTATAAGATATATGATTCCTGTGGCTCAATAGCTCAGACTATCTTCTCAGGCATGGCTTTGATGAATGGCTATGAAGAGACTTTAAGTGATACATCCTGCTCTAGACCACCAGCTGTTCATGCCATTATTGGAGAGTCAAACTCCTCTCCCACCATAGCCTTGGCATCTATAGCTGGTCCATTAAGTTTACCTGTTGTAAGAACTCTTACTTATCTGCTGCTTGTTATCATGTTGAATCATGAACCACTGGAACAGGCACCAACAATATGTTTCAAGTCATACTTACCCCATTAAAACAGCTTATAGAAAACAATGTGTTAAATTGTTTAGATATTTGCGGTCTCTTTCAGAAAAATTATGCTTTTTGTATAGTACAAAGTTATAGATATGGATTAAAAATAGAAATCTGAAACACTGCGGTTAAAATACTCTGCTTTTTTTTTTCTTTTTTCTTGCAGATCAGTCATTTTTCCACATGTGCATGCCTGAGTAACAGAAAAAGGTATCGATCCTTCTTCAGAACAATACCCAGTGATTATTACCAAAGCAGAGCGCTGGCTCAACTTGTCAAGCACTTTGGTTGGACCTGGGTTGGGACGGTCAGGAGTCGCAGTGACTATGGTAATAATGGCATTGCAGCATTTGAGGAGGCTGCAAAAAAAGAAGGTATTTGTATTGAATACTCAGAGACCATATTAAGAACTGATCCTCAGGAGCAGTTTCTAAAGACACTGGAAGTGATAAAGAAAGGCACCGCCAGAGTGGTGCTGGCTTTTGTTGCATTAAGAGATTTTTTTCCCCTTGTGAATGTAATTGCACAACACAACATCACAGAGCTGCAGTGGGTCGGCAGTGAATCCTGGATCACTTCCCGAACTGTTGCAGAAACAAAGGAATACAGTTTTCTATCTGGAGCTCTGGGTTTTGCCATAGCAAATGCCAAACTTGTGGGTCTGCGAGAGTTCCTAGTGAATGTGCACCCTGATCAAGAACCAAACAATGAACTGTTAAAAGAATTCTGGGAAGCAGCTTTTCAGTGCTCTTTCAGGACCAGTGGCAGTGGTGGCTGTACTGGCTCAGAGAGACTGGCTGAGCTACAAAACGAATATACTGATGTGTCAGAGCTACGAATAGCAAATAAAGTGTACACTGCAGTTTATGCTGTCGCACATACCCTACATAATGTATTAAAAGATTTCAGATCCTCCACCAACAGCAGCAAAGGAGAACGGCCCACACCGCAAAAGGTAGGCCCATGTAAGAGCACAAAATAAATAAATAAATAAATAAATAAATAAATAAATAACAGTAGACAAATTAAAATGAAAAATACCAATAGTGTTCCTGATGTTTTCTCTCAGGTGTTGGAGTATATGAGAAATGTGAGATTCACTGTCAAAACAGGTGAAGAAATATTCTTTGATGCAAGTGGTGATCCAGTGGCGAGATATGACCTGGTGAACTGGCAGCCTGCTGGGAATGGAGGCCTGCAGTTTAAGCATGTGGGTGTCTATGACAGTTCACTGCCTTCAGAGCACCGTCTTCAAGTCAGTCAGGAACACGTGTTATGGGCAGGAAACAGTGAACAGGTATATCAATAATATATAACAAATTATTGAGTTTATGTGAAATATCTGAATTGTGCAAAGGGCAGCCAGTCCAGAACAATCATATTAGTAAATCTATCTAAAAATATATCAAATTTAACAATTCATATCATAATCATTTGGTGTTTTATATGGCAACCTATTTTCTCATAGTTGCCTGTGTCCGTGTGCAGTGAGAGCTGCCCCCCTGGCACTAGGAAGGCTGTGAAAAAAGGACGACCTGTCTGCTGTTATGACTGTATTCCATGTGCAGAGGGAGAAATCAGTAATGGCACAGGTAAAATAGTAGATGCTGGATAACTCTTATTAAAGTATGATAAAGTAAAATGAGCCATTCACTAAAGTATTTTTTTTTTTTTTCCTTTACAGATTCTAGTAACTGCTTTCCTTGTCATTTAGAGTACTGGTCGAATGAAAGCAAAGACAAATGTGTTTTAAAAGTGGTTGAATATCTTTCTTATACAGAAATCATGGGGATGTTGCTTTGTATTTTCTCCTTCATTGGGGTGTTATTAACAGCACTGGTATCTTTTCTGTTTTATCTCCATAAAGAAACACCTATTGTCAGAGCCAACAACTCAGAGTTGAGCTTCCTGCTGCTCTTCTCACTCTCACTGTGTTTCCTCTGTTCACTCACTTTCATTGGTCGGCCCACTGAGTGGTCCTGTATGTTACGTCACACAGCATTTGGGATCACTTTCGTACTCTGTATCTCTTGTGTTCTGGGGAAAACAATAGTTGTGTTAATGGCCTTCAGGGCTACACTTCCAGGAAGTAATGTCATGAAATGGTTTGGACCTGTACAACAACGACTCAGTGTTGTTTTCTTAACATTAATACAGGTGATAATATGTGTGCTTTGGTTAACAATATCCCCTCCTTTCCCATATATGAATTTGAGCTACTACAGAGAAAAGATAATCCTCGAATGTAACTTAGGTTCAGCTCTTGGTTTCTGGGCTGTCCTCGGTTATACTGGTCTGCTATCAATCTTGTGTTTTGTTTTAGCTTTTCTTGCTCGGAAGCTCCCTGATAACTTCAATGAAGCCAAGTTCATCACATTCAGTATGCTCATATTCTGTGCTGTCTGGCTCACATTTATCCCAGCTTATGTCAGTTCTCCTGGAAAATTCACAGTAGCTGTGGAGATATTTGCTATTTTATCTTCAAGTTTTGGTTTACTATTTTGCATATTTGCTCCAAAATGTTACATAATTATACTAAAACCAGAGAAGAACACAAAGAAACAAATGATGGGTAAATCTTCAGCTAAAGCACTTTAAACCCATAAATTACTGAACAAAATAGTATAAAGTAACAGATAAGTAAATAAATAAATAAATAAATACATAAATAGTCAGTAAAAAGTAAACCTTCAATCAAAAGCATAGTCTATGGGTACTGAGGTTGGTTTTCATAATTATTGTTCATTATTACTGCCTGAACTGACAGACTGACAAAAATACACTTCTGTCTCATAAACTGGTGGATTCACATGACATATCATGAGTAATGGTAGCTACACAATAGCAGAGCATTTTAGGGCTGTCTGACAAATTAGTGCTCCCCACAGGCTGCACTATGATGCTCCAATCTCCAATGATGTCCAGTTAAATTGGATTTTTTTTGATTAACAAGAAACAGAAAATAAATATAGTACAATAATTTTTCCAGCTTTCTGCATTCCTCAGTAAACTATGCAGCCATTTATTTGGTTTAGAATTATAATTCATGGGATGGGCATAAGTTTATGCTCCTTAAGTGCATGCTATGTATTAAGCATCATACACATTCTATATTAAATGTGAAAAAGACAATTTTTTTTTTTTTTTTTTTTTGTGAACTTGTCAGTGTTGTTGAAAAATAAAACACTTCTGTCTTGGTGGAGGTTTTTCACCTCTCTTTTAATACAAGAAATTGACTTGAATGTTTATAATAAAGTGATTAAATCCACACGTTTACATGCAAATTATATGCATGAAGTTTAGTTGAGCCATAAAAAAATGATTGAAAAAAGTATTAACAAAAGGCAGTTATTTCGTCATCTAATTCTTTCATTTCACTCCAGTTATCACTCATATTTGCCTAGTATGGCACTGTTATCTGTAGTGTCATGCCCCTATCTCAGAAGTCACATAATAAAATGCATCTAAATGTGCCCCAGTTTCTGATATACATTTACGGATATTTATATATAATATTTTGCTTGGTTTAATAAAAGTTGCATATGCAGGTTTTGAACATGTGGCCGCTAATGTTAAGAGAACTGCACCAACACATTCTATATAGATTTTACTTTGTGTTTATTTATTTAAATTTGGATTTAATTTACCTTTTGTTTGTTTGTTTGTTTGTTTTGTTTTGTTTGTTTTCTAGCAAATATATGTATATAGTACAATCATGAGAGGATTTCAACAAAGATAATTATGCTTTTTTGGTTATGTTCACCAAACTAAGAATAGAACCCCAAATAAATAAATAAATAAATAAATAAATAATAGGATAGGATAGAGCACCTCCTTCATGCCATCGACAGGTCCAACCATTTTCCCAATGCGGTTTAGTACCTTTCATCGCTATAAATATCACAAAATCCTTCCTGTTCAACCTATTGCAATATCATACTTGCCACGTCTCTGAGTTGCATATATTCAATGGGTGGATGGAGCCATTCTTTGCACTCATGCACTTAGTAATGACCATCATTACTTTCACCAGAGCTAATGAAACTACCTGTACTCTGCAAGGACAGCCTGTATACCCTCAGTTATGGAAAGATGGAGACATCATAATTGGAGGTGTTTTCTCTTTTCATAGCAGCTGGGAGATCAGACAACTAACATATTCTGTTACACCACCTCCGCTGAGGTGTGTCAGGTAAGCAACACCTAAATCAGTGTATTTCAAAATCTTTGATTCGTTTTGAACATAAATGTTCTCACCTAAGCAACAAAATTTAGACACGACTAAAAGGTTCACTATTGCTGTAGAAATATAATATTAAGATTCAGTCAAATGTAATGAATGTCTTTTTTTTTTTTTTTTCCCAACCAAGTCTTAATTATAGAGACTTCCAATATGTGCAATCCATGCTTTTCGCTGTGGAGGAAATCAATAACAGCTCCACTTTGCTACCTGGGGTCTCATTAGGCTACAAGATCTATGACACATGCGGTTCGATGGCAATGGCTGTTAGAGTAACTATGGCTCTTGCTAATGGACATGAGAACACAACCTCAGATGGACCCTGCACGAAGCAAGCATATGTACAAACCATACTAGGAGACACAACCTCATCAGCATGCATGGCGATGGCAAAAAGTATTGGACCATTCAATCTTCCAATGGTATTAATTCCTCTTTTTGACAAAAAGTTCCTATATGGCAGTCAAGTTATTTTATTAAGGCAAGTCAAGGGAAGTTTATTTATATATAAAGCACATTTAATCCACAATGGTAATTCAAAGTGCTTTAGGAAGTGCAAGGAAACAAATACATAAGAATAAAAATGGAATGAAAAGGAAACAAATACATAAGAATAAAAATGGAATGCATAGGAAATAAAAGTAACAAAAAAGCAGAGTCAGAATATTTGCTCTATGTATTTTTTAATTTGTCTCTTCCCCATATTGGCTGTCTTTCTCTGTGGTTTTCTCTCGGTGCCTAAACAATCTGTTGGACGTCTCCAATAGATCAGATTTTTTCCACCTAAAATCAGCCAGGAAGAGATCTAGGACTGACCCTCCAGTCCACACTCAGTTAATTTCGTCATCGACCTCGGGTTCACTCAAACCAACTTCTCTCACTATGCGGTTTCAATTTTGTTTTTATCAAAGAAATCTCTTAACCACACTGGCTTACCACAAAGCTGTCTCAACCACTATGGATTATCCATTTTTCCCAAATCATTAGTAAAGTATTAAAGTATTGTTGATTTATATAACAACCACCACCACCACCAATAATAATAATAATAATAATAATAGCAGGTAAAATTATAAAAAAAAGAAACATTTTCATTCAGAATATGTAGGCCACTCATAATTGCTTTAAATAACATGTCACACTATTTAATTGTTTCTTAGATCAGTCACTACGCCACCTGTGAGTGTCTCAGTGACAAAACCAAATATCCTTCATTTCTTCGAACTATTACAAGCGATTACTACCAGAGCAGGGCACTGGCAGAACTGGTTAAACACTTTGGCTGGACCTGGGTGGGAGCCATAAGAACGGATGATGATTATGGTAATAATGGGATGGCCACTTTCACGAAGGTGGCTGAAAAGATGGGTATCTGTTTGGAATATTCTCTCCCATTTTTTAGAACCTACCCTGAAGATAAAGTAATAAGGATAATTGAGCAGATTAAAAGCTCTACTTCGCGAGTAATTTTGGGATTTCTTGTGCACTGGGACTTAGAAGTCCTGCTGCATAAATTTGTTGAATACAATATTACTGGATACCAGTGGGTAGGTACAGAGGGCTGGATCTCTGATTCTGTCATTGCCAGTATGGATAAGCATCATGTTCTACAAGGGGCCGTTGGTCTGGCAATACCCAAAACACAGGTGACAGGTCTAAAAGAATTTATTCTAGACATTAAGCCACTGACATCTTCAGGAAGTGCCATTTTTACTGAGCTCTGGGAAGCCCTATTTCAGTGTAAATACACCACCAAAAATGATTCAGTGTTCACAACTGCATGTACAGGAAAGGAGGAACTGTCACAGATGCAAAACACTTTCACAGACATGTCACTCATGCCCATCTTCAGCAATGTGTACAAAGGAGTATATGCTGTTGCTCATACACTTCATGAACTTCTGGGCTGCAAGGAAAAATGTGCCTCAAAGAAACAGCTTGATCCTTTAACAGTGGGTTAACACTAAGTTAATATAAGCATGTGCACAAAATATTTTGTGAAAAACTTTATCAAATCTGATTGATTGTTATATAATTTTAATGAATATACAAAGAAGGAGCTCAAATGATTTCTTGAATTAAACATTTCAGCCAACGACTGGTTAAAATTTTTTAAATACTTTTTTTTTTTCTCCAGTTTCTGAAGCACCTACGGAAGGTGCGTTTCAAAACCAAAGATGGTGAAGAAATTTACTTTGATGAGAATGGTGAGGCAGTGGCAAAATATGAGGTAATAAATTGGCAACCAAGTAAAAAAAAACATGATGAATTTGTCACTGTTGGCCTTTATGATGCCTCTCTTCCCATGAAAGATCGTTTGGCAGTAAATATGGCTTCAATAGTATGGGCAAATAATGTAACAAAGGTGAGGTTAAAATGTGAAATTTAAAATTAAAATTAAAATTAAGTTTATTCTTTGTGGTGGTGAAGATGAATCTTATATTTGTATACATACAGTAATATGTGCAAAAGTGTGTAAAGTTGAAATCCCTGTTACAGGTCCCGGAGTCTGTGTGCAGTCAGAGTTGTCCCCCTGGCACTAGGAAAGCTGTGAAGAAAGGAAAACCTATATGTTGTTATGACTGCATACCATGCACAGAGGGAGAAATCAGTAACACTACAGGTAAAATTTAAATGAATAAAAAAGACAGTCTCAAAGTAAATATAACTTCAATTAAGCAAAGCTATCTATATGTTTAATGTAATAATTTCAGAAGTTTGCTGAATCTATCTAATATTTATTTATGGTACATTTATTTTAAATATTATTTATTTATTTTATTTTATTTTTTTATTTACACACCTAATATAGATTCTATAACATGTCTGCGGTGCCATCAAGACTTCTGGTCAAATCTGCAAAAGGATGGATGTGTTGAAAAGGAGACAGAATTTTTGTCTTTTGAGGAGATCATGGGAATCTTGCTTACAACAATTTCTATTGCTGGTGCATTTATAACAATGATAATTGCGTTCATATTCTTCAGATATAAAAATACCCCAATTGTGAAAGCCAACAACTCAGAATTGAGCTTCCTGCTCCTGTTTGCACTGATGCTGTGTTTTCTCTGTTCACTTACTTTTATTGGTCGGCCCACTGAGTGGTCCTGTATGTTGCGTCACACAGCATTTGGGATCACTTTTGTTCTCTGTATCTCCTGTGTTCTGGGGAAAACAATAGTGGTGCTAATGGCTTTCAGGGCTACACTTCCAGGAAGTAATGTCATGAAATGGTTTGGGCCTCCTCAACAGAGGCTCAGTGTTCTTGGTTTCACACTCATACAAGTACTTATTTGTGTGCTTTGGTTAACAATATCTCCACCCTTTCCCTTTAAAAATCTAAATTATTTCAAGGAAAAGATCATTTTAGAGTGTGATGTAGGTTCATCTATAGGTTTCTGGGCTGTTCTAGGTTATATAGGATTTCTTGCTCTTTTGTGTTTCATTTTGGCTTTTTTGGCCCGTAAATTGCCTGATAAGTTCAATGAAGCCAAATTCATCACATTCAGTATGCTCATATTCTGTGCTGTATGGATTGCTTTTATTCCAGCTTATGTAAGCTCCCCTGGAAAATTTACTGTGGCAGTAGAGATATTTGCTATTTTAGCTTCAAGTTTTGCTTTACTGTTCTGCATTTTTCTACCAAAATGCTATCTGATTTTATTCAAACCAGAGAAGAATTCCAAAAAGCATATGATGGGCAAAATGGCATCAAACTGACTGACTGACATGATCTGTGAACTGATTTAATAAAAGCACCCTTTAATGCAACTTTGTATTTTGTACCATATAAGTAAACAAAATGCAACATGAAATGTCTAATATATAACAAATAGAAATGTAAATATTAGTAATGTTAATATTATAATAATATTGATAATATCCATAACTATGGAAACAAACTAGCAAAGGAACTAGCAAACAAAGAAAACAGAAACTAAACATGGAAGACAGAGTCAAAAGGCTGGATACCAAGGTGGAGACAGAGGGATGGAGAACCAGGGCGACACCACAGGCTTGGAGGACCAAGGCAGAGCTGGAAGAATGGAGGACCAACATTGTAAATATCGTAAAATATAAGTTAAAAGAAAAAAAAAAAAAAAAAAAAAGAAAGAAAGAAAAGCAACATGAAATGACAGATATGTAACAAATAAAAATAAATGTATCGGACACACAGAGGATGTTTAATGATATCTTTATATCCTGGGATGAAGAAGATGGGCTCCTCCTTCCTTGAGCCTTTTATTTTGCTTATATTTATTATAAATGAATGAATGGATGGATGAATGAAATAGGCGTAAATATTCTATGATTATTTAATGTTGAGCAAGTTGGATGAATATTAATTTACACATTGTCACGGTGGGGTCAGGCAAGGAAAGGAGGTGTGGATCTATATGCAGGTTGTGGAGCCGGGGGCTCAGAAGACCGAGGCAGAGCAGGTGGGAGTGATGACCAAAGTGGAGCCGGAGGGATAGAAGATGGTGGAACGAAGTGGTGGAAAGCCACGGTGCAGCTAAAGATCCGGAAGCCAGGGGGTTAATAGACCAAGGCATAGCCAGAAAGATGATGGACCACGGTGGAGCTATGGGCACGGAAGACCACAGTGGAGCCTTTTGGTCATGAGGTCTGAGCTGTGGTTGCCCAAGTGAAAAAAAATATATACTAAAATGAATTTGAAATACATTTATTTTGTGCTAAGTACACCACAAATACATTTACATATTTATGTGCAAATACCTGTATGTGCAATTGTACTTTTGGTATACTAAACTGGTATACTTAATAAGGATTGCATGATCTTTGTATAATATCTATTTAAATGTCTTTAAATGCAAGATATTTAAAGCGTACCTAAAGTATACATGCAATAGTTCAATTTTAGCACAATCAGATATACTTAAGTATATCGTTAGTTACACTACTTCCACACAATTAAAGTGCATTATGTACAAAATTAGTTGTTCCAATTCAGCAGACTTTAATAGTGATAGTAAAACACTTTTAGGTATAATATTAAAGACCCCCTGTGGTGAAAATCAAGTTTTTAATGTTGTTTATATGTCTATGTGGTGTTTTAATATGCTTTAAGACAAACCATGTGCAAATTCATATGTCAACACCATTACTGAGTATTTTCTCCTCAAAACTGCAGTTAAAAAAAAAAAGACAGTCTCAAACCCGCAGTTTGAAATCGTTGGTGTTTGTGAGGTCACAAACTACCTTGTAACCAATCACGTCAACGTGCCAGCGGGCATATCTTTAACAGCGAACCGGGTTATCTCGGTATATTTTTCTGTTGATATGAAAAATCGTGTAGATTTAGCAATATGGCGTATGATGTATATTACGATGTTATGATGAACAATATGGCTTTTTCCACCGATGTACTGAGTTGTTCAATGCGTTTGTATGAATACTGATTGTTAGAAGGCAGCTGTCTGACTCTGATGTGGCGATCGGGAGCATGGTTTTTGTAACGTTAGCAACACATTATTAGCTGTTTGATAACATAGTCAAGCAAAAGGCTAATCATATTAATTACCGTTATGTGTCCGACAGAACCGTCACAAGGGCTGTGCCAAAGTAAAGTGACAGCTGACTTGAAGTAAAGCCAATAGTTAAAGTTCATGTTTTTGTCCTTGAAAATACTACAATACTATAAAACATAGCTAAAAGAGAGAGTATATGTGTATCGTGATGCTGTATTATTCTGCTTGTTAAAAATGTATTATGCAGTAACTTACAATATTGCTCTGATCGTGTGCGTGTGACCGTGATTCATGCGCATATGTCAGTCAGTGTGGCATCGCACGTCAAGTTCGGACTTCGGAGAGAGCTTTATTCAGTCCGTTGGCCACCTCTGGAATGGGTCAAACCATAGATATTACCTAAGTTCAAGTAAATATGCTAGAAAGCCACGCTCATTCAAGGATGTGCATTTTTGAGTCTACTCCAAATTTCCCTACTAGGGACAATAAAGTATATTTCATTTCATTTCATTTCATTTCATTTACTGCATGGATGGAGAAAGCACAGGAGCCTGCAGGATTTCATCTGACGGTACGCACAAAGGGTTTTTTATTTAACACTAAAAAGTTAAATAAGCAAATATAGCCCATGTATTATGCACCTTTCGGACCATCAGTGAGAGCAACCGTACCGCAGAACGAGTGTAGCCTACTCTATCTTTAGATGTTTTAAACGTTTTTTAAATCTGAAAACCGAAATGATCAGACATCCATTTAGCGCATGTTCACAGAGGAAAACACCTAAAAACAGCGCTGGTTGTTCTCTCGATACACTTTATGTGTTTTACTGACTGAGAAATCGCTTCAGATGATTCAGTGAGAGAGCAGTCCAAATGAATGCGAGTGGATTCAGACCGTTTTGTGAACACGTTTTACCAATTCATAATTTCGAACACAATTTAAACGTCAAAAAAATATGTGAGCAGTTCAGTTACAAAGCTGTTAAACTGAATATACAAAGCGAAGCAAACTTTTTTCTTAAATATCCACAACACAAACAACAAATTGTTCGTCACAACAGCAACAGTAACAGCAACCCCTGTTACTATAGTACGGAGCCCCGGACATGACATGCAGGAAAAAAATAGTAGGCTAAATCGTACACACGATTTATTAGTTCGTTCCCTCGATTTACTAAAACGTGCGCACGATTTACTATTTCGTTCCCTCAATTTACTAAAACGTGCACATGATTTAGTAAATCGAGGGAACAAGTTAGTAAATTGTGCACACAATTTATTTTTTTTTTCTTGCATGTCATGTGCGGGGCTCCGTACTATAGCAACATCAGATCACTGGATCTCTGAGCTGGCCTGAGCGAGTGTAGGCGGGGCTAATTTGCATATTCATTGCTTTGCGTATATTAAATGAGGCAAGGGTGTGGAGTTACATTCAAGCTATATTAAGGCATGAAGAATTTTTTCACAGGAAATTATATTTTTATATCAGTAAGTCTTAAGTGATATGTCAATAATGGATTTGAAGTATACTTAGTATGAAATAAATGTAAATAGATTTTGGTATAGGTTTTTTTTTTTGTTTTTTTTACTAGGGTGGGAGTCCTTTGAACATGTTTGGATGGGCTGACCGTTGTTGAAAAACAAACTGAAAAAAAAAAAAAAAAAAAAAAAGAAACATTATCTCACTTTCAACAGCTTTTATTAACAGCAAATTTCTTAATATATGTAAATATTTGTATAAACATAAAATTCAACAACTGAGACAATAAGTGAACAAATTTCACAGATATTTGATGAACAGAAATGGAATAATGTGCTTTAGGTACTACAGTGCATCTAATCCTTGTGGACTGTACCAGATTTGCCAGTTTCTGCTGTGAGATATTACCCCACTCTTCCACCAAGGCATTTAAAAGTCTCATGCCGTTCCAACCAAGTAAGACCTTCAGTCATCTTCGGAACACAAGATATTTTTGATGAAATCCAAGAGGCATATGACTCTTCCATAGACAGCAATATAATCACCACTGTCAAAGTCCAGAAAGGTACTAAAGACATCGTTAAAACAGTCGGCGTGACTGCAGTGGTTTAACCTTAATTTTATGAAGCGATGAGAATACTTTTTGTGCGCAAAAACAAAACAAAATTAACGACTCAACAATATCTCAAAACACAGAAAAGATTCTGTGTCATTCTCCTACACTGTTTACATTCAGTGCTTCCAGGTTCTACGTCAGAACGGCGACTCAGTATTGGCTGAAGCCTGGTCACGTGAGCAGCACGACGCATACGTGTGATGCTGACGCAGGAGCCGGCCAATAATGAGTTTGGATGTAGAACCTGGAAGCACTGAATGTAAACAGTGTAGGAGAATGACACAGAAAAGAAGATAATGTTGAATAAAGTGGTTATTTTTGTTTTGTTTTTGCACACAAAAAGTATTCACATTGCTTCATAACATTAAGGTTGAGCCACTGTAGTCACATCAACTGTTTTAATGATGTTTTTGGTACCTTTATGGACCTTGAAAGTGGTGGTTATATTGCTGTCCATGGACGAGTCAGATATCTCTCGGATTTCATCAGAAATATCTTAATTTGTGTTCTGAAGATGAACAAAGGTCTTACGAGTTTGGAACAACATGAGGGTGTGTAATTAATGACAGAATTTTCATGTTTTGGTGAACTAACCCTTTAAGGACTGTTCCACAGGTACATGTGCAGTAATTGTTTATGTTTAATTGAAAAAGCATTAAAAACATTGTTTAAACCCTTTCCAATAAAGATCTGTAAAGATTATTTGGATGTTACAAAATTATATTTAATACAGTATCCTGAAAAAGGGACTTTTTTGTAAGTTTAGCAATGGAAACCAAGGGAACAAAGGAAATAGGAACTAAATAAATAAAACTTAAATCAAATGTGACACACATCAGCAACCCAGGAAAATTTCCTCATGGTCCGCAACTGAAAGGATCTTATCTTAGATTACATTGCTGTACTCATTCTGATATTTGATTGCAGTTTAATTCCTAATATTAGGACTCAGTTAATCAACAACTTCTCATAGTTTTATATGCATTACAAATATCACACAGGTAGATCTTTCCTGCTAAGGCTTGATGCACCTCCTCCGGTGCCTACAAATTACAATTATATCTTAGGTACAACCCCAATTCCAGAAAAGTTGAGACATGTAAAAATTGGGGTTGTAGTTCTATCACTGCGTTGCAAATTTGGTGATCATAAAGTGAGCAATTGCAAATAATCAGATAATAGAAAACAACTTATTTTAATTTTTATAAGGAAATACAAGTGTCTGCAAAAGCAAAATACAATCTTGCTTAGAGGGGGATAAACTATGATTGGCACTATCAGTCCTCTGAGAGAAATTATGCTATGATGGAGTTGTTTGGGCTTCTCACACTGTATAAATGCTGTGGTAGACAACAGGCAGGAATCAGAACTGCCATGCTGATACTTAAACTGCTTTTGATGGTCCTGTTAACCCAGGCAGAAAAGCCTGACTGCACGCCACAGGGTCACAGGGTGCTGCCTGAACTGGAGAAAGCTGGAGACCTGATAATTGGGGGTATATTCTCCTTCCGCACTGGACAAGATGGCTACACAGATTATTTTACAAAAATGCCGGAAATACGTCCATGCAAAGAGTATGTATGTGTTAGTACCATGGTTTAATTTTTCTAAGATTTATTGTGATACATCTGTGTATGCCTAAACCATCTAAGCAAAACACGTTATTTGTTATTATGCAAAAATCTTCTTCAGTAAAAATACAGCAAAACTGACTGAAAAATCCCTTAAGTTTCAGTTTCAGGGAATTCAAGTTTGCTCACACAATGATGTTTGCAATAGATGAGATAAACAGAGACATGGATATTCTCCCTGGAATTAAACTGGGATACAAAATTTACAATGACTGTGGATCCACAGACATACTAAGAGCTGCAGTGACATTAGTAAATGGTCTAGAGCAGTCAAAAACAGGATCAAACTGCACTAAAACAGTCCAGGCCATTATTGGACATTCTGGATCAACACCAACTATGAGCTTTGCAAAGATTGTTGGAAGATTTCATATACCAGTGGTAAGCTATATTTTCTCTTTATTAGTTTTAATGTATAGTCAATTATAAGTTTCCATGTTACAATTTTAAATACAGGCACTATTGTAACACATTTTAAAGTATTTTCATCCATCTTTCAACAAATATTTGAGCAGATGTATATCAAAAGTTAAATAAACTGCTTTTTTCACTCTCTTTGTCTTTACAGATCAGTCATTTTGCTACATGTGCTTGCTTGAGCAACAGAAAGGAGTATCCCTCCTTTTTCAGAACTATTCCCAGCGATTACTATCAAAGCAGAGCACTGGCCCAGCTGGTCAGACATTTTGGCTGGATGTGGGTGGGGGTGTTAAGCAATAAAAATGATTATGGAATAAATGGGATAACCACCTTTATTAGCGCTGCTAATGAGGAAGGAGTGTGCATTGAATACTCAGAAGCCTTTGAAAGTACCAGCCCATACCACGAAATATTGAGAATCGTGAATATTATCAGAATCTCCACATCTAAGGTAATTATGGCCTTCATGTCACACAGAGAGATAAAGATTCTGGTGGATGAGCTATACAGACAGAACATTACAGGACTACAGTGGATCGGAAGTGATGCCTGGATCACAGATGACTCTCTAGCAGATATCCATGGTCATACTTTGCTGATTGGATCTATAGGATTCGCTGTCCGCAATGCTCAGATACCTGGACTAGGTCCTTTTCTACAGGATGTCAACCCCTCTCAATTTCCTAACAGCATATTTTTAAAAGACTTTTGGGAACATGTTTTTGACTGTTCTTTGTCTCCAAGTGAAATAAAAAAGAGGTGTAATGGCTCTGAGAACTTGAGAGATGTGCAAAACTCTTTCACTGACTTGACTGATTTAAGGTTCTCAAACAATATATATAAAGCTGTTTATGCAGTAGCCCATGCAATTAATAATATTCTCTCATGTGAGCAAAACAAAAGCTCCATTCTTAATGCCACTTGTCTAAAACTTACTGAAATAAAGCCTTGGCAGGTAAGACGAGATAATTCTTTCAGATTTTATATGAATATATATATATATATATATATATATATATATATGTGTGTGTGTATATGTACACACACACACACACATACACACACACACTCAGTAATGTCCTTTTCATTTCAAGGTCTTAAACTCTTTGCAATCCATAAATTTCACCACACCTGGGGGTGAAAATGTCTTTTTTGATAAAAACGGAGATTCACCAGCGAGATATGAGCTGATCAATCTACAAAGTGTTAATAAAGGCAAAATAGAGGTGGAAACTATTGGCTACTATGATGCCTCTTTGCCTAAAAGTCAACGGTTCTCCATGAATAATGTTCAGGTAGTCTGGAGAGAAGGAAAAAATCAGGTAGAGCTTTTAACATAAATTTCTAAATACACAAAAATGTTTTTATTTTATTTGCAGCTGAGAAAGTAAATATTATAATGTTTGTGTCCTTGTATTGGCATTTTGCAGGTGCCTGTGTCTGTGTGTAGTGAGAGCTGTCCCCCAGGCACTAGGAAAGCAGTGCAGAAAGGAAGACCTGTCTGCTGTTATGACTGTATACTATGCCCACCAGGAGAGATTAGCAACACAACTGGTACATAAGAATTTAACGAAAATACCTTTTAAATGGGGAAAAAAAAAAAAAAAAAAAAAAAAAATTAATAATAATAATAATAATAATAATAATGTAATTATACATTCTAGTACTGAGTAATATTAATTAACCAAATGTTCTTATTAAAAGGTTAGGATTATGTTTAGGATTGGGTTTAGGGTTAGTTGCATGTACTTATGCATAATTTATAGTTACCAAAAAATCTTTCAAGATGTGTTTTTTCACAAAATTGTAGCCAATGTTTAATTAATGTTTACCATAGAATTAATTTGCATTTGATTTTCTTTCTTTCTTTCTTTTTTTTTTTTTTTTCTAGATTCAGTTGATTGCCTCAAATGCCCTGTTGCACAGTGGTCAAATACAAGAGGAGATTCCTGCATCCCAAAAGAAATTGAATTCTTGTCATATGCTGAAATAATGGGGATTTTTTTGGCATTTTTTTCCTTAGTTGGGGTCTTTTTCACTATAGCAATCATGCTAATTTTCTATATTTACAGAAGCACACCTATAGTAAGAGCCAACAACTCAGAGCTGAGCTTCCTGCTGCTCTTCTCATTGACTCTGTGTTTCCTCTGTTCACTTACTTTCATTGGTCGGCCCACTGAGTGGTCCTGTATGTTGCGTCACACAGCATTTGGCATCACTTTTGTCCTCTGTATCTCATGTGTTCTGGGGAAAACAATAGTGGTGTTAATGGCCTTCAAGGCTACACTTCCAGGAAGTAATGTTATGAAATGGTTTGGGTCCTTGCAGCAAAAACTCTGTGTAATTTTCTTTGCACTTATACAGGTGCTTATTTGTGCATTCTGGTTAATATTAGCTCCACCATTTCCATATATGAACATGAATCATTACCAAGAAAAGATCATTTTAGAATGTCATTTAGGTTCAGCTCTTGGTTTCTGGACTGTGTTGGGTTATATTGGTCTCCTGGCTGTCTTTTGCTTCATTTTGGCTTTTCTAGCACGGAAACTGCCTGACAACTTCAATGAAGCTAAATTCATCACATTCAGCATGCTCATATTCTGTGCTGTGTGGATCACGTTTATCCCAGCTTATGTCAGTTCTCCTGGAAAATTCATTGTAGCTGTGGAAATATTTGCCATTTTGGTCTCTAGTTTTGGTTTACTGTTCTGTATTTTCTTGCCAAAGTGCTATATAATTTTACTGAAACCTGAAATGAACACTAAAAAGCATTTAATGGCAAAGATGTCCAATGATATCCATTAATAGTTATTGGAGTGCACAAAATTAACAGAGCATGAGAAGAAGAAGAAAAAAAATCCCTGAAATATTCAGAATTAAGAATTGGTTTAAATTAAATAAATCTGAGCAAGGGTCTTCAACCGGGGGTTGATTATTTTTGTTAGCAAATTAAAACATGGGTAAAAACATCACAGTCAAATTTAAATATAAGCACCCTCAAACGAGAGCAAGAGAACCCTCAGTTGATACTGTAATCATATCATACTGGAAAACTCTCCAGTGCGTTTTTGTGTTTACGCTGTGGAGAATGTCAAATGTTTCCATTTACAGCGTGTTTTTGCAGCGATGAGAAAAGTAGCCCACAGTCATGTTTGTTGATCTCTTGAACGCAATAGCCAATAAGAGGTGTTTAATTTAGTCAGAATTCACTCACCACTCAAATAGCCTGAGATTTTGTTTAGTGCTGAGTTCTGCATGCTAGCAAATCTCATTACAAACAAAGACACAATGCAAGTAAGAGATTCATTATGCAGTGTAGACAACTTTATTGATTTTTATTGATTTGTAAGATATGTAAGTGACTGACAGCTTTTTAATGATTCTAAAGGGAGCGGTCCTTGCATGCTTTCGAGGCTATAAATATAATCCATTGAACAAAGGTTTTTCATGCTGCTAAGACGACCGACAGCCAATTGCACGTTGAAAATTTCGGAAGTGACATCTACATATAAATGTAGGATTCACTATCGAAATTGCAGTTGACAGTGATAACTATAACTAGATATGCGCAATATAAATGTAGACTAATAGATTAAAGGCACAGTATGTAAGTTTCACCACTAGAGGATGCTTATTCAAAACAATAACAAAGGGGTAGCTTGTTGATGCAGTGAATGAGTGTGGAATCATGGGAGTTGTCGTCTTCACCTCCACAGCTGATGGAAAGCAATCCGACAGGATTTAAAGTTTTATTAATATTACTGTGGTATGAAGCAGTGCGAGGATGAGAGCCATGGGAGCGGAATGAGGCCAGTGAAGCGAATGCTAATGAGAGACACCTGCACAATACACCAGTCTCGAGTCCCATGGAATGACATCAGTGAAGGGTGAGAGACGATCAGGCCTTGAACTTTTTTTCTTTTGCTGTTTTAATTAAGCTTATATGCCGCAGTTTTGTTGTTTATGTCTGTTACAATTAAAGTTACATTTAACGTTTGCCGATTCCCGTCTCCTTCCTCCCTGAACTTGAACTTTGTTACAGTTACGTTTGATCACTGAAATTCACATTATTCGATTTCATTCTAATATAACAGCCGTGAGTGCTGAATTGCTACTCATACAAGTCACTTTACCTGACGAATTAAAATTGTGGGGTAACGCAGCACCGTTTTACTTGGTCAAAAAATTAAAGGAACACTTTTTAATCAGAGAATAGCATCAAGTCAGCTAAACTCCTGGGCTATTGATCTGGTCAGTTAAGTAGCAAGAGGGGGTTGTTAATCAGTTTCAGCTGCTTTTGTGTTAATGAAATTAACAACAGGTGCACTAGATGGGCAACAATGAGACGACCCCCAAAACAGGAATGGTTTTACAGGTGGAGGCCACTGACATTTTTTTTCCCTACTCATCTTTTCTGACTGTTTCTCACTAGTTTTGCATTTGGCTAGGGTCAGTGTCACTACTGGTAGCATGAGGCAATATCTGGACCCTACAGAGGTTGCACAGGCAGTCCAGCTCCTTCAGGATGGCACATCAATACATGCCATTGCCAGAAGGTTTGCTGTGTCTCCCAGCACAGTCTCAAGAGCATGGAGGAGATTCCAGGAGACAGGCAGTTACTCTAGGAGAGCTGGACAGGGCTGTAGAAGGTCCTTAACCCATCAGCAGGACCGGTATCTGCTCCTTTGTGCAAGAAGGAACAGGATGAACACTGCCAGAGCCCTACAAAATGACCTCCAGCAGGCCACTGGTGTGAATGTCTCTGACCAAACAATCAGAAACAGACTTCATGAGGGTGGCCTGAGGCCTGACGTCCTCTAGTGGGCCCTGTGCTCACTGCCCGGCACCGTGGAGCTCGATTGGCATTTGCCATTGAACACTAGAATTGGCAGGTCCACCACTGGAGCCCTGTGCTTTTCAGATGAGAGGAGGTTCACCCTGAGTACATGTGACAGACGTGAAAGGGTCTCGAGAAGCCATGGAGAACGTTATGCTGCCTGTAACATCGTTCAGCATGACCGGTTTGGTGGTGGGTCAGTGATGGTCTGGGGAGGCATATCCATGGAGGAACGTACAGACCTCTACAGGCTAGACAATGGCACCCTGACTGGCATTAGGTATCGGGAGGAAATTCTTGGACCCATTGTCAGACCCTACGCTGGTGCAGTTGGTCCTGGGTTCCTCCTGGTGCACGACAATGCCTGGCCTCATGTGGCGAGAGTATGCAGGCAGTTCCGGGAGGATGAATGAATTGATACCATTGAATGGCCCCCATGCTCACCTGACCTAAATCCAATAGAACACCTCTGGGATATTATGTTTCGGTCCATCCGACGCCGCCAGGTTGCACCTCAGACTGTCCAGGAGCTCAGTGATGCCCTGGTCCAGATCTGGGACACCATCCGTCATCTCATTAGGAGCATGCCCCGACGTTGTCAGTCATGCATACAAGCACGTGGGGGGCATACAAACTACTGAGTACCATTTTGAGTTGCTGCAATGAAATTTCAGCAAAATGGACTAGCCTGCTGCGTTATTTTTTTACTTTGATATTCGGGGTCTCTTTGAATTCAGTCCTCTGTAGGTTAATAATTCTCATTTCCATCAATCGATGTAGCATCCTTTCGTTCCTAACACATTACCCAGTCCATATCAGTATAGATATCCAGCATGATATTTTTCCCCATTGAGATCTGATGTGTTTTTAAAGTGTTCCTTTATTTTTTTAAGCAGTGTAACTATACTAAAAAAACATCTGTGTGTTGAATGTTATGACATTACTCTGTGTGTTCGCTCGGTGGTTGGTATGAGACACTTGTTGAACATTGCATAATCTAGATTGATATTAGAATATCATATTAATAAAAGCTAAATGACTTGTGTTTCTAAATGACATGCAATGAATTTTAAAATATATTGAATGTGTAACATAATGTGGTGTAATAGAAAATCACACGACGAGGAATACTTCCAGGAGACAGGCATTTATAACAAATACTCGGGAAACAAGATAAACTAGATAAAAGAAATACACCTATACATTAATGAGAACGGATGAAGACTGAAGGAGAATACAGGGACTAAAATACATGGAGAAAAACAAAGGGAACTAATGAGTAAATTAACAAGGTACAGGTGAATGAAATTGCTAATTAAAACAGAGAAACTAGGTCACGAGGAAACACAAGACACAGCATACACTTTACAATATAGTGGAGAAAATTGTGTTAATTCAAATAAAGCTCTTTCTGATCATGCTATGTGTTACGTATCCGGCGCCTGCTGGTTCCTGCTACTCCCCACCAGAGGTCGCCGGTTCACCATTTCATTGCACACACAGTTATACATCACTCTGGACTACATTTCCCACAAGCCCTCACCTAGGAACCAATCATGCACTCACACCTGTTTCCCATCAGTGACCCTTTATAAGCTGCTCTCACACACACACACTCATTGCTGAGTATTGTTTAGCCTAGTATCCGACCTTGTCTTCGTGTTCCTTGTTCCTTGCCTAGCCTTAGTTTTGACCGTGGACTGTTTGCCTTGTTTGATGATCGTTTGCTGCCTACCTTGACCATTGCCTGTGTTTGGATTACTCTTTTGCCTTGCCCTCTTGTATCTGTTTGCTGGTGTTTGACCTCTGCCTGTACGTCTACGCTCATTTTAATAAAGCCTGCATGTGGATCTTCAACTCCGTCGTCCGGTTCCTCCGTTACACTATGTTAGCCACTTGACAGAATAGTGTCTCTGAGGCATGATACAAACATGTTACTCACAGTAAATCAAGAAAAAACTTGGGTCCTGGGGCTCACAGATGGCGCTAGCTGAAGAGTAATGAAGAGTTCATTTGCAAAAACCGATAAATGACATGTTTAAAAATAAATAAATAAATAACTGACTGCCGTGCGTTATTCTCCGCATATAGCACATTCGGAACCCTAAATACGTTTTGTCAAAAAAGTCAGTATTGTCCACTGTCAAGGCATCGCAAGTTCACGTTTTACAGCAGAAACCGACAAGCACCCTTTGTCAGGGTCACACAGACACAGACGAAGGCAGGCAGGTAAGTGAATAACAGGTAGTTTTATTTAAACAGAGGCATGGATCTGGCAGAGGAGAATACAGGTGAGTAGAGATGCTGAAGAACGTTTGAGATGGAACTTAGCTTGAATGGTAAACAATGTCTTTATATTGCAGGAGTGGAGAGTGGATGGAAGACTGGCAGCTGATAGATGGTGGGTGACAGTAGCTGGAACACAGAAGACGGATGACACAGGCAGGTAACAGGGAAGTAGTCCATAAGGTAAGGGAATACATAGAAACATCCATAGACGAGACCAGACACTGTGGTGGAGTGAACGTGGGGCTTAAATAGTGGTGCTGAAGAGTGCTAACAAAGGTGATGACTTTCAGGTGCAGGTGATTGGAGAGTGAGTGCAGGTGAGGAACCAGAGGGATGCTGGGAAATGGAGTCCGGGGAAGGTGAAACAGACGGTGACTGTGACACCCTTGTTGTTTGTGTACAAAACCTGATCAGTCCGTTTTAGTGAATCAGTGTGCAGGTTTCAGGTCAGGAGACAAGGTTGCTAGTCACTTTGAAAAGACACGCTAGCTGAGGGAAGTTTCATCAAAGCTGACTAAAAGTGATTGAGGATTTATAATTTTGACTCCTGCAAATCCCTGTACACCATACACGTCTTACATGTTGAAACTGGTAACACTTTAGAATACTGATCCTTCATTAATTAATAACTACACAGGAACAAATGAGTAATGCATTATTAACACTCTAGTAACTACTATTAACTAACAAGAAACTCTGATTAATGAATTAGTAAGTAATAGTGCTCAGTTGAAGGTGGTAGTTCACTATTAGCTAATCAGTATAACTACTATTTTTTTTTTTTTTTTTTCATAACTCCCAGAGAACTACTAAGAACTACTATATACAGGTTCATAATAAATGTGAATAATGCATAATGTATAATTAATTCTAAAGTGAACATCATGGTAACCCACTAGTAATGATTGAAGTATTACCAAATCCTTCAGAAGGAATTACTAATTATTTGGATCAGTATTCTAAGGTGAGAAACATGATAACTCTCTATTAACTACCGGAGTCATTGTAAACTTTTAAGGTTTTTGTAAAGTATTGGATAGTATAAGTTCTGCTGGATGAGGATGCAGTGTCTCTTGCATGCTCTGGTTCAACAGACAGTGCTCTTCTGGCACCATGGCAGAAAGAGCAAGAGATGGCTGTTGAGGGTTGAAGAAGGCGGCCACCCTGCCCCGCTTATGATGAGCTGTTAGGCATTATGGAACGTGCTTCAGACAGGTTTAAACTGTTGTGAGAGCACGTTTGAAAAGAAACCGCTCATGGGAGATTAGACAAACGTTTTTTTTTTTTTTTTTCCGGCCATAACCCTCCACCTACCATGAGCCTTCCATTCTTTCTGATCTCCATACTGAGATCGAGAAGGCATGGAAGAATCCATATTCAGCCCACATTCACTGGCATAGGCATGCAAACTATGCAAATGTCAAGGGGATGCGCGAGCATGGATATGTGGCGATACCTCCCATTGACGAGAAGTTTGTGAACTATCTCGCAGGTGAAGGGACATCTACCCTTCAAGCTCCAGCCCTGCATACAAATCCGCTTAAAACCACCTCGCGCTTGAATGACAGGGCATGTGTGGCAGCAGGTCAGGCTGGAGCTTCACTGCACACCATGGCAGTGCTTCAAGCATACCAGGCTGATTTGCTGAAAGACTTGGACCAGGGCCAGGGTCTTTCCCCTGAGCCTTCTGCATTAGGATAATAATATGAGTTGCAAGCCCTGTAGCCTCCTCAATCTCCCTAGGTTGAGCTGTACTCCTCTTGTTACTAGAGTAAAAAGCGATATGCTGAGTTACGGTTCCCTAGTAGTGTTAGGCACAGACAAATAGCCAGGCGTTGCAGGCTATCTTAGAAAGCCTCCCCTGTGGTTGTCCCTTGAGCATTGTTAGGCTTCCTCTCATTTAGAGAGTCAAAAGCACTTCTCCACTCTCTAGAGCTCTGGTTATTCGGGCCTTGAGACGTCTCTGCAAGTCTCTGTTTCCAGATAAGTTTGAGGATTTACGCACTGAGGTCACTAAGGTGTTAATTAGCCATTTGTTCTTAAGGTTTGTGGAACAAAGGAAGGTCTCCTTTATTGATCAGCTCTGTTCACACAAACCCTGGTTTGAGATTAAGCAACCATGGAAGAGCAGTCTCCTTCAGCAATTTAGCACTATGGGTTAATTTTTATGGCTCGCCAATGGTTTGTTGGATAATCCTACATTTGTCTCGGGTCAAGTTGATATTTAACTCCCCTTGTTCAGGGTCATCTAAGAGTCCTTTGCTCCCAGAGCTCTGAAGCCCCTTGTGTCCAACACCAATGATGCTCAGGTCAAGCCGACTAAGTACTCTCTCCCATTCTGGACGGTTTTTGAGTACGCTCCCTTAGAGCTCAAACATTAGCCCTGAGCCCATGCCCATGTTATTCTGGAGTAGTAGGCCCTATATAGAGGGCCTCCTCGACAGTCTGGTTGCATGAGATCTGTACTTCCCTTGTTTAGGGGTATAAAGTGATATGCTAAGTGCATTGCTTGTGTGGCAATGTGATTTGAGTATTCCAAGCCTACACACCTCTGGTGGCTATCTCTGTTAGACTTGTTTCCAAGTAGTTGTCCCCCCTAAAGCAGGCCGACCTTGATGGTGATCCTCTGGGTCGAGCTAAATTCCTAGCACTTCTAGCTAGTTTGAGTGTCCTGGCTCCCCAGAGTACACATATTGAGTTCACATTTCAGGCTCCACAAGAGCCTCCCTGATTCTAGCCCCAGAGTTTTAGTTGATAAGGTAGTACTCCCCTTGTGTTGGAGGGTTGTTCTGTAGAGCACCTCACTCCCTGAGTCTGGTCAGAAGGTCGAAGGTCTCTTGTGAGACCTGCCTGGTAGATCAGCTTTATAGAGCTGTAGGCACTCCCTCGTTGAGAGGATCGTCCTATAGAGAGCTTTGCTCCCTGAGCTTGGTCTAAAAAGTCGAGAGATTCTGGTGAACCCCCTTGGTAGATCACCTACTGATGGAGCTGGACGTACTCCTCTTATTAGGGACCATATGTGGAGTACCCAGTCTCCATAGTGCTTTGAAAAAGAAGCACTCTATAGGACCAGGGTCGAGCGGAGTAACTCCCCTCATTTGTAAGTGTTTGGAAAGCCCTGCTCCTGCTCCCCAGGTTGCCTGTCTCTTTGTCCAGTGTGAGCTGGCTACTGCCTCTTCTGAAGTCCCTCTCATTTGGTTACCTCTCCTGAGGTTAATAATGTAAGAGACTCTGTTTAGGAAACAGACAGGTTGTTGGCTAGACTAGGTCACAAGTAAGACCTGGTCAGCCTCCCTGGTGGCTCTAGGGGTTGACACAATTTCTCCCTAAAAAGTGACTGGCCAGGGCTCCTTTTGGACCCTTGGCCATACTTCCTTAAAGGAACTCCTTCCCAGTGAAGATGCTGGTACCAAGCCTTTCAGCTGCCTTTTGACAAGTCTTTCGGTTACTACAAAGGTACTTCCTGATTGAGGCGTGATAGCTTGGGCAGTGGCCATAGGGAGTACTGTCACTGACAGCCTAGTGTATGACCAGAAGGGGTGAGTGGTTTTGTTTTGGCATTACTGTTGAAACTGCCGTGATGTGTGTTTAGTCACAGCCATTTCTTGGCATGCACTCCCCTCAGCATGGCAGCGTGGGTATTTTGTTCCCCAGTAGCATCTCAGGAGGCAGTGCGAGTTCCCTTTCAAAAGGGAATGCCTCGGGTTATGACTGTAACCCTGGAACCCTGAGAACAGGGAACGAGACACTGCGTCTCCTTGCCATGCCTCCGGGCTGCCTGCACAGTCCCTTCAGATGATAAGTGGATGACGTGTTCTCTAGACACCCCTTATATGCTTCCTGATGGCACTAGTAGTATGTCATAGGTTGTCGCCGGCCAATACGATTGCCGTGATTTGACAGTTGTTTAAGATACCAGTCACACGAAGTAGGGTGGCCCTTATTTTTGGACTTTTGAAATCTTCTGCTCTCACCTGCCCAGTCAACTCTCCTTCATGAGAAATGGAGAAAAAAAAAAAAAAAAAAATCAGCTGAGATTGGAGTATGTTTAGGGTGTGCTCGACAAAATTGAAATTCTGTCTTAATGACCATAACAGCACATAATTAATAATTGTACAAGACCATTAGTAAATGGTGAATTAGGTTAAAAACGAGAACACGGAACAGTGTTGTTCGTCTTAAAATGTTAAATTGCAATGCTGCTGATGAGAACTGATCTTTGAAAAATTGCGATCTGTCATCTAGATTATGATGACAGTCCAACATATTGACATATAAGTTCTTGCAGACGTAAAAGCAGAAAGTTAAAAAGTGAAATTACTGTACTGTAAAGAAAGTGAACTTAGAACAAAATTGAGATCTGATCTAGATATTTCTGACAATCCGACATTCTTCTTTGTTTTTCTGGTGTGTTTCACTCCTTCGCCCCTTGTTGTTCTTCAAGGCCTCCTATTTTCTTACAAGGTCTTCAAACTTCTTCACAGCATGCTGAAAAGGCCTTATAGCCTTACAGTCCCAAAAGACTTGGACCTCCTTCATGGTCTGCACTGATGCTTCATGCCTCACTATACCCTTTTTTCCCATTCGGTGCAGATATACTCAAAGAAAATTGCCAATGAATGTGAAAGGGGAAAGTGACATGTGAAGGCCAAGTATGGTAACCCATAGTCGGAATTTGTCCTCTGTATTTAACCCATCCAAGTTCAAGGGCACCTCAATTATTTCCTGCCGGAAATTGAACCAGCAACTTTTGGGTTACCCGTCAAACTCGCTAACCATTAGGCCATGACTGCCCCCACGGAAAACTGGTGAGAAAGACTCCTTCTTGCTTTCAAGCAAGTATACTTCATCCTGGTTACACAAAGTGGCCATCTGATATCCGAAACAGTCAAAAGTTTATCAGTGAATGAAACCTTCGCTAATATCAGATATCAAGTACCTGTTGATGCATTCTTTGAGCATACCCTAAATGACAAATTATCTGGATGGAATTTTTCATACATTATTTACTTCTAGTAGAGAAAAAAAATGAGGGGGTGAGAGGTTAACATTTCCAAAAAAAAAAAAAAAAAAAAAAAATTACCCCCCAATAAGGGCCATCCTAACACAGAGGCGTTCCCCAGTAGCGTCTCGTTCCCTGTTCTCAGGGAACCAGGGTTACAGTCGTAACCCGAGATGTTCCCTTTCATGGGAACTGTCGACGCTACATCATATGACGTTATGGGAACCTTCTGCGTGATTGCGTCGTGAAGCACTCTTGTATCTAACCAATGATGAGACGAGACGTCAGAGGCGGGTGACGTCACGGACCAGGAAACTATAAAGCATACCCAGAACAAAGAACACTAGCTTCTGTTGTCTTCAGCAAGCGCTCTGTGTTATCGTGTGTCTTATTTGGTGTTGTTTGTCTTATTACATAAACAAGTCACAATCTCTTCGTCTGAGGACAAGAGTATCTCACACCAATCCATATATTTATATATAGAAAAGACACGTATTATGGCGAAAAACAGCAGTTGAATGGGAGTTGAGCATGCCCAGGCAGCTCTCGAGGGAGCTGTCTGTGTGCACTGTAAAAAAACTCACTCTCAGGACACTGTGTTCCTGTGTTCCCCGCGGATCAGGTCCCGCTTATGCTGAGGCAGAGCGGAGGCTCCATTCGTGGGGTTCACAATTGGATCTGACAGAGGGGTTAGAGACGGGCGCCGCCCTTTCTCTGCCCTTACCTGCCAGGTTCAGTGCCGTCTCCCAGGTGGAAGCACGCTCTGCGGTTTCTTCCCCCGGGTTGAGGCACCGGTATTTCACATGTCCAGCTCTGAGGAGGTGGATATTGTAATATCGATCTGAGGACTCGCCACCTCACACACAAAATCACACGTTTATAACAAATCAATAGTGAACAGCAGTTTGAATCGCGTTTCCCCCTGTGCTACACTATAAAGCGAGTGGGGATACACACGGTTTATGTGTTGTTTGCTGGGAGTGACGCATGCACGTCAGCTCACAACTGACAGTGAGCAGTGTTCATTCATAAAAATGTCCCGAAGAGAAGCATGCACTAGCGGGAGTTTTTTAGCTCCACTCCTGTTGGCTTTATTCTCGAGGGAATAAAAGTCTAACGCAAGGCTCGGATCTTGCGCTTGCCGAGGCAGCGCGTGGATTGAGTTTTCATTAAAGAATATATAGCTCGGATCTCGCGTTGCCGAGGCAGCGCGTAGATTAAGTCTGCAAGAAAGAATATACGGCTCGGGTCTCGCGTTTACCGAGGCTGCGCATAGATCACGTGTCCGTAATTTTATATATATATGTATTTATATTTGGAGGGAACTGAGTAGACGGGAGTTTCCCTTTCTCTCTTTCCCTATAATACCTTGCGAATTATTACGAGCTATAATTCTTTTTTGTATTTTAAATATATTCAGCCTGTTCAAAAAAAAAAAAATTTGGCTGCATTTAATTTGAGGATTAAATGAAATATTGAATACATTAAATTCTGAGGAATTTAAAAGAAAATAAAGGAGACCGTTCTGCCAACCCTGCCACCTTGTGTGCTTCAGGGCGCAGTGGTTTCCAGTGTTCCTCCAAGAAAGAGGAGGGTTGTAGAGTGGTCAGTTCAGATGTTCCCTGCCGGCTCGCCGTTTCAGGGCACTGGTCTGACTGTTCATCCAAAGAAAGTGTTGCCAGAAAGCTTGGGGACAGGGACAGGCGACACAGCTGAAGTCTTTGTGGGGTAACGCAGATCTGCGGACTGTAATTATCACCAAGAAGGCTTCGAAGAGGTCCTGATGCCAGTGGCGAGGGACATTGGAGGGCAGCCCCCTCCAGAGAGGGTCGGGTATTAAAATACTTGGTACCCATCCCTCTTTGGCGCCCTCAGGGGGCCGTTCTGCTAACCCTGCCACCCAGTGTGCTTCAGGGCGCAGCGGTCTCCACCGACCCTCTGAGGAGGGCCGGTCATCACTTGATTCGGCTGTTCCTTGCCGGTTCGCCGCTTCAGGGTGCCGAGTTAAGTGCTCAAAAAACACCAGAGGCCAGTCTCGAGAGACTGGTTCCCTTAGTAAATTTTGTGGCAGAATGGAAACTTCTCCCAAATATTTCAAAATGGGTGCTGCTCACAATAGAAAAGGGTTACAAATTCAGGTCTCGCCCGCCCCAGTTTAATGGGGTCCTTCCCACAGTGGTGGCCCCCGAGCAGTCTCTGGTAATGGAACAGGAGGTTATGACACTCTTGCAAAAAGGAGCTATAGAAGGGGTTCTCCTCCCAGCAAGCTGTCAGGGTTTTACAACCAGTGCTTCATTGTTCCAAAGAAGGATGGAGGGTTATCCCACAGATCAGGTCCGAGGACTGGTTTGTTGCGATAGACCTGAAAGATGCTTACTTTCATGTATCCATCCATCCTTAACACAGGAAGTTCCTCAGGTTTGCTTTCGGGGGCAAAACTTACCTGTACAGGGTTCTTCCCTTCGGCCTTATCACCCCGCACATTTACGAAGTGCGTGGATGCAGCTCTGGCTCCACTGAGACTCCAGGGCATCCGCGTACTGAACTATATCGACGACTGGTTGATTATAGCTCAAACAGAACATCTGGCAGTTCAACATCGAGATGTTGTTCTGTCACACATGAAGAGGCTTGTGCTGAGGCTCAATGCCAAGAAAAGTGTGCTGGTTCCGGCTCAAATTACTAACTACTTAGGGGTAGTTTGGGACTCCACCACGATGCAGGCACATCTGTCTCCTGCTCGTGTGACTTCCATTCTCAATGCCGTGAATGGGCTGAAACCAGGCCAGTCACTCACTGTTAAACAGTTTCAAAGACTGTTGGGTCTCATGGCAGCTGCGTCCAACGGGATACCTTTTGGCCTGCTGCACATGAGACCCTTGCAGTGGTGGCTCAGGACCAAGGGGTTTTCTCCGAGGGGAAATCCTTTTTGCACGATCAAAGTCACGCAGCGATGCCTTCGTGCTCTGGTTGTGTGGAAAAAGCCTTGGTTCCTGTCCCAAGTACCTGTGTTGGTGGTTCCTTGTCGTCGCGTGATGCTTACGATGGATGCTTCCCTCACGGGCTGGGGGGCGATCATGAGTGGTCGCTCAGCTCAGGGTCTCTGGGAGGACCATCAGAGTTCCTGGCAGATAAATCGGCTGGAAATGATGGCGGTATTTCTTGCAGTAAAATACTTCCTCCCAGACCTGAGGGCCCATCACATGTTGGTCCGCACGGACAACATGTCGGTGGTCTCATATCAACCATCAGGGGGGTCTGCGGTCTTGCCAACTATGCAGTTCGCCCGTTGGATCCTCCTGTGGGCCCATGGGAAGCTCCTCTCACTGAGAGCAGCTTACATCCCAGGGCATCAAATGTGGGAGCAGACGCCCTGTCGAGGCAGGGGTCGAGGCCCGGGGAATGGAGACTCCACCCTGAGGTGGTGGAGCTCACTTTGGAAAACTTTGGTCGAGCGGAAGTCGACCTATTTGCTTCAGGGGAATCAACCCAGTGTCCACTGTGGTTCTCCCTATCTCATCCAGCACCACTTTTATTAGATGCCATGGTACAGACGTGGCCGAGGCTGCGTCTGTATGCATTTCCCCGTTCGCTCTGCTCCCGGGAGTTCTGGAGAAAGTACGCCAGGAAGGGGTCAGTCTAATATTGATAGCCCCGTACTGGCCAACCAAAATATGGTTCTCAGACCTAGTGTCACTTCTAGACGGCTCCCTGATGGAGCTTCCTCTCAGGCAGGACCTCCTGTCTCAAGCGGGCGGCATGATAATTCATCCACGCCCAGAACTACGGAGACTGTGGGCCTGGCCTCTGAGGGGGCCAGGCTCATAGATGCTGGTCTCCCAACTGAGGTCGTGGAGACCATACTCCACTCCAGAGCTCCCTCCACGAGGAAGTTGTATGCGTATAAAAGAAAACTGTTCTCTACTTGGTGTAGACAAAGCAATGTGGACCCTGTCCACTCTTCTATTAGCCTTGTGCTTCAATTTCTCCAAGACAAGTTCTCGGATGTTTTTATCCCCTTCAACCTTGAAGGTTTATGTTGCGGCCATTTCGGCCATGCTCCTCTGGGGGATTCCTCGGTAGGTCGAGACCCCCCTTTTTTATACGCTTCCTCCGTGGTACTCTGAGGCTGAGGCCTTCAGTACGTACAAGGACTCCAGCCTGGGACTTGGCCGTGGTATTAGAAGGGTTAGCTGAGGCTCCCTTCGAACCACTAGAGGAAGTTTCAGAGAAACTCCTCACCCTAAAGACCATACTTCTACTGGCTATTTCATCTCTTAAAAGAATAGGAGATCTTCAAGCACTTTCAGTTGCTCCTTTGTGTTTGGAATTCGCACCTGGAATGGTCAAAGCGTTCCTGCACACTAGACCAGGCTATGTGCCTAGGTCCCCACCAACGTCCCTGGTCCCATCGTACTTCAGGCCTTCTATCCTCCTACATTTACAACTTCGGATCAGGAGAAACTCAATCTGCTCTGCCCAGTGAGGGCTTTAGATGCATATGTCCACAGAGCTGCCCTGTGGCGTAAAAAAGATCAATTGTTTATGTGTTACGGGTCTCCTAAGAAAGAAGGCCCAGCATCTAAGCAGAGAATGAGCAAGTGGGTGGTCGAGGCTATCTCACTTGCTTATGAGGCGGCCGGACAGCCATCTCCATTAGCTGTCCGTGTCCACTCTACTAGGGGTATGGCGGCCTCAAAGGCCTTAATGTCAGGAGTATCCATTAATGACATATGTGATTCAGCTGGATGGTCATCCCAGCACACATTTATTAGGTTTTATAACCTGGACGTAGGCTCCACTCCGGGGTCGTCAGTTTTGTCTACAAGATAACAGACAGGTACTTGGTTCTACGGCGTAGTTGGGACAGCGTTCCCATAACGTCATATGACGTAGCGGCGACAGTTCCCATGAAAGGGAACGTCTCGGGTTACTTGTGTAACCCTGGTTCCCTGAACAGGGAACGAGACGCTACGTCGCGTTGCCGTATCCCCGGCATACCTGTGAGCGTCTTGCTTCAGCCATAATCCAGAAGCTAGCGTTCTTTGTTCTGGGTATGCTTTATAGTTTCCTGGTCCGTGACGTCACCCGCCTCTGACGTCTCGTCTCATCATTGGTTAGATACAAGAGTGCTTCACGACGCAATCACGCAGAAGGTTCCCATAACGTCATATGACGTAGCGTCTCGTTCCCTATTCAGGGAACCAGGGTTACACAAGTAACCCGAGACGTTTTCTTTCGATGAAGGTATTCAAAGTTGCTCACCTATCAAATAAAAAACAATATATTAAAGCGTCTGTGGTGTCCATGGTTTCTACATTAGTAAAACTGGAAATCAAGGGTAATGCGTATATGATGTCATTGACAGGCAATGTTATGAGGAAGGACATTATATAGGTTGAAGTAGCTGATTTCTCTGTATTTAAACATTGTTGTAAACATTTGGGATAATGTAAGTACACAGGTCAACAATATATATAACACTGTGCTAGTGGTTTTGGGTATTTTAATGGAAAAATCAGACATTGTGTCTTTAATAGAAAAATATTTGTATCAATGTATTTTTCATATTCCATTCTAATTGTTTGTAAAAGTAATGATTTGTAAATATTCTTAAAAGTCTCACTGGCCATTTTTGTTATGGTGGAGCCGTTGCTTATACATTACATCTGCACTTTACTAGAGAGCCGTCACGAATTTCAGTTATTTGATTCTTAATTGTCCATCACACAGTAAAATTAAAATGTTTTAGAAAACTTGAAGCTAAAGTTCAAGTAAATGTTTAATTTTCCATCTAACTAGCAAAATTTAAATTTATGACTGAAAATTCATTAAAATAATTTACAACAGCTGTGAACAACTAATGAATTCTGACTTTTATCGCAACATGTATGCTTATGATGCATATATGTCAATTTTAACAATGAAAAAAACAAACAAACAGACGATGCATGTGCAACAACAATAACGTGAATAATCTGCTGTCTTAATCTAATAATCTAATCTACTGTCTTAATGTAATATCATACTATGGTTGGTTTCTATTAATATTGAAAGCTATATGCTTCATGTAGCTCTGTTTGACACATTTTGTATCAGGGGTCCCTGCTCCATGTCTCTATCACCTAAGGGATCCTTGCCCTGAAAAACGTTGAAGATCCCTGCATTTGAGAAACAAGCTTTTAATTTTACATAGAGCAGGTCGCCCCCTGCTGGAGGCTGCCAATGTTGCACTCACATGACCAGCCTTGTTGTGCAATTTGCCCAAATTACTGTTATTACTACTACTACTACTATTATACTTTAATGCAAAGTTTATTTTATATGACAACCCAACAACATATAAATACTAAAAACACATCATAATCACAAAGGACATTGTGCCATTAGGCATGTGCCCATTTGCTGAAATAGTTGATCCAACCCTGGACACAGTGTGAAGCAGGCTGGATTATTATTATTATTATTACTATTATTATTATTATTATTATTACTATTATTATTATTATTATATTGTAAATATTAGGCTATGGAAACAGAACACATTATGTGCCAATAAGCATTTTAAACTATATTATTCTACCTTGGTGTTACATGAGTTTACCATGTCGTGTGTTAAATTCATGTTGAATCCACCTTGTCAATAGTTGTGGCATTCCAATCAAATAATGTATCAGGAAAGAAATGTTAAACATAGAAGCCAATACCATTTCCAATCCAATTCTGATCATTACACTGTAAGCGTAAGTCAGGTTGAGCACTAAGTTGTATAGGCAGATTGCAGTTGTATAGGCCCACTGAGTTTTTTTATTCTTGCAATACTGAATTTGCAAAAATCTTATACCATAAACTGATTATTATTTTTCTTTATTATTATTATTATTATTTTACAAAAGATCAAAAACTTAAAAGTTAAGAACTACTACTAAGAAATTTGATTGGTTTACACATTTTTGAATTACACTTCTGCCCATATAAATCTGATGTTTGCCGCTTGTTAAGTGTGATTTTATTAGTATGACTTTGTTTATGATTAGGATAAGGCTACATTTTATGATGACTACAAAACTCTAAACCACTTTTCACAATTCTTACAATAGATTTAAGGCCATTACTGTAGAGAAGATGAGCTCCATTTTATTTGTTTGTATGAAAATATACTGTAACCTTTTTACATGTTTAAGCATTTGTTTTCTCATTGGCTAAAGTAAGTTAAAGCCAGAAAATATGCAATTCAGTAAGCAACACCCACAACATGGTATTCAGTGGATGGAGACCCAACAGCTGTTATATAAGACAAAGCCAGAGGTTTAGCTGCCTGTTAAGGGTTTAGAATGGGGTTCTTACACACATGGCTTCTGTTCACACTAGTGAGAGCAGCTGACCCTCCATGCAAGTTATGGGGGACTCCTAACATTCCTCAGCTTAGAAAAGATGGGGATGTGACAATTGGGGGCATCTTTTCCTTCCACAACAGCTGGGAGGAAATGATGCCCACATTCACATCAAAACCAGAGCAGCCAAAATGCAAGAGGTGAGTGGATAAGGACACATTTTGACAGATGTTAAAAAAAGAACAATGAATGAATGAATGATAGGATACCTGTCTTGTGTGCTTGTATTGGTATTTATATACCTACACCTGTGTGCTTGTATAGGTATATATAGACATATACCTGTCTTAACCTCATGCATTTTCATTGTCATTTATTTAATTATTTGATTTATTTTCTTTCTGTAGTTTGAGCCTCAGAGAATTTCAAAATGCACAGACAATGGTATTTGCCATTGAGGAAATCAACAACAGAGCTGATATTCTTCCTGGAGTCAGTTTGGGTTACAAAATCTATGATTCATGTGGCTCTATAGAAATGGCTCTCAGAGCCTCTCTGTCATTAGTTAATGGCGAAAATGCCTCTCAGTTGTCCTGTCAAAGACCTAACACAGTCCAAGCTATCATTGCAGAAACCTCCTCTACTCCAACTATTGCCACCTCTTCCACAGTTGGACCTCTGCATTTACCTGTGGTAAGTTGTTTAAATCTTTAACAAAACATTTGTGACAAAATTTCTGTAATAATGTTTAAAAAAAAAAAATACTATTAATAAATCACAAATTCTATTTTATTTTATTTTTTGGGAAAAAAAAAAAAAAAAAAAAAGGACTAGCTAATTCATTTTTCACTAATCCTGCAGATTAGTCATTTTGCAACATGCGCTTGCCTTAGTGACAGAAAGAAACACCCCTCCTTCTTCAGGACTATTCCCAGTGATTATTACCAAAGCCGAGCACTGGCCAAACTGGTCAAGTATTTTGGCTGGACCTGGGTGGGGGCTCTTTGCAGTGATAATGATTATGGAAACAATGGCATGAACACTTTTATCAAAGCAGCCACAGAATTTGGAGTCTGTGTGGAATTTTCAGAAGCATTCTTCAGAACTGATCCCAGGGAGGAAATTTTGAGAATCGTGGACATTGTAAAGAAATCAAGCTCTAAAGTGATTGTTGCCTTTGTATCCTACTCAGACATGGAAGTTCTTCTAGGGGAAATAGCTCAACAGAATATTACTGGTCTACAGTGGATTGGTAGTGAATCATGGATCTCTGATATGAACATTGCTTCTGGTAAATGGCAACAAATTCTTAGAGGGTCCATGGGCTTTGCCATCCCAAAAGCTGAAATAAGAGGCTTAAAGGAATTTTTGACTAAACTTAACCCGTCTTCTGGCATAGATCTGTATAAAGAGTTGTGGGAAACAGTATTTGATTGTAAACTTCCCTCACAACAAACTGTGGGAAGTAGAAGCATGTGCACAGGCAATGAAAGTTTGGACAATGTGCAGAACCAGTACACAGATGTTACAGAATTACAAATTGCTAATAATGTTTACAAGGCTGTGTATGCTGTTGCTCATGCTATGAATAGCATAATCAGTTGTTCAAAATTAGACACAAACCAAAGCAAATGCCTGGAGAAAGTCAACAATACATGGCAGGTAGCATGAGTTGCATGGAAACAGTCATGTCAGTTGCACTCATTTATTTACTCGAGTAATTTTTGGTTTGTTTGTTTGTTCGCTTTTACAGGTACTTAATGCCTTGAGAGAAGTGAGCTTCTACACAGAAACCGGTGAAAAGGTGTTCTTTGATAAAAATGGAGATCCGGCAGCAAGGTATGATCTCTTGAACTGGCAGCAGGGGGAGGATGGAACAACAGAGTTTGTTAAAGTGGGTTTCTATGATGCCTCTTTACAACCAGGATTTCAGCTTTCATTTAACAACATCAGCATAGTGTGGGCCAAAAATCAACACCAGGTAATTTTTGTGAGCAGGCCTACAGATTTGAAGTACATCTTGCATTGCTGTAAACAAGAAGCAAGTTTTGTTGTGGTACACATTGTCATGTTTTACAGGTACCTGTGTCTGTGTGCAGTGAGAGCTGTCCCATGGGCACTAGGAAGGCTGTGAAAAAAGGACAACCTGTCTGCTGTTATGACTGTATTCAGTGTGCAGAAGGAGAAATAAGTAATGAGACAGGTATGGTACAAGATTACAAATGCACAACAACAAGCAGTAGTGTGCAAACTAAATCATTTTTATATTCAAACTTGTTCCTCAGATTCAGTGATGTGTCTCAAGTGCCCTGCTGAATTTTGGTCGAACAAATGGAGAGATGCATGTGTCCCAAAACTTGTGGAATTCTTATCATTTGAAGATGTGATGGGAATTATTCTAGTAGTGTTTTCTTTACTGGGCGTTTCTTTTACATTAGGTATTGCTGTAGTTTTCTTTGTACACAAGGACACCCCCATAGTAAAAGCCAATAACTCAGAGCTGAGTTTCCTGCTGCTCTTTTCATTGACTCTCTGTTTCCTCTGTTCACTTACTTTCATTGGCCGGCCTACTGAGTGGTCCTGTATGTTGCGTCACACAGCATTTGGGATAACTTTTGTTCTCTGTATCTCCTGTGTTCTAGGCAAAACAATAGTGGTGTTAATGGCCTTCAGGGCTACAATTCCAGGAAGCAATGTCATGAGATGGTTTGGACCCTTGCAGCAAAGACTCAGTGTCATTACATTCACTCTATTACAGATTATAATTTGTGTGCTTTGGTTAACAATATACCCTCCTTTCCCATATATGAACATGAATTATTACCAAGAGAGAATAATTCTAGAATGCAATTTAGGTTCAGATTTTGGTTTCTGGGCTGTTCTGGGTTATATTGGCCTACTGGCTGTCTTGTGCTTCATTCTGGCTTTTCTGGCTCGGAAATTGCCAGATAACTTTAATGAAGCCAAATTCATCACATTCAGTATGCTCATATTCTGTGCTGTCTGGCTCACATTTATCCCAGCTTATGTCAGTTCTCCTGGAAAATTTACTGTAGCTGTGGAGATATTTGCCATTTTAGCTTCAAGTTTTGGTTTGCTGTTTTGCATATTTGCTCCAAAATGTTACATTATTTTACTCAAGCCAGAACAAAACACAAAGAAACACATGATGGGTAAATCATAAAAAAAAAAAAAAAAAAAAAAAAAAAAAAATCCACAAACATGGGAATGATCATGTAAATTTGAATGAAGCAAAATTATCTCAAAAAGTTTGCTTATGAATTATGATTGTAGCCTCTACTCTAAATCTGTATTATTCATCCAGAATATTATATATTTTACTGAATAAATAAACAGTGAAATATATATTGGAAACGCTAAACTAAAATAATTATGAATGTTAGCTTACCTTCACTACAAATGTCATCTCATCAAACCAATCATCTAAAAGTGTTTATTTTAGAATTTATTCCTGATGTGACACTAACTTTCAAATTGCCAATAATATGAAGTCATGTACTAATTATTAAATATATATCCAATCTGTACCATGCAACAAATAATGTTAAGAATTTGAGAGAATCATTTACTCCAATATACTGTATATTCAACATACTGTAAATAATATTTGATTTTATATAGTATAAATAGATTTAGTAATATATAAAATATGTTTTATGAGTGCTTTAAAATGAATAAAGACGTTTCATATTATCTCTGAAAAAGTTTTGTGTTCTATGAAATTTCTTTGCATACCATGAAAAAATATTGCATTCATTTCATTAAAAACAAAATTATTATATAATGCCCAATGAATTTTCAAAGAAAATTATTTATATGATGTAAATATCCAAATAATATGATGTATGGCAGTTATAGTACATCATCTGTTAAGGGTGTAAACAAAAGCTTTGGTCTATAAAAAGGGTGAATGTGTTTGGTCACCGAATGTTTGAAAGGATCCGACACACAATGTTGATTCTAGAGCTACTACTGCTCAAGTCAGTGTTGATCAGGGCAGAACAGACCATTTGTAAGCGACAGGGTAAAGCACAGCTGCCTGAGTTCGTCAAAGATGGAGCACTAAAGATTGGTGGAATCTTCACATTTTACACAGGCTATACTGGGGTGATTCCGAAATTTAACCGATTACCTCCTCAACCAAAGTGCAAGGAGTAAGTATGTTTTAAATGCAAATTGTTGTCTTAAGTGTATTGTAATTTGTGGAATTACATAATGTATTGTTTTATGTTTTTGCTTTGCAGAAGTGGTACTTACTTGTCTGTCCTACTTTTTTTTTCTCTTTAACTATATATATATATATATCTTTAGCATCAATTACAGGGAATTTAAATTTGCATGCACTATGATCTTCACAATAGAAGAAATAAATAAAAACCCAAATATACTCCCAAACCACACTCTGGGGTATGAAATCTTTAATGCCTGTGGATTCTCTAATATTCTTCAGTCTGCACTTTCACTGTCAAATGGACAAGATGATGTCACTGATGAAATAAACTGCACCAAGGGCAATAATGTGCAGGCTATAATAGGTCATTCAGGATCCACTCCAACCATTGGGTTTGCCAGAATAACTGGCCGATTCCACATACCCGTGGTAAAATTTCATTCCATTATATACAGTATGTATGTATATGTATGTGTGTGTATATATATATATATATATATATATACACACCATTAATATGCTGGTATATATAAAGTTACAAACAGCTCCATGCCATCTGTTTTTGTCATTGCCTCTCTCTAATGGAGAAAAACAATATAAATGTTCTTAAAATTATTTTGTATTTATTTAAATATTATAATCCAAAAGCTAAAAAAATATATTATAAAAATGAAGTATTTTTCATTTGCATAACCAATAATCTGTTGACATGCAGAAAAAACAAAACAAAACAAAAAAAACAGAGGCACTGAAGAATGAAATTCACCCAGTTTCATTCATGCTGTTTCACATTTGTGTTCACGCAGATCAGTCATTTTGCTACCTGTGCTTGCCTGAGCAACAGAAAAGAGTTTCCTTCTTTCTTCAGAACTATTCCAAGTGATTACTACCAGAGCAGAGCACTGGCCCAGCTTGTGAAACATTTTGGCTGGACATGGGTGGGAGCCTTAAGCAATGACAATGATTATGGTAAAACTGGCATTGCCACATTTATTAAGGCTGCTCAAGAAGAGGGAGTCTGTATTGAATACTCAGAGGCTTTTGAGAGCACAGGATCAAAAACTTCTTTAACAAATATTGTAGACATTATCAGAACCTCCTCATCTAAGGTAATAATGGCTTTCATGTCGCACAGAGAGATCAAGATACTGGTAGATGAGCTATACATGCAAAACATCACAGGACTGCAGTGGATCGGAAGTGATGCGTGGATCACAGATGACTCTCTTGCAGATAGCCAAGGCCACAATTTGCTGATTGGATCTATAGGATTCAGTGTACGCAATGCTCAAATACCTGGACTAAGCCCTTTTCTACAGGACGTGAACCCCTCCCAATTTCCTAAAAGCATGTTTCTCAAAGAATTCTGGGAAAATGTTTTTCAGTGTTCATTGAGCTCAAATTCAAAGCTAAAGGCATGCAACGGCTCAGAGCACTTAAAATATGTCAAACATCCTTTTACTGATGTGTCTGATCTGAGATTCACTAATAATGTCTACACTGCTGTGTATGCAATTGCTCATGCACTGCACAATCTACTGTCATGTAATCAACAAAAACTACAATTTACTAATGGCACCTGTGCACAACCAACAACAATACAACCCTGGCAGGTGAATGTTGAAATGTTGGTTAAAATGTTTAAATCTTAAAATCTAACTATAATATATGTAAAGATCCAAGTAAAGTGTGTGATTTAAACAAAGGACAAATTAACATAATTTACTATTAAACAAGATTTTAGAATAATAGTCTGTCATTAATAAGTAAGTAATGCAGGACAAATAAGTAGTAGTACATTAACACTTCAGCTACTACTATTAACTAATATAGAAACTTATTACTTAACTAATCAGTAAGTAATATCAAATTTAGGACTAAGATAGTTCCTTATTAGGTAATCAATAATTACTGAATGAGACTGGCATCATTAAGAACTAATGTGTAACTATGACAAATTATAAAGAATTACTAATTAATTACTAATCACAACATTAATGTGTCTGAGATGTGAGCAACTGACTTTTTTTTACTCTCAGTGTGGTCATAAAATGCATCACTAATTACTCTATGAACTACTAGTGATCTGGACCATTATTTTAAAGTGAAAAAACATCTTTTTCAATTTAAAATAATGGTTCAGATCACTAGTAGTCCTTAAAGAGTGACTAGGTACTTGAGTAATTAGTGATGCATTTTATGACCATGTTCTGAGTAAAAAAAGACAATCTTCAAGAACTACTAGTGATCTGGACCATTATTTTAAAGTGAAAAAGATGTTTTTCACTTTAAAATAATGGTCCAGATCACTAGTAGTTACTGCATAGTGACTAGGTAACACTTGAGTAACTAGTTATGCATTTTATGACTATATTCAGAGTAAAAATTATGATTCAGACACATGATAATGTTCTTTATAATTTGTCAGTTAGTTATTAAGTTAGTTAATATTATAGTTAAGCTTGTTTCTATATTAGTTAATAGTAGTTTCTTAAGTGTTAATGTAGTACTACTCATTAGTCCTACATTACTTCCTACATTGTTACTTATTAATGACGGACCATTATTCTAAAGTGTTACCGATTTTTTTCACCATATGATGTTACTAAAATATAGTTTTAAAATGATACGCTTTACAATTTCAGGTTTCCGTATTGCTAAAAGGTTATTCTGAATCCAAAATGAGATTACTGCAAATAAATAAATAAATAAATAAATTCTGCCATTACAGGTTGTACATTATCTGCAAACCGTAAATTTCAGCATGAATGGGGGAGAAACACTGTTTTTTGATAGCGAAGGAAACTCCCCTGCAAGATATGAACTGGTAAACTTACAAAAGGTCACAAAAGGCACCATGGAGGTAGCCACAATTGGCTACTATGATGCAACTCAGCCTCGTGGGCAACAGTTTACTATGAACAATGTCAACATCATCTGGGGAGGAGGTCTGAAGACTGTAAGTGTCTCTTTTCAAATTAACTTTCCGATCTTAACTAAATACCCAAGTGCACATGAGATGCAGTGATGCATTGTAACGGCTCAGATCAAACATGTGTAAACATGTGCAAACATGTCACATGGCATATTATTTTTCTATTGTTGTTCAAGTAGCTTTTCCCTGATGTGTGGCAGGTGCCTGTATCTGTGTGTAGTGAGAGTTGTCCCCTAGGAACTAGGAAAGCGGTGCAGCAAGGAAGACCCATCTGTTGTTTTGACTGTATTCCATGCCCTTCAGGAGAGATTAGCAACACAACAGGTAATGCTTGTTTAATTGCTCTTTTAACACTTGCAGTTCATCAAAAGAGGATCAAATGGAAAAGTTTTACAGTTATTTTAATCTAAATGATCATGATCTAAATGATATACACTGCCATCAAAACGTTATATAAAAACACTAACAAGTCTATTTCTAAAGGAGTAGTATATGATCAGATATAGGCTAGGAGAGACTTCATTGAAATAGCAGGCTCATTACTATTGCACTTCCATTTTCATCCACACCAGATGCATCTGACTGTGTGAAGTGCCCTTTTGGATACTGGTCCAATAGCAGAGGTGATGAGTGTATCATAAAGACAGTGGAATTCCTGTCATTCACCGAAATCATGGGTATCATTTTGATGATGTTTGGGTTACTTGGGGCATTTCTAACTATGTTCATATTTGTAGTTTTCTTTCACCATAGAGACACACCAATAGTAAAAGCCAACAACTCAGAGTTGAGCTTCCTGCTGCTCTTTTCATTGACTCTGTGTTTCCTCTGTTCACTCACTTTCATTGGTCGGCCCACTGAGTGGTCCTGTATGTTGCGTCACACAGCATTTGGCATCACTTTTGTACTCTGTATCTCCTGTGTTCTGGGCAAAACAATAGTGGTGTTAATGGCTTTCAGGGCTACACTTCCAGGAAGTAATGTTATGAAATGGTTTGGGCCTCTTCAACAAAGAATCAGTGTTGTTAGCTTTACTCTTGTACAGGTCCTTATCTGCGTCCTTTGGTTAACACTATCACCACCTTTCCCATATATGAACATGAACTACTACAGAGAAAAAATCATCCTAGAATGCAGATTAGGCTCAGCTGTCGGTTTCTGGGCCGTTCTGGCATATATTGGCCTACTGGCTGTCTTGTGCTTCATTTTGGCTTTTCTAGCTCGAAAGCTCCCTGATAACTTCAATGAAGCCAAGTTCATCACATTCAGTATGCTCATTTTCTGTTCTGTCTGGATTGCCTTTATCCCAGCTTACCTGAGCACACCTGGAAAGTTAACAGTAGCTGTGGAGATATTTGCCATTTTAGCTTCCAGTTACAGTTTACTGATCTGTATTTTCATTCCAAAATGTTATGTCATCCTGTTAAGACCAGATGCAAACACAAAAAAAGCATTTATTAAGAAAAATGTCACATTAACCTGATCATAAAGAGAGAGCACATTTAGCTTAATTACAAGAATTGATGAATATATGAAAAATACAAAAACTGCCAATGTCACATCAGACATCAAATGGATCAGTGAAGACCTGAACCCTTTCAGTCATCCAAGTGAATGCCATAGATATGGTCTCCCTCTTGTGGAAAAAAGGGTGTAGGACTACTAATGTAAGACTTAATGAACTTCATTCTCTCTTGTATTTCTCATACTTTAAGTCTCTGTCTTTATCGGATGTTTATGGGTGAATATGAGAATAGTATGGGTAGTGTTATTATTATTATTATTACTAATAAAAACTTGCATTCAATGATTACCACATTGCCACTATAAATGTTTTAACTGGTAACAATGTCATGTCAGCTTCTCAATTAATGTATACTGTAATTCAGTAATGCTTATATTTCTTACTACTCTTTACCAAATAAAATGTATACCAACTATGCACCTCCTGCATGCCTCCATTCCACTTGAAGACCTGAAGCACATAAAAGACCATAAAATAATCAGTAATCAGTTTCCAAGCATATTTTTGTTTTTAGGCTAATTATATATAGGGTGTACAGTCTTATTTTCAAATTTCTTAATCAAGTTTAAGTTTGGGGAGGTGGGACAAAATATGGCAAAGGGTTCAACAAACAAAATGAATGCACATCATCTGGCCACAAAATGTAGGTGCTCAACCAGATAGATAGATAGATAAATAAATAAATAACGTTTTGAGCCACACAGCTCTTCATCAGACCATCAGAAAATGCATTTCCTTCTTTGTGCTACAGATACATTTTAGAAAAATCCATTAATATTTTCATTTCTAATCATTTTATTTATTTATTTATTTTTTAAATTTGAAATAAGACATGACAGACATATATTTTGCGTATTGCTACTTTTGGATGAGTAGGATTGTCCAGTTAACATCCAATACATTTGCTCCTATCTCACCATGTCTATTAACATGTCGATCTCATTCTGCTCTGCAGTATCTCTCTCTCCCTTTCTCTTTTTTATTACAGCAAATATTTAATGGCCAGTGGTAAGTCACAGAGCAAGCGTACTACCTGCCAGCTCAAACACATTGTTTCAAATGTTTTTGTTTGAAACAGAGGTAACACTTTATTTCAGTGGTCCACTTTAAACATTCTACTCATAAGTAACTTTGCAACTACATGTCACCTAACTCTCATTAGAGTATTAGTCCCACAAAAGACATTCTGCTGACTATAAGTCACTTTGCAACTACATACTTACCCTAACCCTTACACCTAAACCTAACCTAACAGTCTACTATAGTCTACTGATACTCTAATGAGAGTTAGTTGACATGTAGTTGCAAAGTTACTTCAGATAGTAGAATGTCTAAAGTGGGCCGTCAAACATCAACATCAATGTATAAAATGTCCCTTACCACATACATCATTGGTGTGAAATTAAATGTACCAGTTAAGGTGTTTAAACTCCATAATTCAAATGTAAAAATTCTAAATTTCCTTTTGTGTTACATATTATTTTGTGATTTTATTTTGAATAATGTTCTTAATGAATCAATTATTAAATTTATTAAATTGCAACATGTAGTGCTATCTGAAGATGCAACAAAAAGATTTCACATATTTTTCAGTAGTTATAGTGTTGCTTAAATAAATCCAAATATTTTCTGAAAAAGTGTTTGTGCACTGCAACGTTTACCTCTGAGTATTGGCCCTTGTGGTACCAAGGGTACCTTCCTCCTTTGTCACTTATGAGTGTATAAAGCTAGGACCCTACCCTGAACAGGAACTCTATACCAGCCCAGCCTCTGAGATGAGAGGAGCCACTGTGGTTCTACTTGCTCTTCTGACTAGAGCACTGAACCCTTGCTGTACATCACTTAGCCTAGGAGATGCTGAGAGACAAAATGATAAAAGTGAACATTCAGAGGACAGAGCTGTCAAAGTTACCAGAACCTTGACATTTAATACAAGACATGTACCAATAACATGTGAAGGGTGGGTATGATTTGAATCAAGTTCATTTATTAATGCATGTTTTTATTTAAACTTAGCCTACTCATTTTTGCTGTCACTGTCAAAAATGTATTAGGTTTGTACATTCATTATTAGAAAGACAAATTTTAATACTGCTGTATAAATTTGTATGATGACGAGGTTAAGAAGTGATTTATAATAGAATAGAATAGATGACAAAATGTGATTATGCTATTCCATTGTGCCTTGATTAAATAAAATGCGTGTTTGCTTTTGGAGACAGTCTAAGATCTCCCATTTTTCTTATTTCAGCTGCCTTGTAGAGAAATATCAGTCTGCACACTTGTTGATCCATTCTGTGGAAAAAACTGAGGCATTCACAGTGCAGATTATTATTTCAAGATGCCCGATACTCTGCCTTTGTGAAATCCTAAATAAGCAGGTCCTGGGTGAGCAGCACAGACTGGAGCCCAAACAGATCAACCTGGGCTTACATAAGGTGAGCATTGTAAACACAGATTACTAGAGTAAATACAAGTGAAGCAAAAAGAAAAAAAAAGTACATGTAATTTTATTTATTTATCTATATTTCTATTTATTTTTCTTCTTTTTTGTCTAGGCTTTCAATCAGTCTTCAAGCACGTGTTTAAACTACAGCCATGTGTATATCCTGGTTTTACATTCTATGAACAGTTTTTATCTGAAAAATGGAAAATTTTCAGGCAGTGCCTGGACAATTGCTCTTCACATAATGTGTGAACTGAATGTCAAAAATCACACAATAGAAATGAACTGTGTGTGCTTCAAAGTTCACATTTTTATGGCTGCAGAGAACCGGGTGGATGAAACAGATAAACTGTGCATTATAACTGGGGCCTGGTTTATGTCAGCTAACGTCAATGAATCGAATGAATCCCATGCGCCGAGGCTCAGTATGTTCTTTCCTGATGTGAAACTGTCAGAGCCAGCAGTGAAAGCTCTCATTGATTCCTTTCTGAGGCAGACAGATCACTGGACCATGCCTGCCTTGATCTGTATGCGTACTATAATGCGTTGCAAGCTTGTAGTGTCACTCCACAGATCTTTGAACATGATCTCCATCATGAGAGGAAATTGTGAAAGCTGCACTTTCAATCATTGTGCTGAGCTATACCAGGTACAGATTTCTGTTCCATTAATGTTGTCCCTACATTTAATCTAAAATAATAAGAATAATAAGAATATAGATTAAAGATTAGCAAATAATTGCACTTCTAAATCAATATTGTTTTATCTTTATTGGCAGTTCATTTGTAGATGTTTACTGGAGAAACAGAGGGAGTTTAACCAAATGGTTAAAAGCTGTTTCAGATCAAATTTGCTCACCTGCACAGACATGTGGAAGCATAAAGGTGAACTCTAATTGTGTCTTTTTGCTTTGTGTATGAGCTGTTACTTTGTTTAGAGAGCACATATTTAATCTGGTATAGCATTATAACCAACTTGATGTGCTTTTTTTTTTATTGCATTTGTACTTGTAGAAATCAGCCCACTACAATGGCAGATCTGCACTCAACTGCTCAGCAGAGGCTTGTTTCACCAGTGGATTATGAGAGTTCTGCTAATCACAGTTTCTCTGTTTTTAATTGGTCAGACTGCAGTTGTGACATATATGAGCTGTACACAAAGATATGTTTTTACCCACAGAGTCAGGAACTCAAACCTAAGTTTTGTGCTGCTTTTCACAATCTCATGGTGCTCTTTGAGTCCACTTACTGGGCAATTAACTGTTTGTTCCTGCAAACTTCACCACACAGCGTTTGGGGTCACGTTTGTCCTCTGTATCTCCTGTGCTCTGGGGAAAACAATAGTGGTGTTAATGGCCTTCAAGGCTACAATTCCAGGCAGTAATGTTATGAAATGGTTTGGGCGATTGCCACATAGACTCAGTGTTCCTGCATTTACTATGACACAGATCCTTGTCTTTGTGTTTTGGTTTTCAATTCAGTTATATTTATTTAACCTGAGTATGAACTGTTACCAAGAAAAGATAATCCTAGAATGTAATGTACCCTCTGCAATCGGTTTCTGTCTTAGTTTTTATCACTTGGTGCTCAGCTTTATTCTGACTTTTCTTGTATGTAACCTGCCATTTACTATTGCCTGTTACTCAGTGTTGAACATCCATGCAATTATGGGTTTGACAACAAGAATATCGCTCAGAGCATTATTAAGGTAAAGCTGGCCTGGTTGAAGGTCGAATGCAAATACAAATGTATATGAAAACAAAAGTTTATACTTACATGAAAATAAAAATGAACATTTGCTAATTTCTGAAATTTAAATGTTTAAATTTGAGTGTCAAAGTCAAGTGCTCAACAATTGTTTGAAGAAGCCATTCTAAACAACTGATGTCATGCTTTTCATTGGAGTGTTGTTAAAAATGAAGGAATACTTGTACATTGCCGTGCATTTTGGAACTACACAGGTGAAAAAAAAAAAAAAAAACTTGGACCATTTTACAAACTTGGACCCAAGGTGTATATGACATATTATTTACTGTAAGTTAATATTAACAATTGTAATATGTTTCTTGTACTATTCAATACACAGTTTTATAAGAGAATAACATAAGTCAGACAATAAAGACAGTCCAATTCATCAAATGAATAAAAAAAATAATATAGAACAGTAGTCTTCAACCCTGCTACTTGAGACCCACTGTCCTGCAAAGTGTATTTCCAACTTGCTTCAATACACCTGCCTGTGTATTTTCAAGCGATCCTGAAGAGCTTGATAGACCCTTTTCATATTTCTGGGGTTCTCAGAAGCGTAAAGTTGAGTAAACTTCTATAGCGATGTAAGGGAGACAAAAGTAAATATAATTTTTGTATTTCCATTTGCTCCAATAGCAAAAGAAATTTTATATTTTCCGATTTTCTGTCACTCCCTCAGCTGTTGTATTAAAAACACATTTTTTTTTTTTTTTTTTAATATAATTAATTAATTTTATAATATGAATATGACCAATGGAGAAAGCGGCGATGCCAATTATTACTTCTCATGATGGGGTGATTTAATATGTTATTAAAATAATAATAATAATTAATAATAATAATAATTATTTATCCATTCCTAAAATGAGGATACTGATGATTGTGTTTAAATGCCCTTGTCAAATGTAATAAATAAATTAATATATACATACATACATACATACGGAAGAGAAGATATTGTTGAATAAAGTCATTATTTTTGTTTTGTTTTTTTCAACTAAAAACTGAAAACTTTTTATGCGTTTTGGCCATTCATTTACATGACAACTGGGTTTTGGGGGCCTGAAAATGCAAACATTCGAGGACAATTTTCAAAGTTCAAGTGTTTTTAAAAACAATACCGTTATTGCCTCCATGTAAACTACAAAAAAGCAAATTTCTGAAAACGGTGACGTCATGCGTATTACATGTTCAGTCTATAGACCTTATTTACCAGAGAAACAAGCGCGCCGCCATCTTTAGAATATTCTACCGTTTTTGCGGTAGCTCTGTATATTTCTATGGCATCGCTGTTGAAGAATAATTAGCTGGTGAAGTGGATTTACCTGTTGTAGAGTTAATGAAAGTTATCATGAGCGTTGTTATGTTTAAAGCAGATATCTTAACAAATGTCAGTAGACCTGGAAGATTTTAAAATGAGCAGTTCTTCTATAAATACATAAGATCGCTGTGGAAATACAAGCCGGAAGTCAAAAGACAATGAGCGCAGCGCTGAAAAGGGGCGGGGCTACATAAGGTCTATAGGCGCATAGTGTTTCTTTACAAAGTGACATCACCAACTACAGGCCTGGCTTGGATAATACAGCGTTTTTAGTTGTTTTTGTGGATCCGTGTGAATGGGGATCATTTCGACAACATTGTTGTCTATATGCAAAAAAGGCAAAGAAAAAAACGTTTCCGTTTTTAGTACATCGTTGTCGTGTAAACATACTCTGAATCTTAGCAATAACATAGACTCTGAATCTTAACACATCTGACATTATGTGTCAGACATCCTAACCAGACAGTAAATGAATGAGTGAGCATGGTATGCAGGGTGAGCAGTCCTTGATTGTGTGCTAATTGAAACCAGGTGCAGGTGATTTGTCCTTGGGGTGTGGGCAGGGTGACAACTGTGATGATGATGAAGGAAAATTCAATTCAATTCACATTTATTTGTATAGCGCTTTTCACAATACATATCATTTCAAAGCAGCTTTACAGAAAATGCATGTCAGCATTACAATTTGGAGTGATCTGTTATCAGAGGTGCAAGTTATGTAATTTCAGACATGTACATATACAAATCACGCAGTTAGCTAGCAATTTATTAATTTAAAAAATGTATTAATTTAAGGCCGAAACAATGAGCTTATCTGAGGCCTAGATTGCATCCTTCAATTTGGTGAAAGAAGGAGAATGGAATGGAGCAAATTTCTCATTTATTTTCATTTGTGAAAAATGTGGGCTATCCCAACATAAACATAATGTTAATAAAAAAATGATAATAAATATGGAAGCATATGGGTAGCAATATTCAATTTGAAATGTAATATGCAAAATGGCAATGCATTTCTGTAATTAAATTTACATTTTCCATACCATATGTGCAACGTCTGAAGCAAAATTATTCAATAATATAATTTACATTTGCTATTTACTAGTTTTAACATATAATTTAAACATATATTTTAACACTTTAAAAGTTGCAAAATTAAAATTAAAAATGTATTACGGAAATGATTATATATGTTGAACATGTTCAAGCAAAAATTGTAGCAAAATAATCATTTAAATATTATTTTTCTTAATAGCATTTACACTCACAGTTAAGACACTTGCGATTGCATTTCATTAAATGTCCCGCAATGAATGTAGCAAAATTCAATGCGGAAATGAAAATGCATTCCGAGCTGATCACGTCCCCGTCCCGCCCTGTCAATCATTACGTCAAGGCGGGGCCAGGTGTTGGAAACATGGCGGCAGCAGAGCTATTAAAAAGCGAGGCATTTACTGGCAGGTGAAGTGGAGCAAGGACAGATAAATGTCAATGTTCCTGAAGATTATGCGCGTCCGTCAGTGATAGAACCAGTACGTTATTATAACCATAGGTATTTATATTTATGGTTAGAACGTCTCACAGAGAACGTGCCTGGCGCTCGTGCACCTTATCATGAGCGCGGTTGCGTGTAGAAGTGCTGAAACAGACGTGTCGAGTGAGCGGTGCTTTACAACATGTTCCTTTACTCATTGAAATAATCTTACACAAACTGTCCGAGATTATTGCTTGCTCTATCAGTATGACTGTATGTTTTTCTCTTTTTATCGTTTTGATTGTTGCTTATGCATCAATTATATTAATAAAAATATGTGTGGTCCATCTGGATGCTAATGAGTATTATTTATAATAATAATAATAATAATAATAATTTCTATTCCCAAAAATAACTCTGATGTTTAAACCCCTCTTTCACACACTAGAAAGCATCCCGCCCAGACCGTCTCTAATGCTCCTAAAATTCACTCTGGTGATGCCTAAATTTCTCTCTTCTTTATTTTAGAAACATTTTGACAGCTACACAGAGTAGTGAACTCATTGTCATGTTCAAGAAACCAGTTTAAGATGAATGAATGAATGAATGAACTTTTTTTTTTTTTTTTTTTTTTACAAAATATGTTGACTATGTAATAACAAACTTCCACCTGTAGTACATAAACATAGCATAAAATACAAATTTAAAGGATTTACAATTATTACAATTAATGATATTACAATTCTTGATTCATACTTAGTATAAACCACTATAAAAAGATAAAGTACTTTATGGGCACATTTACAAAATGAGAACTGTGCACCCTTGTGCTCTACCATCTCACCAGGGAAAACCTTCAAGTGATAATGGGCCAATATTCACTTTGGGTAGAAGAGCTACTGTATATAACTGAGACATAACTCAGTCTTATGCTCTCTGAACCATGATCAGCGATGGAAAGCTTTAATATTTTGCTATTTTGCTCTCTGCTATACGTGTACACTGGCTCAGCATGCCAGCTGCTCGGTAAATTTGAAATGCCTAGTATTTTTAAAGCAGGGGACATAATGATTGGAGGAATTTTTCCCATTTTTAATAAACAAGAAAATGTAATTGCCTCTTTTGAGAGAAAAATGCAAAGGATTAATTGTACAGGGTAAGTTCAAAGGCATATTTGTGATTCAAATATGATATTATTGGCAATGCATTGTTTTTCTTGTCAAATGTATTGAACAGATTTGACCTACGTGCCTTTCGCTGGACTCAAGTCATGATGTTTGCAATAGATGAAATAAACCAAGATGAGGGTTTGCTTCCTAACATTTCTTTGGGCTATAAAATAATGGATTCTTGTGCTTCTCCCACTAATGTTTTGCGTGCGTCTTTCACACTGGTGAGTGAGCAGAAGGAAGAGGAATCTACAACTCAGTGTCACCTTCCTCTTACAGCTCTTGTAGCTGAATCAGGATCATCACAGTCCTTAGCTGTTGCTGGAACACTTGGACCATTCAAAGTGCCAATGGTAATGTTAAAATTAATCAATCCTGCAATGTAATTGCAATTAAGTGTTCCTGATCATGTAATAAAGTCAATTACCTGTATAATTTATACTATGTTTAATGCTTTAATTTAATCTAGGTAAGTTACTTTTCAACATGTGCATGTCTGAGTGACAGAAGAAAATATCCATCATTTTTTCGTACAATTCCAAGTGACTACTACCAAGCAAAAGCCTTAGCCTCCCTTGTAAAACGATATGGATGGACTTGGATTGGAGCTTTGCAGTCTGACAATGATTATGGAAGAAATGGGATTTCAGCTTTCATAAAGGAGGTGGATAAAATGGGAGTTTGCATTGCATTTGTAGGCACAGTTTTAAGAACATATCCCCAAAGTAAAATCACTGAAGTTGTTGAAATGATAAAACAATCGACGGTAAAAGTGATCCTGGCTTTTGTACCAGAGGGAGATCTCTATCCCTTAATGAAAGAAATTGTGAAACAAAACATCACAGGAATCCAGTGGATTGCAAGTGAAGCCTGGGTAACTGCAGCAAGGCCTTCTACCCCTGAAATATTCAAGTCTTTTGGAGGTACAGTTGGATTTGTGGTACGGAAGATGGCTATGCCCAAACTAGGACCTTACCTGAAAAACATCAGTCCTTATTCTCCTTCACAATCTTCTTTTGTCAGTGACTTTTGGGAAACAATGGTTGGCTGTAAGCCATGTCTTAATTGTGAGCCACTGCCATCTGCAAACATTACACGCAACAGCCAAGTGTGCACAGGAGAAGAAAAACTAAATTACACAGACAAATTCTTTGATGTAACACAAGTAAGAGTAACATATAATGTGTATCAAGCGGTGTATGCAATTGCACATGCTATTCATAAATTGCTGTTTTGTCAAAAGGGTGAAAATAATCTTTTGAGACAGTGCCTAAATGTATCCCAGATAACTCCTAAACTGGTGAGAAAATTGTTTAATTTATTTCAACATTTAAAAGTCATAATTCAACAGTTCAACTACAGTGTATTATACTTAACTATATTATAATTCATTCCAAGGTCAGCGATCAGTTACAGAGGGTATCTTTTGTAGATGGATATGGAGAAAATGTGTTCTTTGATGAGAATGGAGACCCACCTGCATCCTACGAGGTCATAAACTGGCAGCTAAGAGAGGGGGAGGTACAGCATGTAACTGTGGGCTATTTCAGTACATCTACAGAAGGAACATATAAACTTACAGTTAAAGAGGACAACATCCGCTGGAACACAGGAAATTCGGTACATAAAACATATATATAGGAATTGATGAAACCTGGTTTTAGACTACAATAATTTATTAGAATAGTGTGCCTCCTTTTTTTTATCAATTCATCTTGGGAATGACAGATACAAGTCTTGCACGGTGGCGAGAGGGATTTTGAGCAGAACAGTGGCCAGGTCATTATGTGATGCTGGTGGAGGAAAACATTTCATAACTTGCTCATCCAAAACACCCCAAAGTAGCTCAATAATATTCATATGTGGTCACTGTGCAGACCATGGGAGATGTTCATCAAACCCCTCTGCCACTAGTCTTGCTGTGTGTATTTGTGCATTATCATCTTAATACACACCACCACTTTCAGGGTGCACATGGTCTTCAAGAATGGTTCGGTAGTCCTTGGCAGTGCCGTGACCATTTAGCATAAGTAGTAGGCCTAGGGAATGGCATGATATTGCAGCCCAAGCCATCACTGATCCACCCCTGTGCCTTACCCTGGGCACACAACAGACTGGGTAGTACATTTCTTTGGGGCTTCTCCACACTGTAACTCTGCCACATGTAGGAAAGACAGTGAAGGTGGACTCATCAGAGAACCATATATGTTTCACATTGTCCTCAGCCCAAGATTTCCAATGCTGGCACCGTTGAAACCGACGTTTGGCATTGGAATGTTCACCTTGTGGAGTTCCCGAGGAACAATTTTGGTGGAAACAGGAGAGTCAACTTGCATATTTAATTCTGCAGTGGGTTGGGCAGCTAAAGGCCAAAAAGACTTGCTGTTCTGGTCACTGATGCGCTAGCAAGACACACACCAACAGTCTGTCCTATTTTGAGCTCTGATATGTCTCCCAATATGTTGTGTGGATATTTTATGTACAGCTGTGCTAATGCTCTGCTAATTCAACATTCTCTCTCTATTCTTATGGTCTTATTGATGGAATCTGAAATCAGTGAAGATCTCATATATATATATATGTAATATATATAAAATATATTCATTTGACAGATTCCCAAAGCAGTTTGCTCAGACACCTGCCCAAATGGCACAAGAAAAGCACAAATAAAAGGACGGCCTGTTTGTTGCTTTGACTGCATCCCATGTGCTGATGGTTCAATATCAAATACAACAGGTACAGTTACCCATTCATCTGCACTACATTTACATATTTTAAATATTATTAAATGCTTTAATATAATAGTTATGTATTTTATAGGAGCAGCAGACTGCACTCTTTGTCCTGAAGAATACTGGTCAAATGAGAGACGAGACAAGTGTGTCATGAAAATTACAGAGTTTCTATCGTATACAGAGACAATGGGGATTATTCTGACTGCTCTGTCACTCTTTGGAGCCAGTCTTACTGTAGCGATTATGACTGTCTTCATACACTTTAGAGAAACACCTATAGTGAAAGCTAACAATTCAGAGCTGAGCTCACTATTACTTGTTTCACTGTTCTTTTGCTTTCTTTGTCCTCTTACATTTATTGGTGAGCCAACAATGTGGTCATGTATGCTACGTCATACAGCATTTGGAGTTACTTTTGCTCTCTGCATTTCTTGTGTTTTGGGGAAAACCATAGTAGTTGTTACTGCTTTTAGAGCCACTTTACCAGGAAATAAATTGGCTGGAAAGTTTGGGCCAGTACAACAAAGAGTTATTGTGTTCTCATGCACTGCAATTCAAATAGTCATCTGCGTACTATGGCTTATAATAAACCCACCATTTCCAGAAAAAGCTCTTAAGTATTACAATAAAAAGATAATTTTAGAATGCAACACAGGTTCAGATGTTGCATTTTATGCAGTTTTAGGATATATTGGTCTTCTTTCAGCAATCTGTTTGATTTTGGCATTTTTAGCTAGAAAACTACCAGACAATTTTAATGAGGCCAAATTCATCTCATTCAGTATGCTTATATTTTGTGTTGTCTGGGTAACATTTATACCTGCTTATATTAGTTCACCTGGCAAGTACACAGTTGCAGTAGAGATTTTTGCAATTTTGTCATCTGCCTTTGGCTTATTGCTTTGTATATTTGTGCCGAAATGTTACATTATTCTCATAAAACCAGAGAAAAACACTAAAAAACACTTGATGGGGAAATTTCAAAAGGCTAGCCTTTGAGGTAGCTACATGATGTAAAAACCAAAACAGTTGGATATTAATGTTGTGTCATTATTTGCCAATACCTGCCCATGTATTTGTGCATTGACAAGAAGAGAGGGGAAAAGGGCAGCTATTAATGCAATCTAAATAAAATGCCTCAGTATACCAGAGGTAATTCAATAAACATTGTTTCTCAAATTTTGAAAATACATGCTAAGATCACAATGATGCATGTGATTTAATCATAAATGCTATTTATAGCCCAGACCTCAACAAGTATTAGCAAACTAACCAATATTATTTTATTTTGTTGTCAGTGGGTGATGGAGGTGTAGTGTACTGCCCTATGTTGTCGTTTAACAGCATAACTGGGAAATAAACAAACATCACAAAAAAAAAAAAAAAAATGTTTTTATTATTTACAAACCCCATTTCCAGAAAAGTTGGAAAAAAATTTCCAATGTTTTCACTGACCAACATAATTGCATTTTGTGAATATAAACAAATTTTGGCTGCAACACACTCCAAAAAAGTTTGGACAGAGGCAAAATAAAAGTGAAAATATTATATAATATCCAAGTTAAACTGTTTGTAAACAGTCCACAATTAGCAGGTGAATTGGTAATAGGTGAGGGTATCGTGTTTGGGTGTAAAAGAGCTTCTCAGTCTTTGCAAGAAAAGATGGGTTATGGCTCACCACTTTGTGCCAAATGTCACGAGAGAATTGTCAAACAATTCAAAAATCACATTTCTCAATGCAAGACTGCAAAGAATTTATGTCTTTCAGCATCTATAATACAAAATATTATAAAAAGATTCAGGGAATCCAGAGAAATCTCTATATAGGGCATACACCTCAGTTGTGCATGACCTTTGAGCCCTCAGATGGCATTGCTTTAGTCATGCTACTGTGTTAACCCTTAAATGCATACAGGTCTTTATCGACCCGGCACATCATTCACTACCCCCCTCCTCATTCATTTTTTAAAGTTAGACATCAACCTTCTTAGTATTCCTCAATCAATTCATTATAAAGAATATAACAAGAACAAAAAATCATAAAATTATAAAAGAATGCCTATTTTCCTATTCATTTTTTGTAAAAATTGTATAGGGTCGCTAACGACCCAAGGTGTGTAGCAGTGTACGTATATTAATATACGGGAATAAGTGCAATTAACCTTTATTCCACAAGGTGGCAATGTCTGATACACAGTGAAGAAGTGACGTTTCATTTTGATGGAAAACGAAAGAATAGGCAAAACATGAAATGGCTCAGCTATTTACTGCAGAGCAAGTACTGAATGCAATCAAATATGACTGTCACTTGATGGAGGATCTGTTGAAGCTATCGGCGATCAAAATATTGATTTTGAAGATGTTGAAAATTATAGTTTTGAGAATATGTTTGAGATCGCAAATGGGCTCATATTTGCGATCTCAAACATATTATCAAAACTATCATTTGCTGAATGTACTGGGAAATGAGCTCTGACGAGGACAGTGATGATGGCATAAAATATCTGCTCAAAATGAACCCTTCCAAGTTCCAAAAGGTAACAAAATATGCTTTATTTTATTCTTCTGTAATGGTTATTCTAATATTAGGGGAGTTTTATATTATCGCGACAGGTAGAGATCCATCCGTGTTAGATATAGATCCGGGTCGCTAAAGACCTGAATATGTAACAATGATTGGCGAAACATTCATGCATTTAAGGGTTAAATATGGCCACATAGACTTGGGAGTAGTTTGGAAAACAGTTGTCACTTAACAGTTTGACGCTGCTTCAAGAAATGCAACTCGAATCTCTGTTACACAAGGAGAAAGCTATACATTGATTCTATGCAGAGATGCTGCTGAGTTCTCTGGGCCCGAACTCATCTCAGATGGTCTAAAAGACAGTGGAAATGTGTGCTGTGGTCAGATGAGTCAATGTTTCAGCTTGTTTTTGGAAAAAATGGATATCAAGTTCTCAGTCCCAAAGACGAAAGGGACCATCCAGACTTTCATCAGCGACAGGTGCAAAAGAAAACATCTGTCATGGTATGGGGGTGCATCAGTGCAAACAGCATGGGTGACTTGCATTTGTGTGAAGGTACCATTTACATGGAGGCATATATTTGAATTGTACAGACTTAAACTGCCATCAAGATGACATCTTTCCTGGGTAGCAAGACAATGCCAAGCCTCATTCTGCATGTGATACATCAGAGTGGTTTCTAGACACTCTACACTGCAGAGTGGATGTGCCTGACTGCCTGCCTGCAGTCCAGATCTTACTCTTATTGAAAATGTATGGCCTATCATGAAAAGGAAAATAAGACAACGATGACCACAGACTGTTGTGCAGATGTCTTGTATCAGGCGAGATTGGGTAAAAATTCCACTTGCAAAACTGCAACAAGTATCCTCAATTCCCAAATGTTAAAAAAAAATTGTAATTAAAAGGAAAGGTGATGTGACACAGTGATAAACATGGCTCTGTCCCAACTTATTTGGAGTGTGTTGCAGCCATCAAAATTTGTTTATACTTACAAAATACAATAAAGTTGTTCAGTGAAAACATTGGAAATCTTTTCTTTGTACTTTTGTCAGTTAAATAGAGGTTCGAGAGAATTAACAAACCACATAATCTTGATGTAACTTTTCTGGAAATGGGGTTTGTATTAAAAATGTTATATTATCTGCATCTCAGACTGCTGTTGTAGTCTACTGTACATGATGATCATGTCAATAGAAACATACAAGTCATAGTAAAAAGTTATATGTTTTAGTATAGCCTGGTTTTAACATGATTGAGTTTGAAATGTTAGCTTGCACATCAACTACCATATCTTGTGCTGAACTCCTTTTGTTTCTAAGCATTTAAACATCTTTCTCCCTTAATCCTAAATACAAAGTATTCAAGAACACATTTAGGTGAACTGTAAAAAAATAAAAAAAAATATAAAAAAAATTCTTCTACCACTAATAATAAGTGGGGAAAAACACACACACACACAAAAAAACTTAATATTGTGGAAATTTCCCAGATTGGAATTTTTCTGGAACAGTAGTGTGAAATCTATGGTTTGTAATAACAACAATATACATTTAAAAAGGTTTAATAACCAGGCAATTTATCCAAGTCATGAAATCTTTTTATTGTATCTTTTTTTATGATGTGCTGGCCTAACTGATTTTATTTGTGTACTATTTCATCATACGCTTTTTGTCATTTCTCTCTGGTTTTAGAAGTACAATATAACATTTAGGAGCAAATATACACAGCAAGAGACCAAAGGCAGAGGCTAGAATAGCAAAGACATGGACAGCAACCATATACTTTCCACGAGAGCTCACATAAACTGGAATGAAGGTTATCCACACAGCAAAAAATATAAGCATGCTGAATGTGATAAATTTAGCCTCATTAAAGTTATCAGGTAGTTTTCTGGCCAAAAATGCCAATAAGAAACACACAGAAGATAGGAAACCGATATATCCTAACACACACCAAAATCCAATTTCAGATCCTACAGCACATTCAACAATTATAGTTGCACTCATGAACTTGGTGTTATATATAGCAACAGGAGGCTTAGTTGTTAACCATATGATGCAAATAAGTGCTTGCACACTAGTGCACAAGATTACACTTGATCTTTGTTTAGCAGGGCCAAACCACTTCATGACATTACTGCCAGGGATGGTGGCCCTAAAAGCCATTAAAACTACTACAGTTTTTGCCAAAATGCATGAAATACAGAGAGTACAGCTGATTCCAAAGGCTGGATAGCGAATCTGGCATAACCAGTCGGTGGGCTTGCCTATAAATGTCAGGCCAATCAGAAAGCATGTGCAGAGGAACAGGAGGAGAAGGAAACTTAACTCCATATTGTTTCCTCGTATGACTGGTGTTTTCCTGTACATTATAAACACACCAAGCACTGCTAGTGCTGCACAGGCCCCGAATGCTGAAAATGCCCATAGGATTATTCCCAAGGGCTCCTGAAAGGACAAAAACTCTAATGTTTTGGGAATGCACTGGTCTTGGGCTTGGTTTGGCCATGTTTCCTTTGAACATGTCAGACAATCAATCGAGTCTGTGGAAAAATTGGGGGAATAAGGAAGCATAAAACACCACCATTCTTTCTTCTTGAAATATCGTTAATTGTGGAGCTGTGAGGAAATTCACACCTGTTTGATTACTGATCTCTCCTTCAGCACATGGTATGCAGTCAAAGCAGCAGACTGGCTTTCCTTTTTGCCTGGCCTTCCTGGAGCCTGGCAGACAGCTTTGACTGCACAATGACTCTGGTGCCTAATGGCCACAACAGAACAAGCAGTAGAAAAACACTACATAGTCTGAACTCTGTAAGAGTGCGTATCATTAAGTACTTTCCTTGCACAGAGAAATAGACAGACAGATAATCACTCATCTAATTAACTGACCAATGTAAAAACCTAAAATGTTGCTGGATCATCTATATAAAACAGCAAAAATTGCATATGTATAATATATTCAAATGTGTATACATGTAAAAAATAAATAAATAAATAAAATCAACAGTGCATTTCCATTTTAAATTACAAAACTGGATTCTTCTTAGTTCAGCCATAAACATTAAGTAGAGTTGGAGAAAAAGTAAACAATATCTGGTGATGAGTGGGATGGCACACACCTTCTCACCTCTGTGCCACATAATTGCTGGCTCATCTATTAATAGGTCCTTGTTATCTTCAAGGGAGGCATCATAGAATCCCACCCTCACTAGTTGAAGGGAGCCATCAGACCCTTTTTGCCAGTTCATCAGATCGTATGATGCAATTGGATCACCGTTGTCATCAAATCTGACCTCTTCCCCCAGTGTCGTGAAATTTGTTTGTTTCATGTAGTGCAGGAGCTTAGATGAAAATTGGAAGACAGGATCATGCAAAGTAAAGCACACACATTAAATACATAATTATATATATAGGCAGAGAATGTAAAGTAGACATACACCTGCCATGGCAGAATTTGATACAGACTCCCACATGTCCCATTCTGAAAGGGGCCCTTTCCTGGGACACATATGCTCATGTCATGTAATGCATGTGCAATTAGATACACAGCCTTATAAACGTTGTAGGACACTCTTAGTTGTGACACATCAGAATAAAGAGTGTACACATCATCCAGACTCTCACTGCCATTGCAGGGTGGCCAGTTCTGTACACCTTCTCCATGTACATGGGTGTTTAAGGACCCATTCAGCCGACAATGAAAAGTTTCTTCCCAAAACTCAGAAAGAAAATTGGACATCTGCGCAACAGAAACATTTACTCTTCTGAGGTAACTGCCAAGATGTGGGATATCAGCTCTCCGTATGGCAAACCCCAATGTTCCCTTTAACAGATCATCAAAATCCTCCCAGAGGACTTTTGATGTGGCCCAGGCCTCACTGGCAATCCACTGAAGATGTGTGAGATTTTGCTGTCTGCACTCTTTTAGGATACCATGCAGATATGAGTCCACAGAGAAGTTAATTATGACTGTGGCAGAAGAAGATTTTAAAATGTTCACAATTTCCTCCGCTGCATCTTGCGTCAATGCAACAGGGTAAATGCGAACATAAGCAGGACAAATATTAAATCTTTCTGACTCTTTCAGGAAGAGCTGGATGGCAAATCGAGCATAGTCTGTATCCACACCGATCACCCCGACCCATGTCCATTGAAAATAATGAACAAGTTTTACCAAAGCTTTAATCTGAAATAAATCACTTGGCATTGTCCGCATGAATGCTGGAAACTCTCTCTTGTTACTGAGACAGGAACAGGATGCAAAGTAGCTCACCTAAAATATGGAAAAACACAACATAGATTAACAATTAATATTAACTCTAATAAAACTGTCAATAAAACTGTCAATATATATATATATATATATATATATATATATATATATATATATATATATATATATATATATATATATATATATATATATATATACATATGACCATAAGTGAATCTAAATAATCAGACAACATGCATCAAGTTCACATTGCATTACCAAGACGTAAAATAATGTTAAATGATTTTGTTTTACTAAAGGTATTTTAAATGAGCCTAGAGTTCTCAGAACAGCCATGGAGACTCCTGATGATGCCTCTCCCACAATTACAGGGCTCGGCTGCTTTTGTGCGTCTTCACAGCTTTGTCCACTGCCCCTCTCTGGCTGTCCATTGACCAGGAGAAGAGACCTCTTTACAGATACTGGTATGTCATCACCGCTGTCCCTGATGTGGTAGCCCAGAGAAAGGTTTGGCAAAAGGTCTTGCCGCTGGTTTATTTCTCTTACAGCAAAGATCATTGTCTGCATCCACCTCAGTGCTCGAGGGGTAAAGCTGCAACAGATTTCACACATAACTGTATTAAATGCATTAGATAACTGCAATAAAACAAAGAAAACCTATTTAAAATGAGGCCAAATAGATCAGTTAATACGATTTCTAAACAGTTCTATTATTCTCATCTTTCAGAAGAAGAAACCATGACGCACAATTTATATTTGATTAGCTTAGGTTTGGTTGTGAAAGAAGAAACCAATGGTATTGTGCTGGAATGTAAAGGAAAAATCCCTCCCAAAACCACATCTCCTCCCTGGTAAAAGCTGTAAGTATCCTCATCTCCCTGATAGATGCACTTATCTTTCCCATTAGACTGACTCTGCACACAAATACACAGTAGAGGCCAAAATGTGAGAAGAGCTGCATACAGTCGTGCCATAACTGACACAGACAAATGGACCTGGTGGGTACAGCAAGCAGCATGCATATATCTATATACAATCTGTGATCAAGGGATGGCCTTAACTTTTCACAAGGAAGCACACAAACCAATAGCATTTACAACTCCTGCTGTCAATCTTTTATCTACCAAGCTTCTTTGACCAATGGTAATGCACACCTGATTCAGTCATGAGACCACCTTTAAACATTTAATTTAAAATGATTACAATGTTTGCGATTCTAAAATGGTCAAACATTTAAGCCTTTCACCTTAGTTCTGCTGGGTATTTGTATATAAATAAGACATTTTAAATGTTACATGGATCTTAAGAAATTTTATTTTGAGGTGAACTATTCCTTTATGAAAAACGGGTTCTTAAAAGGATGGAACAGGATTGGGCAACCCTGTCCTATGGCCTTGTGGGCTTAATAGAAACACACATGCCACGGCCATTGTAAGTCCACAAGAATGCAAGTACACATGGGGCCTGGTTTTTGCAATTGACCACTTGTCTACTTACATGACATATTTCTGGAGTTTGGCCAAAGTGTTCAAGTGGGAGTGAAGTGTTTTAAGATTTTTGTTTACTCAATGGGACACACTCAATCACTGCATGATTGTAGTGCTTCATTTTGCAGTCTCTGCACCAATAAAATGTGCAACACATTTAACAAAGAAATTATACATAACATCTAATTAATGTAACTTTTCCTAGACATGATGCGAAATTGGGGCACAGTAAGTTCCTGAAAGTGATGAATGACGGTATACGCTAAGCCACAAAGACCGCTTCAAAGCGGTATTAGAGATAGTGTGGATTTAGTGAGCATTAAGTCAACCTATATTAAATCAGGAAACTAGATGGAGTAAAATAAACCATGCGTACAAGGTGACATTCTCTTGATTTGTACTTAAGTGCAATAATTCTGATGAAATTGTAGTGATTTTGGATTAGCCTCACACGAGGGCACCACAAATGTTGTGATTTATGGTCTCAGTTATTAATATTTATATTTAGTATTAATATTAATATTGAATTTTTGGTCACACGTCACCTAAGGTGAGTGTGAGAGTGTCAGATGATTCCTTCCAATATTACGGGGCACCTGCCATGGAATTTCACCTTGACAATAAAGAACAATCATGGAAGATTGTGGACTGAATTAGAATTATATAAATTGGAGGAAGTTCATCATCTGACCAATCTGAAGGATTTGTGAGATATTGTTAACTTGTAGAGCCTCGTACTGTATTAACAACACAAGGAAGACACGTGTGTAATAAAAGGATTTTATTAACAAAAGGATAGACAAGAGTAACTAACAACTACTGAATGGATAAAGTACAGAAAGAGTGATAAATGCAAGTCTCGTGGAAAGATAAACTGTAGTTTCTGTAGAAGAAATAAGGTAAACCGGTAACGCTTTAGATTACAGCCCGGAAAGTACTGCATAATTACAACGAATTTACAGCGTAACTTTCGATAATTATTGTGTACCTATAAAGTAAGTATGTGTAAGTATAGGGGAACAATATGTAAAGTCTTGGGAATAAAGGGGTAACAACCAGGAAAATAACAAATTATTTATACTGTAAGTATTTTAGAACTAAGGGGTACTTATACTATTATGATAGACAACAATCTTACGTTTGGGAGCAATTTAGCGAGAAAGTGCACTGATTAAGTTTTTTCAAGGCAAGTAGAAAGAACTATTGCAATCTTTTTTAATACATGGGGAAATATGCTTTTGTTTCATGTAGTTGCAGGGTAAGTATGGCATTGCGGGCCATAAATTAAAGTGGTGTTTGTTACACTCTTATTTCATGTAGTTACAGGGTAAGTATGACATTGCGGGCTGTAAATTAAAGTGGTGCTTGTTACACTCTTGTTTCATGTAGTTACAGGGTAAGTAATAAAAAAAAATAAATAAAAAAAACGCAAACAATCTGATATCACTGACTCCGAAACATTTATTTGAAAAACAACTTAATTAAAAACAGGTCTACAACACTTATTATTCATTTATTCATTTTTTTAAAATCAACTTTTCATTTCAAATTCTAAAGTCCTGACAGAAAGTAACACATTTTGTCCTTTTTTGGTTGTTGTTGTTGTTGTTGTTTCTCTTGCTTGGCTTCCTCCTCCTCTTGTTTCTCAACTGATGAATCTTAAGAAGGATTCCCATTGCTATTCTGTATTAAAAGAAAATACAGTACACCCAGAAATTTTCTCATGGTTTAGGCAATTCATCTTTTCGCTTCTGAACAACTGTCACCAGCGCCTGCATGAGAGTCGACTTTGCGTTCGACGAAGCATATTGCAATGAGCAACGTGAAGCTTTCATGACGTTCTCGCGGGAGATTCATGTGAAACTCGCACGAGAACTGCCGTCTCTGTTATTCTGTCTTGTTTGTTTCTCATTATCATTATCTGTTATTGTGTGTATTTTGTTGTGAGCATTAATTAAAAAAAAAAAAAACAAAAACAAAAAAAAAAAAAAAAAAAACTGACGGCATCCGACATCTGCGTGACTTTTTGCGTGAGTTTCTCGGCACGCTTGCGTCACGCTTCAAGTTACGTCAAGCATGAACTCTCAACCCTCTCATGCACACGCAGGTGACAGTTGGTCGAAAGTTAAAAATTTTAAAATATTTGGTATTTTTCTTACAAATACGTATCGTTTCACTTCAGAAGACATTGATTCATCCATTGGGGTCGTATGGATTACAGTTGTTATTGCTGTATGTGCTGTTTGATGTTTCGACTTTTAGGAACACATGAGCTTGCATTATAAAGCGTTCCCAGATATGATTTATTTTTCTAAAAACCTTTGTTTGTGTTCATCTGAAGAAGGAAAGTCGTATACATCTCAGATGGCATGAGGGTAAAAGATGAGTAAACGGTGAGCACATTTCCGGGTGTACTGTATTTTCTTTTAATACAGAATAGCAAATGACATGGGATTCCCTCTTAAGATTCATCAGTGGAAAGAAAGAAAAAGAAGAAGAGGAACAAAAGGAGGAGGTAGCCAAGCAAGAGAAATGAATAAGAAGTGTTGTAACTTTAAATCTGTTTTGAAATAAGTTGTTTTTCAAATAAAGTTTTCCGGGTGATAACAGATTGTTTGCGTTTTTTTTAATTACTTACCCTGTAACTACATGAAACAAGAGTGTAACAAGCACCACTTTAATTTACGGCCCGCAATGCCATACTTACCCTGTAACTACATGAAACAAAAGTATATTTCTCCATGTATTAAAAAAGATTGCAATAGTTCTTTCTACTTGCCTTGAAACAACTTAATCAGTGCACTTTCTTGCTAAATTGCTCCCAAACATAAGACTGTTGTCTATCATATTAGTATAAGTACCCCTTAGTTCTAAAATACTTACAGTATAAATAATTTGTTATTTTCCTGGTTGCTACCCCTTTATTCCCAAGACTTTACATATTGTTCCCCTATACTTACACGTACTTACTTTATAGGTACACTATAATTATCGAAAGTTACGCTGTAAATTCGTTGCAATTACGCAGTACTTTCCGGGCTGTAATCTAAAGCGTTACCGGTAAACCTTATTCTGAATTTAACAAATAAATCAAGAGATTATTTGTTATTAACTGATATCAGCTATGCAAAATCTAATGCAAATTAGATAATCATATACTGACAATATACACTAATGCCACGGCTGTAACGCGTTGCTCGTGTAGGAATACACACAACAAAGAAGATAGATTCAAATGTAAGACTTTACTAGGCAATCCAATGGAAGATACAGGAACAGGAGTTTACACAACACAACACAGGATATACGAGACCGGACACAGTGGTGAGGAAGGTGACTGCTGAAGGGAATGCTGATGAGTGATAATGACGGTGAAGATCTTCAGGTGCGGGTGATGATGATTGCGTGCAGGTGCTGAACAGAAGGGATGCTGGGAAACGTAGTGCCGGTGCTGGTGACTGTGTCATACTCAGCTGCTCCTCCTGGTGCGGGCTCTGACGTCACGGCGGAGTTGTCTACTCCATCTGCGGTGGGTCTCTGACTGGGAACTGGGCTCGGCAGGGTTCCAGATCGGGGCCGTTTGCACTCCAAACACTTCAACAGGGCTTCCTTCCAGTTCAAGCCGGTGGTATCTGGGAGATTGCTGGGGCCGTGGAAGTTTGCCCCGATCCGGAACAGGGTCTTCAAGGTTTCATCCTCCAGCTGGCTGGTGACAAGGTGAAAAAACAAGGATGAAAACAACAGGAGATCGTGGCTCTCCTGAGCCACGTGGATGAATCTTTCCCATTCATCCATTTTGGGAGGTCCGGTCTTCTGTAACGCGTTGCTCGTGTAGGAATACACACAACAAAGAAGATAGATTCAAATGTAAGACTTTACTAGGCAATCCAATGGAAGATACATTTTTACTAGAACCCATAATATTAATAGTCCATAGTCCAATGGCAGAAATGTCTGCCGTGACGGAGCGTAATCCGTTCCGTCACAGATTCCATCAAATATACGCAAAGTTCAACTTGTATTAAGTTCAATTGCATTTGCAATATTTCGCATTTATATTTTTTGTATACATTTTATAGTTGTCACATGATTTTATACAATTTTATTGATTGGCTTGTTAAATACAAACAATATTGGAGAAAGACGCAGAGGAAGATGGCAGATGTCTCGCCGGTGGAGGCAAGACATGTCTTGGCAAACAGGCGGACCAAACGCTGGAAAACTGTCATAGAGGTCAGTCTGCTGTATATATACCTCTTATCTCGCTAACTGAGTTGATTAACTGAATGTGCTCCTCACATGATAATTAGGTTAATTAAAGAGAGAAAGAGTGGAAAGAGAGACCTGGGGCCTGATATATAAACATTGCGTAGGCACAAAATAGGCATTGAAATGTGCATACTCAATTTTCCATGCACATTTCAATGCCTTTTTTGTGCGTACACAATGTTTATACATCAGGCCCCAGGTCTCTCTTTCCACATCATTTCAGTTGCTTCTACCGGCTCACTTAGGACTGTTGAATTTATAATTTCTATGGCTTTCCATTGGTCTCTTGGTTGTTCAGGAAAAACTTGTATATCACCATTTTAACTATATTGGGATTTATAAAAAATAAACAGCATAAATATGTGCGCACTGTACGGGCACTCTAGACCATGCATGCGCACTCTTTTACTGGAGTGAGCGAAGTAATGAAGTAAACAGAATGATTTAAACTCTGGTTTCCATTTGAACATTTCCATTTCCACATTTAGATTAAATATGCCATTCTCCTTAATGGAGTTAAGCACTGAAATTACATGAAATCATTATCCAGAAGTTGCAACACTTTTTTATATGAATTTAAATAAATGTGTAGTGGATGCTCTGCTTTTGAACACTTTTCCTGTGGCATGCTGTGTTTAATCTTTTAACTACAGCAAGGATTGCTTGGTGCATAATATTTCCACTTTAAATTGTGTTCTAAATAGCAGAACTCATGTTTTGAGAAAATATTTCCGCGCGAATAATTATCATTGATGTACACTTACTCAGTCTAAGCAGATGGCTTAGCAACATAATTTACTCTAAGCTCCATATATGGTTATTTCGGGGAGGAGACAGGGTGGAAATTCATGTACGCACAATCCTTCGCTGACTGGGTTTTATAATGGGAATTTTGTGCAGGTTCTGGCGTACACATGGTTTTACAAATCTGAAAACTTTTGTGTGTACGCAAAATCTGGCTTTTATGCATATGCACACTTTTAGGATGAAATCTACGGAAAGTTTTATACATGAGGCCACTGATGTTTCCTTGGGGTTTGAGCATTAAACAATTGAGGGCAACTTGAGGACTTGGAGCAGAGTGCAACACTCTCCAATCCCCAAGATGAGGTGTTGAGAGGGGCCCCTAATCCAGTCAATATCTCCACCTGGCTTGAAAGGTGCATCTAACATCATTCCATCCTGCCCAACATGCCAGTGAGAGAGGCCTGCCTTAATGGAAAATACAACCAGGTCATGTTGGACTGGGGAAAGCCTTGATTCCCATAACATGCTTAGGCAGAACCTGATTTACTAAGTGCAACATGTTCCTGGATCTATATCTTTGTTGATCCTAGAACAACATTCCAATCAACCAATCAGATTTGAGGGACAAGTTTACAGTTTATTTCAAGTTTAGGCTTACATTCAGGGTTAGGTGCTTCTACATCAGTGTTACTCATCTATCATTTCCCTCTGGTTTTAGGGATCACTTATGGGTAGGGTTAGGTTTGGGGTAGGGATATAGTTAGGATTAAATAGGACAGGAATGTTGTTCCAGGATGCGTCTAGCTTGGCAAAATCAGGACATGCCATGCATACATACCTGGTTCCTGGACAGTGGAGGTGGGGTTCAGGATCTTCCAGCGCCAGTGGAAAGGACAGTCCAAGGGGACAAAATGGACAGAAGTGTCATGAAACATCAATCTGGGTCAGCCAACAGAAACACTGATGACCTCTTCTGTATGTTTTAGCCTCTTGCTAGGTCTGGAGAAAAAGGTTCCCAATCCACTGTTACTCTCTTATTCTCCTATAAAGCAATTAAACAAATTTTGAGGACTAGATCATTACCATGTTCTGTCTATGCCAGAACTAGGAGCTCTGGCTTAAACATTAAGGGGAGGTTTCCCGGGCAGAGATTAAGCCTAGTCCTAGACTAAAATGGCCTTTTTAATTCAGATTACCAGAAATCTGCTTTCTCTGCCATGGTTTTAAATAATGATAGACTTAGTCTAGTCCAGAGTTTAATAAGCTGATTTCCTGGAGGGATGATCTGAGCTACTCCAGGACTAAATTGAGGCTTAAAATCAATATACATATATGTGTGTGTATACCATGATTTTTATATATATGTGTCTTCTTTGAAACAACATTAATCCGAAGTTAAACCTGCCTCCTATAGGTTTAATTTAAGCCTCAGTTTAGTCCTAGAATAGCTCTAGTCTTCCTCCAGGAAATCATGGTCATCATATCTGGTATGTTCTCCAAAGGTTGCTGCCTCTCAATTATCCCTGTCAGTAATTCATCCAACTACTGGTTAGTATCTTTATTTGCAGGTCCTCCTCCAGTCTTAAACCTCTCTCTTTGAGTGTCAGCAGCAGTTTTTTATTTATTTATTAAGGTTTATTTTTATATTCTTCCACAACATATGTATTGTATAACTACCTTAATGTAACAACCCACAGATTGCACAAAACAGCAAGGTAATTAAGCTGAAGGTTCTTGTTGTATTGTTCTTGTAGATGTGTTCATTTGCATTGGATTCATTACAAATAGATTTCCAGGCATTCCTTTTCTTTGATTCCACAGCTGATGTGTGCAGTTTTTCTTTGTGTGCAGTTTTTGTCTTTGGTCCTCATACCGAGACGGGCCAGGACCCCCTGATTGTCGCAGACTCGGTCCGGCACGGTATATACGATTTAAAGGCAGCTGAGCACTCCTTCGCCTCTTTGAATTTTCCGACCACCACCTCGACGGATGTGCTGAACAATTCAGAGGGCGAAACCAGGGCATCGAGAAGAAATGCCTTTTCTTTCTCCCTGATGCTCACCAAGTTCACCCACAGATGTCTATCTGTGGCCACCATCACTGCCATCGTACTCCTGACCGTGGCGGCAGTCTGTTTGGTGACCAAGAGAGCCAAATCTGTGGTGCGCCACAGCTCAGCGACTGCATCAGGGGAAAGACCCTGACCCTGGTCAGTCTTTCAGCAGGTCTGCTTGATAGGCTTGGATCACTGCCATTGTGTGCAGTGCAGCACCAGCCTGACCTGTTGTTGCGTATGCCCTGCCATTTAAACGTGATGTAGTCTCAAGTGCTGGTCTGGAGCTTTCAGTGTCGATGTCTCTCCTAGCGAGAAATAGCCGTACTCGCACATCCCCTTCCTGGTTTGATGCCAGCAGAACACTAGCTGCTGGATCGGAAGATGTTAGGGACAGCACATCATCCTCCAGCAGCTCACTCTCGTCAGCTGCTGAGGGGCGCAAGAGATTTACACCTCTCTCAAACTCCTCAGCAAGCTCCATCTGAGATCCCCACGAACTCTTTTCTTTACTTCCGCAAAACTCGCGCCAGGACATTTCCCAACATTCCTCAGCACTATTTAGCAATGGAGTCTCTATTGCTTCAAATGCAAACTACTCTCTAAGAAGTACATTTCATGGATTAAACAGTTCCAGTCCTCATCACGGATGTTTACAATGAACATTTAAAACCACAAGTACAGGCACCTATATTTGCTCCAGAGTATTAATCTAATGTCATTTCATTTCTTTATTGATGGTCACTGGTGACTTTAGTTGCTATCAACAGCAACTAAAGTCATCAGGATCTTAGTTCATTTGTTTGTAGAATGTTAGGAAGAGTTTAACAACAATTAGGAAGAGTTAAAACAATTAGCAGTTACTTGAATGAAGTATAAATGTCATGTCCCAACAACTCATATTATGAAGTTTCAGCTGTTATTGATACTGGTAGCTCAAAGTCAAATTTTGCGTAGTGGTCTGTAGTAACCATTGCATTAGAGAGGTGAGAAACAAACAAACAAACAAACAAAAAAATCCTGATAGATATCCTGAAGATAATTATCAAGATTCACAAGTTTGTGTGCCCATATAATATCATAAGTGGAAAACAGATTTGGCTTGTTGTCTGCTATAGAGGGGCTCAGAGAGGATATTCTACTCGAGCTCTGGTTGCCCCCCATAGGCAAAAATATACAAAAGGAGGAGAAGTGGAGGAGGAGGGCTGCCGAAAGAACTAACAAAGAGAAGTGGTAAGAGGCTGTTTTTATACATTGGTATTAATTAGAAGATTAGATGAGCGTACTGCTCTGAAAATTATGTTTAATAACTTCACTAATTTAATTATAAAAACGTATGGGAGATATATTAAGCTTTAATGTCTTTTTTTATCACATTAGAATGTGGGGGAGGTGTGCATTTCCATTAGCCCAAAGAAGTGATTATATTCACAGTCTCTTGGTACATTAAAGATTGACAGTAGGAGTTGCATATGCTATTGGCTTGTGTTTCCTCATGAATTAAGGCCATCCCTCAATCACAGATTGTTTATAAATTCTGTACACACCAGAATTATGTGTGTCAGTTATGGCACTACTTTATGCAACTCTCCTTACACTTTGGTTTCTGTCGTGTATTGGTGTGCAGAGTCAGTATAAAAACAAGGATAAGTGCATCTATCAGGGAGATGAGGATACATACACCTTTTACCAGGGGGGAGATGTGGTTTTGGGAGGGCTCTTTCCTTTGCATTTCAGTCCTATATCATTGGATTCTTCTTTTAGGATTAAACCTAATTCAACTAAGTATAAATTGTGTGTTATGTTTCATGTTTCTTCTTATAGATGATGTGTGAAAGAATATAATTGTTAAAATTGTTCTTAATCTCTCTGAACTTAAAGCAAATGCATTTTTTTTTTTTTTTTTGTTTGCTGCATTGCAGTTATTTAATTCATGAAGTGTCTATGAAATCTGTTGCAGCTTTACCCCTCGAGCACTGAGGTGGATGCAGACGATGATCTTTGCGGTGAGAGAAATTAACCAGCGGCAAGACCTTTTGCCAAACCTATCTCTAGGCTACCACATCAGGGACAGCGGTGATGACATACCAGTATCTGTAAAGAGGTCTCTTCTCCTGGTCAATGGACAGCCAGAGAGGGGCAGTGGACAAAGCTGTGAAGACACACAAAAGCAGCCAAGCCCTGTAATTGTGGGAGAGGCATCATCAGGAATATCCATGGCTGTTCTGAGAAGTCTAAACTCCTTCAAAATACCTTTAGTAAAACAAAATATATAAATATTATTTCATTAACAATAATATAATTTGTCTTGGTAATGAATATTGTGATGATGTATTGATGCATGATGCTGCTGTATTATTTAGATTAACTTTCTAAATCATTTATTATACATAAATATTGATCATTTTGGTCCATATACAATATTATTATGGTGATATATAGATGTTGCCTTGTACTGTTATTGCACTGCTAACCTTACTGTTTTCAAATTTTAGGTGAGCTACTTTGCATCCTGTTCCTGTCTCAGTAACAAGAGAGAGTTTCCAGCATTCATGCGAACAATGCCAAGTGATCTATTTCAAATAAAAGCTTTGGTAAAACTTGTTCATTATTTTCAATGGACATGGGTCGGGGTGATCGGTGGGAATAGAGACTATGCTCGGTTTGCCATCCAGCTCCTTCTGAAAGAGTCAGAAAGATTTAATATTTGTCCTGCTTATGTCCACTTTTATCCTGTTGCACTGACGCAAGATGCAGCGGAAGAACTCGTGAAGATTTTAAAATATTCTTCTGCCACAGTCATAATAAGCTTCGCTGTGGACTCATATCTGCATGGTATCCTAAAAGAGTGCAGACGGCAAAATGTTACTCATCTTCAGTGGATTGCCAGTGAGGCCTGGGCCACATCAAAAGTCCTCTGGGATGATTTTGGTGATCTGTTAAAGGGAACATTAGGTTTTGCCATACGTAGAGCTGATATCCCACATCTTGGCAGTTACCTCAGAAGAGTAAATGTTTCTGTTGCTCAGACCTCCCATTTTCTCTCTGAGTTTTGGGAAGAGACTTTCCATTGTCGGCTGAATGGGTCCTTAAACACCCATGTACATGGAGAAGGTGTACAGAACTGGCCACCCTGCAATGGCAGTGAGAGTCTGGATGATGTGAACACCCCTTATTCAGATGTGTCACAACTCAGAGTGTCCTACAACGTTTACAAGGCTGTGTATCTCATAGCACATGCACTACATGACATGAGCACATGTGTCCCAGGAAAGGGTCCCTTTCAGAACGGGACATGTGGGAGTCTGTATCAAATTCTGCCATGGCAGGTGTGTGTGTGTGTGTGTGTGTGTGTGTGTGTGTTTGTTACTTTCTATTTTACATTATCTGCCTATAATGTTTCTAATGAATTTTTAGACAGTGTGCAAGTATTAAAGCAATGGCTTAATTATACAAAAATATGGGGGGAAAATGTACATTTATGTATTTTAATGTGTTCATTACTTTGCATTATCCTTTTTCCCGACCTTCACCTAAGCTCCTGTACTACATGAAACGAACACATTTCACAACATTAGGGGAAGAGGTCAGATTTGATGACAATGGTGATCCGATTGCATCCTATGACCTGATGAACTGGCAAAAAGGGTCTGATGGCTCCCTTCAGCTAGTGAGGGTGGGATTCTATGATGCCTCACTCGAAGATGACAAGGACCTAGTAATAGATGAGCCAGCAATTATGTGGCACAGAGGAGAGAAGGTGTGTGCCATCCCTCTCATCACCTGACATTGTTTACTATGTTTGCTTTTCTTTCAGCTCTACTTAATGTTTATTGCTGAACTAAAAAGAATCCAGTTTCATAATTTTAAATGGAAGTGCACTGTTGATTTTTTATTGTTGTGGTACTAAACATTTTAATATAGAATACATGTGTAAACTTTCACTGTGTTATGTAGATCAAGGGTGTTCAGTCCTGCTCCTGGAGGACCACTGTCCTGCAGAGTTTAGCCTTAACTAATTAAACACACCTGAACCAGCTAATCAAGGGACCTGTCCCAGTATCCACACTTGCAGTTTTGGCCACTTGAGAATGCTTGTACGCAACAAGAAGTAAGTGTGCAAGACTGTCCAAGGTCTGATAAATGCCAAATATCAGTGCCCTTGCTGCACACTAAATCCACAATATCTCTAATACCGCTTTGATGCGAAGCGTATCCCATCATTTATCATGTTCAAGAACTTACATGCTCTGAAAATTGGAGATGTTGAGATAAAATAAATAAATAAATAAGATATTACATGTAATTTGGTAGTAAAATGTAAGGTGTTATGCATTTTTTGGAGCAGCGATGATAATATGCATTTGGAAAATGTTTGCAACTACTTTTTTTTACTTTATTAGAAGCACAACAGTTACTAAATTGTGTCTGATACATAGGGAATACTAAACAGAGAAGTTTATTTTAAAGTGCAAAGTATTTAAAATCAAAATTCACAAATGAAATGCTCTTTAAAAAAAAAAAAAATAAAAAAAAAAATAAAAAAACTTTTGCAACACTATAAACGTGTCCTTTTGGGTAATCAAAAGTCCTGCACAGAGCGGTCTTTATGCCACTTAAACACTTACAGAAAATACAGAAAATAAGTAATGAAAGTAGACAAGTGCTCAACTGCAAAGCCAGTAGTGGGACAGGACCAAGGTCTTCAGCCTCACTAGAAACCTCCAGGCTGTTGGAGCAGGTTGGAGTTGTACTCCACAGGAAGGTGGCCCTCCAGCAGCAGAATTTGACACCCCTGATTTAGATGATCCTGCAACATTTTAAGTTATTTAGATTATTGTGCACACAAAATTCTGCATGAATTAAGATTATCGGTCAGATATTTCCCTATGCAAAGAGTTAAGGAAATGCAGAGTTTTTCTACTGCTTCTTTTGCTGTGGTCATTAGGCACCAGAGTCATTGTGCAGTCAAAGCTGTCTGCCAGGCTCCAGGAAGGCCAGGCAAAAAGGAAAGCCAGTCTGCTGCTTTGACTGCATACCATGTGCTGAAGGAGAGATCAGTAATCAAACAGGTGTGAAGTTCTTCACAGTTCCTCACTTAATGGTATTCTGAGAAGAAGGGAAAATTAGTGTTTTATGCTGCCCCTTCCCTCCATTGTTTCCACAGACTCAAATGATTGCCTGACATGTTCAAAGGAAACATGGCCAAACCAAGCCCAAGACCAGTGCATTCCCAAAACATTAGAGTTTTTGTCCTTTCAGGAGCCTTTGGGAATAATTCTATGGTCAGTTTCAGCATTCGGGGCCTGTGCAGCATTAGCAGTGCTTGGTGTGTTTATAATGTACAGGAAAACACCAGTCATACGAGGAAACAATATGGAGTTAAGTTTCCTTCTCCTCCTTTTCCTCTGCACATGCTTTCTGATTGGCCTGACATTTATAGGGAAGCCCACTGACTGGTTATGCCGGACTCGGTATCCAGCCTTTGGAATCAGCTTTACTCTCTGTATTTCATGCATCTTGGCAAAAACTGTAGTAGTTTTAATGGCATTCAGGGCCACCCTCCCTGGCAGTAATGTCATGAAGTGGTTTGGCCCTGCTAAACAAAGATCAAGTGTTATCCTCTGTACTTTTGTGCAAGGACTTATTTGCATCATATGGTTAACAACTAAGCCTCCTGTTGCTGCATATAATACCAAGTTCATGAGTGCAACAATAACTGTTGAATGTGCTGTAGGATCTGAAATTGGATTTTGGTGTGTGCTAGGATACATTGGCCTCCTAGCTTCTTTGTGTTTCTTATTAGCATTTTTGGCCAGAAAACTACCAGACAATTTTAATGAGGCTAAATTCATCACATTTAGCATGCTTATATTTTTTGCTGTGTGGATAACCTTCATTCCAGTTTATGTGAGCTCTCGTGGAAAGTATATGGTTGCTGCCCATGTCTTTGCTATTCTAGCCTCTGCCTTTGGTCTCTTGCTGTGTATATTTGCTCCTAAATGTTATATTGTACTTCTGAAACCTGAGAGAAATGACAAAAAGCATATGATGAAAAAATAGATTTTTTTTTTTTTTTTTTTTTTTTTTTCCCCCAAGTCTAGTTCATCATGTTACAGGATTAATGCTTACAGGCTGAACGTATGTGTGCAAAATTCACTCACGCCACGCTCTTACTTACAGGGTTAGTCCACAATTGATCCTCAGCAAATAGATTAATATAACCCATATAAGTTGAACAGTTATTAAACCTTGCTATTAAAGTACTCTTGTTCCTGTTGTTATTTTTTCTAAAAGATTTGTAATTTCAAGATTTACATTTTAGTAGAAGGACAGTCAACATTATCTCCACATCAAATGCATAGAATGCAGATTGAAGACACTGAAAGAACTGTAATTTCATTTAATTGTGCTAAGAATTGTACTAACATGCTCCGGAGTATATTTTATTCTGGGTAAGAGATCACAAACCCAAACTGGACCTCAGCTGTAAGGGAAAGTGACATTTCTACCAGAAAGACTCGGGAGGCAAGATAACGAAACAATGATATTTATTGCCAATCAGCAAGCAAAATATAATAAGATAAGGTTCTTTGGCGTATGCCCCGTCCGTAGCTCACATACTGACGGTTGCGGACTTTGCATTTCCTGCCTGAAGCTGAAGGCAGGGGCGTAGCCGACCCCCCGGAAGTATGGACAGGGACCATCCTGGTGGTGGTGGGGAGGATGGAGGTGAAGGTTGGCGTCGGCATCTGCGAACTCAACCGTGTAAGTACCGATCGTTTATACTCCAAGTGTTAGATAGTGATTGGTTAGATCTGAACTAACAGGTGAGTCTTCCCGGCAGAACTTGCGCTAGAGCTTCATATCTGATGCAATAAAGTCACTCTACCTGTATCTCTTGCTTCAAATTAAAGCAGTTCACAGTGAAAGCATTTTAGTGACAAAATTGCCTAGCTTTTGCTGCTATTTATTAGGGCCTGAGCACCGATGGATTACCCTATTGTAATTGCTCAGTCAATTATTCTTATTCTCTGAAATGAATCGCATTTTTGAGGGCCTAAACATGCTCGAAAACTCATGAAACTTTGCACACGCGTCAGAAGTGGTGAAAATTTACGTCAGATATGGGTGTCAGAATTAGGTGTGGCAAAATGGCTCGATAGTGCCACCTACAAAATTTCAATTAAGCGCCCTTCGTGCTACGTTTCACGTACAGTTATGAAATTCGGTAGACAGATGTAACAGCCCAATACCTACAAAAAAGCCCAGGGTGCAAAATCTGTAAACCTAACAGGAAGTGAGATATTTTGAATTTTCTCTGCAAAATTTTGGCAGTTTTTGCCATTTCCACACGTTGTACTTTAACAAACTCCTCCAAAAGCTTTAATCAGATCAACATCATATTTGGTCAGTCTAATCTAAAGGCCTTTGACACGTTAAATTGCGAAGATCTAGAGTTTTCGCTGAAAGGCGTGTCTGTGGCGGCCTGACAAACTTCGATGTTTTGCCATGAAACAGGAAGTTGTTGCAACTTGGGTATACAATGTCCGGTCTGCCCCAAACTTCACATGTTTTATTAGAGTCCTGGCCTGAAGACATCTACATGCCAATATTCAGTTACAGTCACAGCGCCACCTGCCGGCAACAGGAAATGACATGTTTTACACTGTGATTAAGTCCTCATTAAGATTCAAACAGAACCACATCAAATATGGTCAGTCTAATCTTAAGGCTTTAGCCATGTTAAATTGCAAAAATCTTGAGTTTTCGTTGGAGGACGTGTCCGTGGCAGCCTGATGTTTCGCCATGAAAGAGGAAGCTGTTGTAACTTAGGCATACAATGTCCGATCTGCCCCAAACTTCACATGTGTGATAAGAGTCCTGGCATAAAGACATCTATATGCCAATATTCAGTTAGTCATAGCGCCACCTGCTGGCAACAGGAAATGGCATGCTTTACACTTTAATTCACTCCCAGAAACACATTTCCATATGCCACGAAGTACCAAACATACTAGAAACATGTTAAATCATGAAACACTTGGCTAAGTGCTAATGTATGCGATTAACGCCACAAAACAGGAAGTTGTAGTAACATAACAATGTCCGATCTGCTACAAACTTCACATGGTTGATAATAGTCCTGGTCTGAAGACATCTACATGGCAATATTCAGTTACGATCAAAGCGCCACCTGTTGGCAGCAGGAAGTGTGGCACTTTGAAATGACTTGGCCATAATTATCCTGTATTCACTTGCTTACATGCATGTCGCCCACTATTCACTGTTTTCCTGATGCCAACGGGTGGCGGTGAGCCTGGGTGCGAGGGCCCTTTCATCGCTGCTTGCAGATTTAATTATTATTATATTTATTTTATTTTTATTTATAAGCATTTATATTTATACAATATATTTAGTATTTATACAATATTTTAGATCAGATTTTAATCAGATACACAAATAATCGGGTTTGGTCTAGGGTTGTAGCGGTATACTGGTATAACGTACACTATATGACTGTATTAAAACATACTACGGCTGTCCTCGACTAAAGATTTTTCTGGTCGACTAGTAGTTGTTCATTTTAAGCGATTAGTCAACTAATTGCATGTTTATTATTAAACCATAAGGTGTGGTTTGAAGATGAGATCCCATTAACTTCTGCATCCAGTGGTGACAGTGAGGTGGATTTTTTATCTGATCACGCAAGCGACACAGAACATCATCTAAGGATGTCAGGCCAATATCAACTTCGCAGAAGACCACTCGACGTGGAGGTAAGAGGAAACACTCGACAACCAGCTCAGAAGAGGGGAATCCGCCCAAAGACAATCTAATCTTCAATCTTACAGACCAAGAACTACATCCACAAGAAGTAAGTCTTCTAAATAAGGGCTTAAGCTTTGTTCCATCTAAAGGTACAGATCCTTTTGTCACCAAGATTGAACTGCTTAAGTTTTTCCGGACATTAAGACTGAAATGCTTCTATAAAAATGCTAAAGAAGACTAACAAAATGTACATATTTACAATGGTTGAGCTAAATTTAAGCCTACAAGCACTTTTTGTCCATCTGTATCTAATTCATCTATTGATACATACTGCAGGTTAGTTGAAAGGGATGTGACTAATTTATTTGAGCAGTCATCTTCATCTCAGAACCAAAAGTCAAATTTGACAAAGAGGCTCTTGATGGAAAAAGAGGCTCTTGATACACTGTGCAGAAATAAAGACATTGTAATCAAACCTGCAGATAAAGGAGGTCGTTTGGTGGTTATGCCCCGAGCCCTCTATAATCAGGAGGCTCTTCGTCAATTAGAAAATCCCACCTACTTACCATCAGATCCAACTGCTCAGTTTTAAAGGGAGATTGAGACATTTCTTCAGGAAGCACATGCTCATCTATTGTTTTCTGATAAAGAGATGCAATATTTGGTCAATCGTTCTCCAAGTAGGCCAGTTTTCTACATTCTACCCAAGGTACACAAGAGCTTGGTTAATCCACCAGGATGGCCCATAGTAGCAGGAAATAATAGTCTTACTGAAGTCAAGTCAAGTCAAGTCAAGTCACCTTTATTTATATAGCGCTTTTTACAATGCAGATTGTGTCAAAGCAGCTTATAACAGGGAAATAATTTTGGCTGCACAGCAGCTCTAGAAGAAAATGGTGTCATTGTCCAGCTTAAGTAAATTCAGTATTGATTCATTGCGTTGTAAAAATCATTAGTTATTAATTTAGTTAATTTATCTATATAGCAGCTCTGGAGAAAACAGTGATGTCATCATCCAGCTCACTTCAGTTTGCATAGAATGGTGTCAGTGCAGGCAGATCAAAAACACTGTTGAATATCAAGTGTCCCCAACTAAGCAAGCCATAAGCAACAGCGGCAAGGAACCCAAACTCCATCAGGTGACAAAAATGGAGAAAAAAAAAAAAAAAAAAAAAAACCTTGGGAGAAACCAGGCTCAGTTGGGGGGCCAGTTCTCCTTTGGCCAACAACGAACAGTGCATGATTATCAGGGGTGTGACGAGACAGGTAGCTCACGAGACGAGACGAGACACGAGATTGAGATCACGAGAACGAGACGAGATTTTTACACAGTATTTTTAAGAAATCCTCAAAGATGAAATACATGACTAGAAAAATAATCTGCAGGTGAAATGTTTTAACTAATCATCTTGTAATGAATGTCATTTCAGTTCTACTATCTGAGTATGAATTATCATATGCAGTAAAAGACAACAATACTCAAGCACTGTAAAAGGTTTTGCCACAAACTCAACTGACTGGCTTCTCTCCTGTATGAATTCATATCTCTCTAGTCTCTTTAGACCTTACATAATTTATGAGCTTCTACAACTTTTGACCTCCTAACTGAACTCCTTTCCACAAATTGATCATAGAAATAAAAACAGTATAAATAAAAATGGAAAAACTTTACAATATGGTTTCATTTATTAACATTAGTTCAACATCAACTAACAATGAGCAATATATTTGCTACAGTATTTATTAATCTATCTTTGTTAATGTTAGTTCACAAAAATAGTCATTCATTGTTAGTTCATGATAGTTTGCAGTGCATTAACTAATGTTAACAAATACAACTTTTGGTTTTAATAATGTATTAGTAAATGTTGAAATTAACAACTAAGACTGATAAATGGTGAAGTTATTGTTCTTCCTTAGTTCATGTAACTAAAGTTAACTAATGTTAACTAATGAAACCTTATTGAAAAGTGTTACCATAAAAATAAATAAGTTTTCTTTTAGTCTTATTAATTGCAAACAATAATTGCAACCATCATCAAAGCACTCTCTCAATATTTAAAGTGCAAATAAGACCACATTTTTCTTCAAGCATGATACAGCAAGAGATGGTTACAACTACACAGCCCAGCCTAAAATAGCTTTCATATTGGGAGATATTTGCATGCATCAGGGAGCTGCTTTCTAAATGCACGGTGTTGAAATCGCATTTGAATACGCGCTCGCACGTAGCCCATTTTAATCTCGCGAGATCCCGTGACACGAGATCTCGTCACACCCCTAATGATTATGATTCAAGCAGCATTACAGGTCAGAAGTCAGATTGGGATCGTAACAGTCAAAATATTTAATCCAGTTCCATCTGGTTGAAGATCAGATTCATTACGCTGGAATGGAAACGGTTTTGTTAAGGATCTGTGCCACTGAATGTCGTGTCGATGAGGCCTTCAAAGGGGATAGTTGATACAATCTTGCTGTCATTTCAGGGATGCGTTGTGGTCGTATAGGCGCAGGTCCTCCATCTGATCTGGATACGGCCCGGATCCGGCTGACTTTGGTAAACCTCGGGATAAACAGAGAGACTAATATTAGCGTAGATGCTATTCTTCTTATGATGTAACGAGTACATCTGGTGTTATAGGAAGTGTTCCCGGTTCTGGCTGACCTAATTTATGCAGCCTAACAATCCTTTAACGGATGTAAAATATAAATTGATAATGTGTTATGTGTATGCCAGGTTAAAAAGATGCGTTTTTAGTCTAGATTTAAACTGACAGAGTGTGTCTGCTTCCCAAACAATGCTAGGAAGACTGTTCCAAAGCTTAGGTGCCAAATAGGAAAAGGATCTACCACCTGCGGTTGATTTTGATATTCTTGGTATTATCAACTGGCCAGAATTCTGAGATCGCAATAGACGTGTAGGACTATAATGTGTTAAGAGCTCGCTGAAGTACTGGGGAGCTAAACCATTTAAATATTTTCCCCCAGTTTCACAGACAAGGCTTAAGCCTAGTCCCAGACTAATATGCATGTTTGAGCTGTTTTAACGGAAAGCAACTTGCACTGACATATCTTAAAATATTAATTGTTTTGTGTCAAGATGCACACCAGTAATGTTTTTTTTTTTTTTTTTTTTTTTCTCTTCTCCGTAAGGCATGTTTATAAAAGCTACTTAAATATCCTAATTTAACTAAGGCCTAATCCTGATTTAATCTAAGCCCTGTCTGTGAAACCAGGCCTTAATTAACCAATCCTAACCTGGAAATTGTTGTCATCTGCCATTTTGTCTAAGAATTGTATAATAAAGGTCCTGTATGTTTGGGTCATTTTAAACTGCCAAAAAAAAGTATGTTTTGTGTCTGTAAAAGTTATGTATTAATACTTATAAAACCATTCAATAAGTGCCATAACTGAGAATATAACTTTAACTTTAGAACAGGGGATCAAATGGTCTTTATTAGTACTGTATTAATGTCAGTTTAGCCTTAATTATTGGCTTATTCTGGTCAATAAACTGGAATATCACTCTATAAGTGTCATAATTAATAAGGAAATAACTTTCACTTTAGCAATTTATTACTGTAAAACCAGTACTAATTAAACAGTTATAGCTTCATATTTTTTTCAGTTAACTTAACAGATGGTGAATCACTGAAATGTAACTAATTGCATCACTACACAAAAATAATATATGGCTTATTAGATTGTAAATAATGGCTAAAAGGTGTTTACTGTACATTCAGTTAATCGTTCATTACTTGCTTATTTATCGCATGTGGATCCTTCAATGGCTAATATGCCCTTACTATATGTTAAGTTAATCATTAATTACTAGTGTGTTAGTGCTTAACTAATGAATCATTGTGAACAAGTTAATCATTAATTACTAGTTTATTTGGCTTAACTAATGCATAATTCTGGACCCTTAAAATAAAGTGTTACCGAAATGAGAAATACCAAATAAATTGTACAAAATAACCAAATGTATATAAAAAACATTGCATATACTTCACTTTTTAAATTAATAATAATAATAATTTTTGTTAATAATATAGCACTTTACATATAGAAGGGGGGAATGTCCTCAATCACCATCTGTCACGGAACAGAAGAATGCAAACACAGGTAATATCCAGAGTTTGAACACAAGGTGAGTAACTCAATAGCAGATCAATACAGTGATACTGGCAGTGTGGTGACAGTGCTTATCTGTTGCAGGCTGAGTGAAGTGAAGATTGGTGAACAGTAGTCGGGTAAGTGTTCAGTGTTGAACGACGAGACCAGACGCTGTTGACTGTTGTGAATGGGTTGATGTAGTGGCTGTGCAGGTTGTGCTGATCAGTAGACAGGTGATTGGGAGTGTGTAGGAATCTGGTGCTGAGGGTGTGGCTGACTCTGTTACACCACCATGTATCACCATGTGCAGCATGAATTTGTGTCAAGTTTTTGACATTTTCACATGTGAGTTCCAAATGAAATATAGTAGCACAAGATGAAATGGAATGTTAATAAAGCTTTTTAATGTTTTTTGAAACATTAAGACCTTTTCACTACTTTTCAGATAGTGAAAATGCATTTGAATGTATGTGTGGTTTCAGACAATCTGGCGTAAAGACGACAATGATCCCTGTTCACAAGGATCCTCAAAAATTAGGGGAGACCGGGGGCAATTGTAACAAATTTTGGTCATGTCGTCATTATTCAAAAACCTTTTGAAATATTTGGATACAATTTTTATGTCAGTAACTTGTATCTGTGTTCTACCAGTTAATAATGTCTAATTGTAACGCAGTGTTACAATTGCCCCCGACTGTACCACCCCATGACAAGCTACCCTGCTAGCTAAAAGCAACGAAGCTAATGTTTGACAAATATATCAAATGTTAGACAACAGAATGGTCATCAAAACAAGACAGATTTAAATTCATAGACATTAATGGTTAAGACAGTATGAGGAAAATACTGTAAATGAAACAAATTACTTTTATACCTCAAAAATGAGTCTTTGCAGAAAAACTTTACCAAGTATGACTCAGCAGCTTGTCCTTTGGCATGCAGACAGGGATCTCCACAAAGCACGTGCAAAATGATTTTCATGGTTCTGTCTCATTTCTGATTGGTGTAATTTGAGATGTTACAATTGCCCCCTGTTACAATTTTTTCATTTTCAGGCCCCCTAAACGCTGTTGTGATGTAAATGAACGGCCAACACGCAAAAAAAGTTTTCCATTTTTAGTTGAAAATAGTGTTGTGTAAACGGCCCCACAGACAGTGCACATGTAGGGAAATGAGTTCTCTTTCACTGTTTATTGTGCTTCAACGGTTTAAAATCACTTGTTTTTAAACAGCAGTGGTTAAAAAGCGCATACAGATGGTAAGCTTTCATAACGGTGCAGCACAGCAACGTCATGTGAGTGTAGCGGCGATAGAGACAACATTCCAAAATCTCTACCAGTTAATAATGTCTACCAGTATATCGCCCACCCCTACTGTGCCATTTTTAATTGATGCACAAATTTAATTTTTTTAATTATTATTATTATTACTGTGAACAAGTAGCCCTATTATATTGTTTGTTTGATGTTAAATAAATGTAATAAGAAAGCAAACAAACCAAACTCTGACTACAAACGGACTCAGGACTCCACCAAAAGCTCTAGTATGAAAGCACCCTTACAGTGCATTCAACGTATTATTTTAAAGAGCTCAATGATCCAGGCTTAGCTGTTCTCGATCAAACAGTACATTGATCCAGTACTTGATCCAGTCGCAACAGTTCATCAGTAAACTAATATAAAATACAGAGCATAATTTAGAGAAACAATGCTTTAGCAAATATTATGTTGGTGTAACTACTACTCACTATTTTAAATTGCTTGATTAATTTAGTTTATATTTTTTCATAATACTGCCCATTCCTATGAAAAGGTTTATCCACGTCACTAGTGTAACCATAACAACAAGGAAAAGACTGCCCTGTGATCTATTGTTCTGTGAAAGTAAGAGGCACTATGGGATTTTAAGTCATAGTTGTATATAGTAAGCAGACTTAAATTTTCTCTAGAATATGAAATGTACATATAATCGTACACTGTAAGAATATAATAGCAGTGTCAAAGATATAACATACAAAGGCATTTTTTATTACCACATAATTTCCACATTTACAGTGTTTATGTGCAGTAAAAATTATATATCTGAATTTTTACATTTCTGAATTTTCTTCCATCTGCGTTGTGTGCATTTGTTGGTGAAGATAATGACAAGTCTAACTGAAAGTGAATGTTGAAAGTCAAATATAAATAATACCAACAACAAAGTGGATATAAAAAGCTAATTTTATTTACTGGATAACTTGTATAGGTCCTTTCAGCTGAGGAAAAAAAAATGTCGGCTATTACTGCATTTTTTTTACTGTACTGTATTATTACAAATGTTTAACTTTTTGTTGTTGTTATTTTTTCATCATATGCTTTTTGTCATTTTTCTCAGGTTTCAGAAGTAGAATATAACATTTAGGAGCAAATATACACAGCAAGAGACCAAAGGCAGAGGCTAGAATAGCAAAGACATGGACAGCAACCATATACTTTCCACGAGAGCTCACATAAACTGGAATGAAGGTTATCCACACAGCAAAAAATATAAGCATGCTGAATGTGATGAATTTAGCCTCATTAAAATTATCTGGTAGTTTTCTGGCCAAAAATGCCATTAAGAAACACAAGCAAGCTAGGAGGCCAATATATCCTAACACACACCAAAATCCAATTTCAGATCCTACAGCACATTCAACAATAATAGCTGCACTTATGAACTTGGTGTTATATGCAGCAACAGGAGGCTTAGTTGTTAACCATATGATGCAAATAAGTGCTTGCACACAAGTGCACAAGATTACACTTGATCTTTGTTTAGCAGGGCCAAACCACTTCATGACATTACTGCCAGGGAGGGTGGCCCTGAATGCCATTAAAACTACTACAGTTTTTGCCAAGATGCATGAAATACAGAGAGTAAAGCTGATTCCAAAGGCTGGATAGCGAATCCGGCATAACCAGTCAGTGGGCTTCCCTATAAATGTCAGGCCAATCAGAAAGCATGTGCAGAGGAACAAGAGGAGAAGGAAACTTAACTCCATATTGTTTCCTCGTATGACTGGTGTTTTCCTGTACATTATAAACACACCAAGCACTGCTAATGCTGCACAGGCCCCGAATGCTGAAAATGCCCATAGGATTATTCCCAAGGGCTCCTGAAAGGATAAAAATTCTAATGTTTTTGGAATGCACTGGTCTCAGGCTTGGTTTGGCCATGTTTCCTTTGAACATGTCAGGCAATCATTTGAGTCTGTGGAAAAATTAGTGAAAAGGGGAAGCATAAAATGTTTATTTATTTATTTATTTTTTTTTACATTAATTTATTGATTGATTAAGTTCTATATTTTGTATTATTATTGTTGTTATTATTGTTATTCAAAATTACTTATTAATTAATTATTAATTAATTGAGGAGCTGTGAAGAAATTCACACCTGTTTGATTACTGATCTCTCCTTCAGCACATGGTATGCAGTCAAAGCAGCAGACTGGCTTTCCTTTTTGCCTGGCCTTCCTGGAGCCTGGCAGACAGCTTTGACTGCACAATGATTCTGGTGCCTAATGACCACAGCAGAACAAGCAGTACAAATGTAGTCTGAACTCAATGGGAGTGCATATCACCATATATTCCAATGCATAAAGAAATATGCAACTTATTTCTTATGTCTTATTTATTTCTAAAATGTAGCCAGATCATTTACATTATACTCTACAGAATAACACACATTCTCACTATCAACGAGTTGCTTATTAGCATGCATATTACTAGGATATTGGCTGTTTATTAGTACTTATAAAGCACATATTAATGCTTTATTCTGCATGACCATATTCTACATCCCTTGATCCTACCCAATACTTAAACTTAACAGCTACCTCACTAACTATTAATAAGCAGTAGTTAGGGTTTTACTGAGGCAAGCGTCATAGTTAATAGTTAGTAAATAGTGAGAATTGGGCCCTAAACTAAAGTGTGTCCGAAATTTTATATATAAAGTTTTAGTACAAAATGAAATCAATAGTGCATTGCCATTTAAAGTTACAAAACTAGATTTTATTTAATTCAGCCATAAGCATTGGGAAGAGTTGAAGGCAAAACAAAATAAGTAAGCAGTATCTGGTGATGAGAGGGATGACACACACCTTCTCTCCTCTGTGCCACATAATTGCTGGCTCATCTATTATTAGGTCCATGTCATCTTCGAGGGAGGCATCATAGAACGAATTGGCTTTGAACGAAGTGTGGCAGTCAATTATTCATTGACCCATTTGTAAATATCGCCACTTGCTTCGTTACTGAATGAATGAATGACTTGATGAATCACTCATTAAGACAGTGACTTACCGCCACCTACTGGCGGTTTTAGTTTCATATTTAAAAGTATCACTTTGTTTTTACCATCATTCTCTATTGATCATTTTTTATTTATAGTGCCCTATTATGCTATTTGAAAGGTTCCTAATTCTGTTTAGGATGTCTTCTACAACAGGTTTACATGCATCAAAGGTCAAAAAAGGTCATTTTCTCATAATATACACTGTACATCACCTCATTTTTCAGTGATTCTCAAATAACTCGTCGGATGAATCAGTCTCTCTAAATCCCTCCTTTCCGCGAGCCTGCTCTGCTCAAATGGCCTGGTCTGTTGCGATTGGTCTACCACTTACAGCTCTGGAGCTTCCTAAAGCTCAGCGATTGTACACAATGTTAAGACAGTAACAATGCCGTCGATTTTACCATATCAATCCGAGCAAGAGTCCGATGATGAAATATTGGAAGAACTAGTTATTGAACCCAAACCTCCATCGCAAGGACATTTCTCAGTGATGCACTACTCAGTCTGACGTTCATCATGAGATGTTGCAACTGTAATTCCTCACTATCAGCATTAACAAGTGTGTCCATCTACCAACCGATGTGTATATTTCTAATTTATTGCGGTGCACATGTGGGAACTGTATTATTAACAGTATCAATAACAGTGCATACGTTAGCTGAGCACTAACGTGAATGACTGATGTAACGTTAAAGTTTGTAAAACAAATCTTGCTCCATCCTTTATCATTACTCAAAGTAGTAAGAACAAAACACAATCTGCATTAATGGACACAATTTTAGGTGCACCAACAGCTGATTAACAGAAGTATGTCAGTAAGACAGTAATAACGTGAGTTAGCCGGTTAGCCGGAGACATACACAATATAGCTAATACACAAAACTATGTATTTTGAACACTCTGTATAAAACACATCAATAATTAATCACACTTACAAGTTGTGATTCTGAGGAGCAAGTTGGTCCAAATAAAGCAGGTACTGTCCCATTTTAACCACTGATTCTTCACAGCCTCATCCTTTGGAAGTGAAAATAAACCCAACTTCCTTTCACAGCGCAGAGCATAGCATCTTGTTGACATGTTATCAACACTAATGAGCTACGTTTGAGAGGGGTTTCCGCGGGATTTCCACGCAGAATGTAGGCGGCATTATGCAAATGTATTAACTTGTGACATGTGAACTTTGTGGAAATGGGATTCTAATTACAAACGAATTGTTTAAGCGGTTCAGAGTCGACTCTTTCTTTTGAGAGATAACTTTATGATGCACTTTCAGCTTTACAACTTTGCAGACTGTTTACATTCATATACAGCTACATTACACACTGCATGAAATGTAATTTTAAAAAATCCATAATAGGGGCACTTTAAAACATTTATTTTATAAAGATATTTATAGTTAAAAAACGCTGATGGCACTGTCTAAACTGCAGTACGAGTCATTAAGCTGCCCACAAGGCTATTGCTCTGACATAACACATACTTTCTTCAGTTATTTATCTATGGGTCATTACATTTCTTAAGGATTTCTACTCGTTCTAAATCAGATAAAAATGAAATCGCACAGTAAGATTACATATATTTAAATGCATTAGTGAGCAATTGCTTGTGAATTATTCCTACCTGTCTGAGCAACATCTATACTAATAGTGAAGCTGTGTGTTAGAATTTAGTGTCTAAATTAGTCAGGGCTTGCCAACTCTTTAACCTGTTAACCCTCGTGCATAGAGATCACTACAGTGGAGAGCTATTTAAAAAGCATTTTCTTGCATATTCATGGGTTTAAATGGCATAGTTGCACATCAACCTCTACAGTGGACCCTAGGGAATCATCCTATACAAGTGGCAAGCCATTGTATGTCGATTTTTTTTTCTCCTCCAAACAATGATGGCCAATGGGCAGTCAGAAATGCCAAGTTGCCCTGTAATATCTATCCATTCTTTCTATCCTAAGAGACTTTTGCAGGTTAAAAAAATTAATAAATAAATAAATGTTGTAGCATCAAGCAATATAAGAGTTATGTTATAGTTAAATTTTCCAAGTATTGATTTGTAATCAGAACATGAGGACGTGAATCTGTTGTAGGATGATCGTATATGCTAAATTGCGTATATTGATATTATAGCACATTCAAAAATGAAGAGAGTCAAACTCAAGGACGATGGGACTTTTATTTTCCCAATTAAGGCCAAAGGCAAAGCAAAAATCCATTTAAAGACATAACAAATAACTAAACTTTTCTAAAAAGAAAACAAAACTAACGTGAGTCAAAAAAAAAAAAAAAAAAAGTAAACAAAAATAAACAACTTTCAAAATTACAATATACAAAATTGGCTTCTTACTAGCCAGTAACCAAGTCACTCAGGTGACCAAGACAAATTACAGACATCTGTTTGCTTTTTTCCTTTACAAAACACTAAACAGCCTTCTTAAATAGAATCAATTCCTGCCACTCAAATTGGCCTAAACCATTAACAATAATATCATGGGGGTACACAAATTCATAATATCTGAAAAATACTAATAAAATAGCTAAGTTACAAAATCTGAAGTTTTAAACCACATATAGTGAAACTTACAAATTTACCATCTTCAATATGCACATGATAGCAGCAAAAAAAAAAAAAAAACAACAACAATGATCAAATCCATAACACAAAAACTCCCTACAGGTAGCATTTATATAAGGTGCTCACTAGGGGCGTGCTCCCGTAGTGAGACCTACAAACAGTCAACCACGAAGAAGAGATGACGGCAAGACGATGCTAACATGTTAACAGCTTCATATGAAATAAATGAAACTTTGCAAAATGAAAACAGTTTGTAGAGTGGTTATTTGGACATATGGGAATATACACTTTAAATAAATGGCAGATGTAATTCTTAGATGTTTTTTAACATTTGTTCTCTCTGCAGCATGATCTATTTAATCGCATACAGAAGTTCCAAACAACAACCATTTTTATAATGTAGAAATTGATGACTCAGAAAAAATAAATCATTTTTACTAGAACCCATAATATTAATAGTCCATAGTCCAATGGCAGAAATGTCTGCCGTGACGGAGCGTAATCCGTTCCGTCACAGATTCCATCAAATATACGCAAAGTTCAACTTGTATGAAGTTCAATTGCATTTGCAATATTTTGCATTTATATTTTTTGTATACATTTTATAGTTGTCACATGATTTTATACAATTTTATTGATTGGCTTGTTAAATAGAAACAATATTGGAGAAAGACGCAGAGGAAGATGGCAGATGTCTCGCCGGTGGAGGCGGGGCTAGGCCTCGATGTCTTGGCAAACAGGCGGACCAAACGCTGGAAAACTGTCATAGAGGTCAGTCTGCTGTATATATACCTCTTATCTCGCTAACTGAGTTGATTAACTGAATGTGCTCCTCACATGATAATTAGGTTAATTAAAGAGAGAAAGAGTGGAAAGAGAGACCTGGGGCCTGATATATAAACATTGCGTAGGCACAAAATAGGCATTGAAATGTGCATACTCAATTTTCCATGTACATTTCAATGCCTTTTTTGTGCGTACACAATGTTTATACATCAGGCCCCAGGTCTCTCTTTCCACATCATTTCAGTTGCTTCCACCGGCTCACTTAGGACTGTTGAATTTATAATTTCTATGGCTTTCCATTGGTCTCTTGGTTGTTCAGGAAAAACTTGTATATCACCATTTTAACTATATTGGGATTTATAAAAAATAAACAGCATAAATATGTGCGCACTGTACGGGCACTCTAGACCATGCATGCGCACTCTTTTACTGGAGTGAGCGAAGTAATGAAGTAAACAGAATGATTTAAACTCTGGTTTCCATTTGAACATTTCCATTTCCACATTTAGATTAAATATGCCATTCTCCTTAATGGAGTTAAGCACTGAAATTACATGAAATCATTATCCAGAAGTTACAACACTTTTTTATATGAATTTAAATAAAAATATGTGTAGTGGATGCTCTGCTTTTGAACACTTTTCCTGTGGCATGCTGTGTTTAATCTTTTAACTACAGCAAGGATTGCTTGGTGCATAATATTTCCACTTTAAATTGTGTTCTAAATAGCAGAACTCATGTTTTGAGAAAATATTTCCACGCGAATAATTATCATTGATGTACACTTACTCAGTCTAAGCAGATGGCTTAGCAACATAATTTACTCTAAGCTCCATATATGGTTATTTCGGGGAGGAGACAGGGTGGAAATTCATGTACGCACAATCCTTCGCTGACTGGGTTTTATAATGGGAATTTTGTGCAGGTTCTGGCAAAATCTGGCTTTTATGCATATGCACACTTTTAGGATGAAATCTACGGAAAGTTTTATACATGAGGCCACTGATGTTTCCTTGGGGTTTGAGCATTAAACAATTGAGGGCAACTTGAGGACTTGGAGCAGAGTGCAACACTCTCCAATCCCCAGGATGAGGTGTTGAGAGGGGCCCCTAATCCAGTCAATATCTCCACCTGGCTTGAAAGGTGCATCTAACATCATTCCATCCTGCCCAACATGCCAGTGAGAGAGGCCTGCCTTAATGGAAAATACAACCAGGTCATGTTGGACTGGGGAAAGCCTTGATTCCCATAACATGCATAGGCAGAACCTGATTTACTAAGTGCAACATGTTCCTGGATCTATATCTTTGTTGATCCTAGAACAACATTCCAATCAACCAGTCAGATTTGAGGGACAAGTTTACAGTTTATTTCAAGTTTAGGCTTACATTCAGGGTTAGGTGCTTCTACATCAGTGTTACTCATCTATCATTTCTCTCTGGTTTTAGGGATCACTTATGGGTAGGGTTAGGTTTGGGGTAGGGATATAGTTAGGATTAAATAGGACAGGAATGTTGTTCCAGGATGCGTCTAGCTTGGCAAAATCAGGACATGCCATGCATACATACCTGGTTCCTGGACAGTGGAGGTGGGGTTCAGGATCTTCCAGCGCCAGTGGAAAGGACAGTCCAAGGGGACAAAATGGACAGAAGTGTCATGAAACATCAATCTGGGTCAGCCAACAGAAACACTGATGACCTCTTCTGTATGTTTTAGCCTCTCGCTAGGTCTGGAGAAAAAGGTTCCCAATCCACTGTTACTCTCTTATTCTCCTATAAAGCAATTAAACAAATTTTGAGGACTAGATCATTACCATGTTCTGTCTATGCCAGAACTAGGAGCTCTGGCTTAAACATTAAGGGGAGGTTTCCCGGGCAGAGATTAAGCCTAGTCCTAGACTAAAATGGCCTTTTTAAATCAGATTACCAGAAATCTGCTTTCTCTGCCATGGTTTTAAATAATGATAGACTTAGTCTAGTCCAGAGTTTAATAAGCTGATTTCCTGGAGGGATGATCTGAGCTACTCCAGGACTAAATTGAGGCTTAAAATAAACCTATCAGGAGGCAGGTTTAACTTCAGATTAATGTTGTGTTTCAAAGAAGACACTTGGATTACTTTGACTATGTCAATGAAGATCAATATACATATATGTGTGTGTATACCATGATTTTTATATATATGTGTCTTCTTTGAAACAACATTAATCCGAAGTTAAACCTGCCTCCTATAGGTTTAATTTAAGCCTCAGTTTAGTCCTAGAATAGCTCTAGTCTTCCTCCAGGAAATCATGGTCATCATATCTGGTATGTTCTCCAAAGGTTGCTGCCTCTCAATTATCCCTGTCAGTAATTCATCCAACTACTGGTTAGTATCTTTATTTGCAGGTCCTCCTCCAGTCTTAAACCTCTCTCTTTGAGTGTCAGCAGCAGTTTTTTATTTATTTATTTATTTATTTATTAAGGTTTATTTTTATATTCTTCCACAACATATGTATTGTATAACTACCTTAATGTAACAACCCACAGATTGCACAAAACAGTAAGGTAATAAAGCTGAAGGTTCTTACCTGAAGTTGTTGTATTGTTCTTGTAGATGTGTTCATTTGCATTGGATTCATTACAAATAGATTTCCAGGCATTCCTTTTCTTTGATTCCACAGCTGATGTGTGCAGTTTTTCTTTGTGTGCAGTTTTTGTCTTTGGTCCTCATACCGAGACGGGCCAGGACCCCCTGATTGTCGCAGACTCAGTCCGGCACGGTATGTACGATTTAAAGGCAGCTGAGCACTCCTTCGCCTCTTTGAATTTTCCGACCACCACCTCGACGGATGTGCTGAACAATTCAGAGGGCGAAACCGGGGCATCGAGAAGAAATGCCTTTTCTTTCTCCCCGATGCTCACCAAGTTCACCCACAGATGTCTATCTGTGGCCACCATCACTGCCATCGTACTCCTGACCGTGGCGGCAGTCTGTTTGGTGACCAAGAGAGCCAAATCTGTGGTGCGCCACAGCTCAGTGACCGCATCAGGGGAAAGACCCTGACCCTGGTCAGTCTTTCAGCAGGTCTGCTTGATAGGCTTGGATCACTGCCATTGTGTGCAGTGCAGCACCAGCCTGACCTGTTGTTGCGTATGCCCTGCCATTTAAACGTGATGTAGTCTCAAGTGCTGGGCTGGAGCTTTCAGTGTCGATGTCTCTCCTAGCGAGAAATAGCCGTACTCACACATCCCCTTCCTGGTTTGATGCCAGCAGAACACTAGCTGCTGGATCGGAAGATGTAAGGGACAGCACATCATCCTCCAGCAGCTCACTCTCGTCAGCTGCTGAGGGGCGCAAGAGATTTACACCTCTCTCAAACTCCTCAGCAAGCTCCATCTGAGATCCCCACGATCTCACGAGTCTCCTCTCCGCCTTAGCGTGAGCAGGACCTGAGCCACGGGGCACAGATGACTGTCCCTCTCCCCCTCGAGAAGAGGGATAGATGAGAGCGGAGCATTCTCACTGGAAAACGCTCACAGTGCACGCAAACGGACCCCTCAAGGACCGAGTGTGCATGCACCTCACCCAGACAGAAAACACACAATTCATGTGTGTCATCAGGTGTCAGAAACCTCGGACATGGATCGGCACACTTCTTGAAACGCTTGTTACTTGTCATTTTGTCGTTAAGAATGTAGAGATGACATGTTCTCTAGGTGCCCTTGGCTGTCGCTGGCCAATACAATTGTTGTGATTTTACAGTGCTTCAGCCATCAGTCACGCTGAGGCGTTCCCCATAGTGTCTCAGGATGCAGTGTCTCGTTCCCTGTTTTACTAGGGTTACAGCTGTAACCCGAGACGTTTTCTCTTGTTCGGTAAAGTTTTTTTTGTTTGTTTGTTTGTTTCTTCTGGCATAGTTTTCCTTGGATTTGCTTCTCAGTTTCATTAAATTTTACAGGAAAGCCTTGCAAGCAACCCTTGTGTGATGTATCTTTTTAAAAGAGTACAACTGAGATAGCATGTCTGTTTGAGTAACAACTCTTTTCTTTACTTCCGCAAAACTCGCGCCATGACATTTCCCAACATTCCTCAGCACTATTTAGCAATGGAGTCTCTATTGCTTCAAATGCAAACTACTCTCTAAGAAGTACATTTCATGGATTAAACAGTTCCAGTCCTCATCACGGATGTTTACAATGAACATTTAAAACCACAAGTACAGGCACCTATATTTGCTCCAGAGTATTAATCTAATGTCATTTCATTTCTTTATTGATGGTCACTGGTGACTTTAGTTGCTATCAACAGCAACTAAAGTCATCAGGATCTTAGTTCATTTGTTTGTAGAATGTTAGGAAGAGTTTAACAACAATTATGAAGAGTTAAAACAATTAGCAGTTACTTGAATGAAGTATAAATGTCATGTCCCAACAACTCATTATGAAGTTTCAGCTGTTATTGATACTGGTAGCTCAAAGTCAAATTTTGCGTAGTGGTCTGTAGTAACCATTGCATTAGAGAGGTGAGAAACAAACAAACAAACAAACAAAAAAATCCTGAATGGAAAACTTATTAGTGTCCAAGTTATACATATCAGATATTATTGAATTTAATTGTCAAGATAATTATCAAGATTCACAAGTTTGTGTGCCCATATAATATCATAAGTGGAAAACAGATTTGGCTTGTTGTCTGCTATAGAGGGGCTCAGAGAGGATATTCTACTTGAGCTCTGGTTGCCCCCCACAGGCAAAAATATACAAAAGGAGGAGAAGTGGAGGAGGAGGGCTGCCGAAAGAACTAACAAAGAGAAGTGGTAAGAGGCTGTTTTTATACATTGGTATTAATTAGAAGATTAGATGAGCGTACTGCTCTGAAAATTATGTTTAATAACTTCACTAATTTAAGTATAAAAACGTATGGGAGATATAATAAGCTTTAATGTCTTTTTTATCACATTAGAATGTGGGGGAGGTGTGCATTTCCATTAGCCCAAAGAAGTGATTATATTCACAGTCTCTTGGTACATTAAAGATTGACAGTAGGAGTTGCATATGCTATTGGCTTGTGTTTCCTCATGAATTAAGGCCATCCCTCAATCACAGATTGTTTATAAATTCTGTACACACCAGAATTATGTGTGTCAGTTATGGCACTACTTTATGCAACTCTCCTTACACTTTGGTTTCTGTTGTGCATTGGTGTGCAGAGTCAGTATAAAAACAAGGATAAGTGCATCTATCAGGGAGATGAGGATACATACACCTTTTACCAGGGGGGAGATGTGGTTTTGGGAGGGCTCTTTCCTTTGCATTTCAGTCCTATATCATTGGTTTCTTCTTTTAGGATTAAACCTAATTCAACTAAGTATAAATTGTGTGTTATGTTTCATGTTTCTTCTTATAGATGATGTGTGAAAGAATATAGTTGTTAAAATTGTTCTTAATCTCTCTGAACTTAAAGCAAATGCTTTAATTCATGAAGTGTCTATGAAATCTGTTGCAGCTTTACCCCTCGAGCACTGAGGTGGATGCAGACGATGATCTTTGCGGTGAGAGAAATTAACCAGCGGCAAGACCTTTTGCCAAACCTATCTCTAGGCTACCACATCAGGGACAGCGGTGCTGACATACCAGTATCTGTAAAGAGGTCTCTTCTCCTGGTCAATGGACAGCCAGAGAGGAGCAGTGGACAAAGCTGTGAAGACACACAAAAGCAGCCAAGCCCTGTAATTGTGGGAGAGGCATCATCAGGAATATCCATGGCTGTTCTGAGAAGTCTAAGCTCCTTCAAAATACCTTTAGTAAAACAAAATATATAAATATTATTTCATTAACAATAATATAATTTGTCTTGGTAATGAATATTGTGATGATGTATTGATGCATGATGCTGCTGTATTATTTAGATTAACTTATGCATAAAGTTGCATTTTTTTAAATCATTTATTATACATGAATATTGATCATTTTTGGTCCATATACAATATTATTATGGTGATATATAGATGTTGCCTTGTACTGTTATTGCACTGCTAATCTTACTGTTTTCAAATTTTAGGTGAGCTACTTTGCATCCTGTTCCTGTCTCAGTAACAAGAGAGAGTTTCCAGCATTCATGCGAACAATGCCAAGTGATCTATTTCAAATAAAAGCTTTGGTAAAACTTGTTCATTATTTTCAATGGACATGGGTCGGGGTGATCGGTGTGGATACAGACTATGCTCGGTTTGCCATCCAGCTCTTCCTGAAAGAGTCAGAAAGATTTAATATTTGTCCTGCTTATGTCCACCTTTATCCTGTTGCACTGACGCAAGATGCAGCGGAAGAACTTGTGAAGATTTTAAAATATTCTTCTGCCACAGTCATAATAAGCTTCACTGTGGACTCATATCTGCATGGTATCCTAAAAGAGTGCAGACGGCAAAATGTTACTCATCTTCAGTGGATTGCCAGTGAGGCCTGGGCCACATCAAAAGCCCTCTGGGAGGATTTTGGTGATCTGTTAAAGGGAACATTGGGGTTTGCCATACGGAGAGCTGATATCCCACATCTTGGCAGTTACCTCAGAAGAGTAAATGTTTCTGTTGCTCAGACCTCCCATTTTCTCTCTGAGTTTTGGGAAGAGACTTTCCATTGTCGGCTGAATGGGTCCTTAAACACCCATGTACATGGAGAAGGTGTACAGAACTGGCCACCCTGCAATGGCAGTGAGAGTCTGGATGATGTGTACACCCCTTATTCTGATGTGTCACAACTCAGAGTGTCCTACAACGTTTACAAGGCTGTGTATCTCATAGCACATGCACTACATGACATGAGCACATGTGTCCCAGGAAAGGGTCCCTTTCAGAACGGGACATGTGGGAGTCTGTATCAAATTCTGCCATGGCAGGTGTGTGTGTGTGTGTGTGTGTGTGTGTGTGTGTGTGTGTGTTTGTTACTTTCTATTTTACATTATCTGCCTATAATGTTTCTAATGAATTTTTAGACAGTGTGCAAGTATTAAAGCAATGGCTTAATTATACAAAAATATGGGGGGAAAATGTACATTTATGTATTTTAATGTGTTCATTACTTTGCATTATCCTTTTTCCCGACCTTCACCTAAGCTCCTGTACTACATGAAACGAACACATTTCACAACATTAGGGGAAGAGGTCAGATTTGATGACAATGGTGATCCGATTGCATCCTATGACCTGATGAACTGGCAAAAAGGGTCTGATGGCTCCCTTCAGCTAGTGAGGGTGGGATTCTATGATGCCTCACTCGAAGATGACAAGGACCTAGTAATAGATGAGCCAGCAATTATGTGGCACAGAGGAGAGAAGGTGTGTGCCATCCCTCTCATCACCTGACATTGTTTACTATGTTTGCTTTTCTTTCAGCTCTACTTAATGTTTATTGCTGAACTAAAAAGAATCCAGTTTCATAATTTTAAATGGAAGTGCACTGTTGATTTTTTATTGTTGTGGTACTAAACATTTTAATATAGAATACATGTGTAAACTTTCACTGTGTTATGTAGATCAAGGGTGTTCAGTCCTGCTCCTGGAGGACCACTGTCCTGCAGAGTTTAGCCTTAACTAATTAAACACACCTGAACCAGCTAATCAAGGGACCTGTCCCAGTATCCACACTTGCAGTTTTGGCCACTTGAGAATGCTTGTACGCAACAAGAAGTAAGTGTGCAAGACTGTCCAAGGTCTGATAAATGCCAAATATCAGTGCCCTTGCTGCACACTAAATCCACAATATCTCTAATACCGCTTTGATGCGAAGCGTATCCCATCATTTATCATGTTCAAGAACTTACATGCTCTGAAAATTGGAGATGTTGAGATAAAATAAATAAATAAATAAGATATTACATGTAATTTGGTAGTAAAATGTAAGGTGTTATGCATTTTTTGGAGCAGCGATGATAATATGCATTTGGAAAATGTTTGCAACTACTTTTTTTTACTTTATTAGAAGCACAACAGTTACTAAATTGTGTCTGATACATAGGGAATACTAAACAGAGAAGTTTATTTTAAAGTGCAAAGTATTTAAAATCAAAATTCACAAATGAAATGCTTTTTAAAAAAAAAAAAAATAAAAAAAACTTTTGCAACACTATAAACGTGTCCTTTTGGGTAATCAAAAGTCCTGCACAGTGCGGTCTTTATGCCACTTAAACACTTACAGAAAATACAGAAAATAAGTAATGAAAGTAGACAAGTGCTCAACTGCAAAGCAAGTAGTGGGACAGGACCAAGGTCTTCAGCCTCACTAGAAACCTCCAGGCTGTTGGAGCAGGTTGGAGTTGTACTCCACAGGAAGGTGGCCCTCCAGCAGCAGAATTTGACACCCCTGATTTAGATGATCCTGCAACATTTTAAGTTATTTAGATTATTGTGCACACAAAATTCTGCATGAATTAAGATTATCGGTCAGATATTTCCCTATGCAAAGAGTTAAGGAAATGCAGAGTTTTTCTACTGCTTCTTTTGCTGTGGTCATTAGGCACCAGAGTCATTGTGCAGTCAAAGCTGTCTGCCAGGCTCCAGGAAGGCCAGGCAAAAAGGAAAGCCAGTCTGCTGCTTTGACTGCATACCATGTGCTGAAGGAGAGATCAGTAATCAAACAGGTGTGAAGTTCTTCACAGTTCCTCACTTAATGGTATTCTGAGAAGAAGGGAAAATTAGTGTTTTATGCTGCCCCTTCCCTCCATTGTTTCCACAGACTCAAATGATTGCCTGACATGTTCAAAGGAAACATGGCCAAACCAAGCCCAAGACCAGTGCATTCCCAAAACATTAGAGTTTTTGTCCTTTCAGGAGCCTTTGGGAATAATTCTATGGTCAGTTTCAGCATTCGGGGCCTGTGCAGCATTAGCAGTGCTTGGTGTGTTTATAATGTACAGGAAAACACCAGTCATACGAGGAAACAATATGGAGTTAAGTTTCCTTCTCCTCCTTTTCCTCTGCACATGCTTTCTGATTGGCCTGACATTTATAGGGAAGCCCACTGACTGGTTATGCCGGACTCGGTATCCAGCCTTTGGAATCAGCTTTACTCTCTGTATTTCATGCATCTTGGCAAAAACTGTAGTAGTTTTAATGGCATTCAGGGCCACCCTCCCTGGCAGTAATGTCATGAAGTGGTTTGGCCCTGCTAAACAAAGATCAAGTGTTATCCTCTGTACTTTTGTGCAAGGACTTATTTGCATCATATGGTTAACAACTAAGCCTCCTGTTGCTGCATATAATACCAAGTTCATGAGTGCAACAATAACTGTTGAATGTGCTGTAGGATCTGAAATTGGATTTTGGTGTGTGCTAGGATACATTGGCCTCCTAGCTTCTTTGTGCTTCTTATTAGCATTTTTGGCCAGAAAACTACCAGACAATTTTAATGAGGCTAAATTCATCACATTTAGCATGCTTATATTTTTTGCTGTGTGGATAACCTTCATTCCAGTTTATGTGAGCTCTCGTGGAAAGTATATGGTTGCTGTCCATGTCTTTGCTATTCTAGCCTCTGCCTTTGGTCTCTTGCTGTGTATATTTGCTCCTAAGTGTTATATTGTACTTCTGAAACCTGAGAGAAATGACAAAAAGCATATGATGAAAAAATAGATTTTTTTTTTTTTTTTCCCCCCAAGTCTAGTTCATCATGTTACAGGATTAATGCTTACAGGCTGAACGTATGTGTGCAAAATTCACTCATGCCACGCTCTTACTTACAGGGTTAGTCCACAATTGATCCTCAGCAAATAGATTAATATAACCCATATAAGTTGAACAGTTATTAAACCTTGCTATTAAAGTACTCTTGTTCCTGTTGTTATTTTTTCTAAAAGATTTGTAATTTCAAGATTTACATTTTAGTAGAAGGACAGTCAACATTATCTCCACATCAAATGCATAGAATGCAGATTGAAGACACTGAAAGAACTGTAATTTCATTTAATTGTGCTAAGAATTGTACTAACATGCTCCGGAGTATATTTTATTCTGGGTAAGAGATCACAAACCCAAACTGGACCTCAGCTGTAAGGGAAAGTGACATTTCTACCAGAAAGACTCGGGAGGCAAGATAACGAAACAATGATATTTATTGCCAATCAGCAAGCAAAATATAATAAGATAAGGTTCTTTGGCGTATGCCCCGTCCGTAGCTCACATACTGACGGTTGCGGACTTTGCATTTCCTGCCTGAAGCTGAAGGCAGGGGCGTAGCCGACCCCCCGGAAGTATGGACAGGGACCATCCTGGTGGTGGTGGGGAGGATGGAGGTGAAGGTTGGCGTCAGCATCTGCGAACTCAACCGTGTAAGTACCGATCGTTTATACTCCAAGTGTTAGATAGTGATTGGTTAGATCTGAACTAACAGGTGACGTAACATTTGAGTCTTCCCGGCAGAACTTGCGCTAGATCTTCATATCTGATGCAATAAAGTCACTCTGCCTGTATCTCTTGCTCCAAATTAAAGCAGTTCACAGTGAAAGCATTTTAGTGACAAAATTGCCTAGCTTTTACTGCTATTTATTAGGGCCCGAGCACCGATGGATTACCCTATTGTAATTGCTCAGTCAATTATTCTTATTCTCTGAAATGAATCGCATTTTTGAGGGCCTAAACATGCTCGAAAACTCATGAAACTTTGCACACGCGTCAGAAGTGGTGAAAATTTACGTCAGATATGGGTGTCAGAATTAGGTGTGGCAAAATGGCTCGATAGTGCCACCTACAAAATTTCAATTAAGCGCCCTTCGTGCTACGTTTCACGTACAGTTATGAAATTCGGTAGACAGATGTAACAGCCCAATACCTACAAAAAAGCCCAGGGTGCAAAATCTGTAAACCTAACAGGAAGTGAGATATTTTGAATTTTCTCTGCAAAATTTTGGCAGTTTTTGCCATTTCCACACGTTGTACTTTAACAAACTCCTCCAAGAGCTTGAATCAGATCAACATCATATTTGGTCAGTCTAATCTAAAGGCCTTTGACACCTTAAATTGCGAAGATCTAGAGTTTTCGCTGAAAGGCGTGTCCGTGGCGGCCTGACAAACTTCGATGTTTCGCCATGAAACAGGAAGTTGTTGTAACTTGGGTATACAATGTCCGGTCTGCCCCAAACTTCACATGTTTTATTAGAGTCCTGGCCTGAAGACATCTACATGCCAATATTCAGTTACAGTCATAGCGCCACCTGCCGGCAACAGGAAATTACATGTTTTACACTGTGATTAAGTCCTCATAGAGATTCAAACAGAACCACATCAAATATGGTCAGTCTAATCTTAAGGCTTTAGCCATGTTAAATTGCAAAAATCTTGAGTTTTCGTTGGAGGACGTGTCCGTGGCGGCCTGACAAAGTCTGATGTTTCGCCATGAAAGAGGAAGCTGTTGTAACTTAGGCATACAATGTCCGATCTGCCCCAAACTTCACATGTGTGATAAGAGTCCTGGCATAAAGACATCTATATGCCAATATTCAGTTAGTCATAGCGCCACCTGCTGGCAACAGGAAATGGCATGCTTTACACTTTAATTCACTCCCAGAAACACATTTCCATATGCCACAAAGTACCAAACATACTAGAAACATGTTAAATCATGAAACACTTGGCTAAGTGCTAATGTATGCAATTAACGCCACAAAACAGGAAGTTGTAGTAACATAACAATGTCCGATCTGCTACAAACTTCACATGGTTGATAATAGTCCTGGTCTGAAGACATCTACATGGCAATATTCAGTTACGATCAAAGCGCCACCTGTTGGCAGCAGGAAGTGTGGCACTTTGAAATGACTTGGCCATAATTATCCTGTATTCACTTGCTTACATGCATGTCGCCCACTATTCACTGTTTTCCTGATGCCAACGGGTGGCGGTGAGCCTGGGTGCGAGGGCCCTTTCATCGCTGCTTGCAGATTTAATTATTATTATATTTATTTTATTTTTATTTATAAGCATTTATATTTATACAATATATTTAGTATTTATACAATATTTTAGATCAGATTTTAATCAGATACACAAATAATCGGGTTTGGTCTAGGGTTGTAGCGGCATACTGGTATAACGTACACTATATGACTGTATTAAAACATACTATGGCTGTCCTCGACTAAAGATTTTTCTGGTCGACTAGTAGTTGTTCATTTTAAGCGATTAGTCAACTAATTGCATGTTTATTATTAAACCATAAGGTGCGGTTTGAAGATGAGATCCCATTAACTTCTGCATCCAGTGGTGACAGTGAGGTGGATTTTTTATCTGATCACGCAAGCGACACAGAACATCATCTAAGGATGTCAGGCCAATATCAACTTCGCAGAAGACCACTCGACGTGGAGGTAAGAGGAAACACTCGACAACCAGCTCAGAAGAGGGGAATCCGCCCAAAGACAATCTAATCTTCAATCTTACAGACCAAGAACTACATCCACAAGAAGTAAGTCTTCTAAATAAGGGCTTAAGCTTTGTTCCATCTAAAGGTACAGATCCTTTTGTCACCAAGATTGAACTGCTTAAGTTTTTCCGGACATTAAGACTGAAATGCTTCTATAAAAATGCTAAAGAAGACTAACAAAATGTACATATTTACAATGGTTGAGCTAAATTTAAGCCTACAAGCACTTTTTGTCCATCTGTATCTAATTCATCTATTGATACATACTGCAGGTTAGTTGAAAGGGATGTGACTAATTTATTTGAGCAGTCATCTTCATCTCAGAACCAAAAGTCAAATTTGACAAAGAGGCTCTTGATGGAAAAAGAGGCTCTTGATACACTGTGCAGAAATAAAGACATTGTAATCAAACCTGCAGATAAAGGAGGTCGTTTGGTGGTTATGCCCCGAGCCCTCTATAATCAGGAGGCTCTTCGTCAATTAGAAAATCCCACCTACTTACCATCAGATCCAACTGCTCAGTTTTAAAGGTTAGATTGAGACATTTTCTTCAGGAAGCACATGCTCATCTATTGATTTCTGATAAAGAGATGCAATATTTGGTCAATCGTTCTCCAAGTAGGCCAGTTTTCTACATTCTACCCAAGGTACACAAGAGCTTGGTTAATCCACCAGGATGGCCCATAGTAGCAGGAAATAATAGTCTTACTGAAGTCAAGTCAAGTCAAGTCACCTTTATTTATATAACGCTTTTTACAATGCAGATTGTGTCAAAGCAGCTTATAACAGGGAAATAATTTTGGCTGCACAGCAGCTCTAGAAGAAAATGGTGTCATTGTCCAGCTTAAGTAAATTCAGTATTGATTCATTGCGTTGTAAAAATCATTAGTTATTAATTTAGTTAATTTATCTATATAGCAGCTCTGGAGAAAACAGTGATGTCATCATCCAGCTCACTTCAGTTTGCATAGAATGGTGTCAGTGCAGGCAGATCAAAAACACTGTTGAATATCAAGTGTCCCCAACTAAGCAAGCCATAAGCAACAGCGGCAAGGAACCCAAACTCCATCAGGTGACAAAAATGGAGAGAAAAAAAAAAAAAAAAAACCTTGGGAGAAACCAGGCTCAGTTGGGGGGCCAGTTCTCCTTTGGCCAACAACGAACAGTGCATGATTATCAGGGGTGTGACGAGACAGGTAGCTCACGAGACGAGACGAGACACGAGATTGAGTTCACGAGAACGAGACGAGATTTTTACACAGTATTTTTAAGAAATCCTCAAAGATGAAATACATGACTAGAAAAATAATCTGCAGGTGTATTTGAAATGTTTTAGCTAATCATCTTGTAATGAATGTCATTTCAGTTCTACTATCTGAGTATGAATTATCATATGCAGTAAAAGACAACAATACTCAAGCACTGTAAAAGGTTTTGCCACAAACTCAACTGACTGGCTTCTCTCCTGTATGAATTCATATCTCTCTAGTCTCTTTAGACCTTACATGATTTATGAGCTTCTACAACTTTTGACCTCCTAACTGAACTCCTTTCCACAAATTGATCATAGAAATAAAAACAGTATAAATAAAAATGGAAAAACTTTACAATATGGTCTCATTTATTAACATTAGTTCAACATCAACTAACAATGAGCAATATATTTGCTACAGTATTTATTAATCTATCTTTGTTAATGTTAGTTCACAAAAATAGTCATTCATTGTTAGTTCATGATAGTTTGCAGTGCATTAACTAATGTTAACAAATACAACTTTTGGTTTTAATAATGTATTAGTAAATGTTGAAATTAACAACTAAGACTGATAAATGGTGAAGTTATTGTTCTTCCTTAGTTCATGTAACTAAAGTTAACTAATGTTAACTAATGAAACCTTATTGAAAAGTGTTACCATAAAAATAAATAAGTTTTCTTTTAGTCTTATTAATTGCAAACAATAATTGCAACCATCATCAAAGCACTCTCTCAATATTTAAAGTGCAAATAAGACCACATTTTTCTTCAAGCATGATACAGCAAGAGATGGTTACAACTACACAGCCCAGCCTAAAATAGCTTTCATATTGGGAGATATTTGCATGCATCAGGGAGCTGCTTTCTAAATGCACGGTGTTGAAATCGCATTTGAATACGCGCTCGCGTGTAGCCCATTTTAATCTCGCGAGATCCCGTGACACGAGATCTCGTCACACCCCTAATGATTATGATTCAAGCAGCATTACAGGTCAGAAGTCAGATTGGGATCGTAACAGTCAAAATATTTAATCCAGTTCCATCTGGTTGAAGATCAGATTCATTACACTGGAATGGAAACGGTTTTGTTAAGGATCTGTGCCACTGAATGTCGTGTCGATGAGGCCTTCAAAGGGGATAGTTGATACAATCTTGCTGACATTTCAGGGATGCATTGTGGTCGTATAGGCGCAGGTCCTCCATCTGATCTGGATACGGCCCGGATCCGGCTGACTTTGGTAAACCTCGGGATAAACAGAGAGACTAATATTAGCGTAGATGCTATTCTTCTTATGATGTAACGAGTACATCTGGTGTTATAGGAAGTGTTCCCAGTTCTGGCTGACCTAATTTATGCAGCCTAACAATCCTTTAACGGATGTAAAATATAAATTGATAATGTGTTATGTGTATGCCAGGTTAAAAAGATGCGTTTTTAGTCTAGATTTAAACTGACAGAGTGTGTCTGCTTCCCAAACAATGCTAGGAAGACTGTTCCAAAGCTTAGGTGCCAAATAGGAAAAGGATCTACCACCTGCGGTTGATTTTGATATTCTAGGTATTATCAACTGGCCAGAATTCTGAGATCGCAGTAGACGTGTAGGACTATAATGTGTTAAGAGCTCGCTGAAGTACTGGGGAGCTAAACCATTTAGTCCATTTAAATATTTTCCCCCAGTTTCACAGACAAGGCTTAAGCCTAGTCCCAGACTAATATGCATGTTTGAGCTGTTTTAACGGAAAGCAACTTGCACTGACATATCTTAAAATATTAATTGTTTTGTGTCAAGATGCACACCAGTAATGTTTTTTTTTTTTTCTCCGTAAGGCATGTTTATAAAAGCTACTTAAATATCCTAATTTAACTAAGGCCTAATCCTGATTTAATCTAAGCCCTGTCTGTGAAACCAGGCCTTAATTATCCAGTCCTAACCTGGATATTGTTGTCATCTGCCATTTTGTCTAAGAATTGTATAATAAAGGTCCTGTATGTTTGGGTCATTTTAAACTGCCAAAAGTATGTTTTGTGTCTGTAAAAGTTATGTAATAATACTTATAAAACCATTCAATAAGTGCCATAACTGAGAATATAACTTTAACTTTAGAACAGGGGGTCAAATGGTCTTTATTAGTACTGTATTAATGTCAGTTTAGCCTTAATTATTGGCTTATTCTGGTCAATAAACTGGAATATCACTCTATAAGTGTCATAATTAATGAGGAAATAACTTTCACTTTAGCAATTTATTACTGTAAAACCAGCACTAATTAAACAGTTATAGCTTCATATTTTTTTCAGTTAACTTAACAGATGGTGAATCACTGAAATGTAACTAATTGCATCACTACACAAAAATAATATATGGCTTATTAGATTGTAAATAATGGCTAAAAGGTGTTTACTGTACATTCAGTTAATCGTTCATTACTTGCTTATTTATCGCATGTGGATCCTTCAATGGCTAATATGCCCTTACTATATGTTAAGTTAATCATTAATTACTAGTGTGTTAGTGCTTAACTAATGAATCATTGTGAACAAGTTAATCATTAATTACTAGTTTATTTGGCTTAACTAATGCATAATTCTGGACCCTTAAAATAAAGTGTTACCGAAATGAGAAATACCAAATAAATTGTACAAAATAACCAAATGTATATAAAAAACATTGCATATACTTCACTTTTTAAATTAATAATAATAATAATTTTTGTTAATAATATAGCGCTTTACATATAGAAGGGGGGAATGTCCTCAATCACCATCTGTCACGGAACAGAAGAATGCAAACACAGGTAATATCCAGAGTTTGAACACAAGGTGAGTAACTCAATAGCAGATCAATACAGTGATACTGGCAGTGTGGTGACAGTGCTTATCTGTTGCAGGCTGAGTGAAGTGAAGATTGGTGAACAGAAAGGCTGGAACACACTCTGAGGTTGCAGGCTGAAGAAGGACTCTGAAGACTTTGACAGTTCGAGACAGGATTATCAGGTAAGTATCCACAGGTAGGTAGTCGGGTAAGTGTTCAGTGTTGAACGACGAGACCAGACGCTGTTGACTGTTGTGAATGGGTTGATGTAGTGGCTGTGCAGGTTGTGCTGATCAGTAGACAGGTGATTGGGAGTGTGTGTAGGAATCTGGTGCTGAGGGTGTGGCTGACTCTGTTACATCACCAATGTGCGGCATGAATTTGTGTCAAGTTTTTGACATTTTCACATGTGAGTTCCAAATGAAATATAGTAGCACAAGATGAAATGGAATGTTAATAAAGCTTTTTAATGTTTTTTGAAACATTAAGACCTTTTCACTACTTTTCAGATAGTGAAAATGCATTTGAATGTATGTGCGGTTTCAGACAATCTGGCGTAAAGACGACAACGATCCCTGTTCACAAGGATCCTCAAAAATTAGGGGAGACCGGGGGCAATTGTAACAAATTTTGGTCATGTCGTCATTATTCAAAAACCTTTTGAAATATTTGGATACAATTTTTATGTCAGTAACTTGTATCTGTGTTCTACCAGTTAATAATGTCTAATTGTAACGCAGTGTTACAATTGCCCCCGACTGTACCACCCCATGACAAGCTACCCTGCTAGCTAAAAGCAACGAAGCTAATGTTTGACAAATATATCAAATGTTAGACAACAGAATGGTCATCAAAACAAGACAGATTTAAATTCATAGACATTAATGGTTAAGACAGTATGAGGAAAATACTGTAGATGAAACAAATTACTTTTATACCTCAAAAATGAGTCTTTGCAGAAAAACTTTACCAAGTATGACTCAGCAGCTTGTCCTTTGGCATGCAGACAGGGATCTCCACAAAGCACGTGCAAAATGATTTTCATGGTTCTGTCTCATTTCTGATTGGTGTAATTTGAGATGTTACAATTGCCCCCTGTTACAATTTTTTCATTTTCAGGCCCCCTAAACGCCGTTGTGATGTAAATGAACGGCCAACACGCAAAAAAAGTTTTCCATTTTTAGTTGAAAATAGTGTTGTGTAAACGGCCCCACAGACAGTGCACATGTAGGGAAATGAGTTCTCTTTCACTGTTTATTGTGCTTCAACGGTTTAAAATCACTTGTTTTTAAACAGCAGTGGTTAAAAAGCACATACAGATGGTAAGCTTTCATAACGGTGCAGCACAGCAACGTCATGTGAGTGTAACGGCGATAGAGACAATATTCCAAAATCTCTACCAGTTAATAATGTCTACCAGTATATCGCCCACCCCTACTGTGGCATTTTTAATTGATGCACAAATTGATTTTTTTTTTTTTTTTTTTTATCATTACTGTGAACAAGTAGCCCTATTATATTGTTTGTTTGATGTTAAATAAATGTAATAAGAAAGCAAACAAACCAAACTCTGACTACAAACGGACTCAGGACTCCACCAAAAGCTCTAGTATGAAAGCACCCTTACAGTGCATTCAACGTATTATTTTAAAGAGCTCAATGATCCAGGCTTAGCTGTTCTCGATCAAACAGTACATTGATCCAGTACTTGATCCAGTCGCAACAGATCATCAGTAAACTAATATAAAATACAGAGCATAATTTAGAGAAACAATGCTTTAGTAAATATTATGTTGGTGTAACTACTACTCACTATTTTAAATTGCTTGATTAATTTAGTTTATATTTTTGCCCATTCCCATGAAAAGGTTTATCCATGTAACTAGTGTAACCATAACAACAAGGAAAAGACTGTTACAGACTCTGTCACGTTCTGTTTGTTTTCATGTCACATGATCTCCTTTGTTCTGTTTTCCCGCCATCATCAGTCACCATGGACACTAACTTGATTGTCACAGCTGTTTGTCATTTTGGTTAGTCGCTCCATGTATTTAAGTTCCTGTTTCTCCTATGTTCATTGTCCGGTCTCGTTTTTCATGAGTTGTGTTGCGTGCCTTCCTGTACCTGTTGGATTTACCTGGTAAAGACTTATCTTACCTCCTATCTCCTTTATTCTGTGTTTCCTGCGCAAGCAATCCGTAACAGAAGACCGGACCAAATAAAAGTGATTGTAAGCGTCTCGCTTATAGAAGTTTTTTTGCCAGTTTCGTGTTCAGTGTTTTGTTTTCCGTTTTGTTATCACCCTGTTGGCACTATGGACATTGCACCAGTTTTACTAATGTGCCTTGAACAGGGAACTCGCTCCCTCGAGGAACATTTAAGGGATTATTTGTTCCTAGCCCCTCTCACCACCTTCCCGGATGACATCCTGTGTTCGTTCCTGGTCGCCAGACTCAACAGCTCCACAAGAGCACAGTTATCCGGGAGGGGTCCTCGGGGGAGCTTCCAGGAATTCGTGGAGTGGGTGCTGGCGTCTTGTGGATCGCCTCTTACCGTCGGACCTGTCGACGATGACGCCAGCCTCACTCACGACCCAGTGCACAACCAAGACCACCCAGACGGCGAGGATTTACAGCTTGAGCCCACCGCAGGCCACGTGAGGGACTCCACCGCAATGTTTGAGCCAGCGCCTGTTGGAGCGACCGAGTCTGACCAGGTGTGCGAGCCGACTGTTACATCCACCGCCGAGGGAGTTCTAGTGGACATCGAGGGCATGGAAGTGAGCCCTACCCACCCTCCAGCCACTGAGAGTGAGTTTTTGGATGTTGCATGGGACCAATGTCATTTTGGAGATATTAAACCCTTTGATCTATTATCGGAATCTGTCTATCATGTCCCCAGTTCTCTGTCCCCACCCATCCTCCCTCTCCCACCACCACTCCAAAATGACTTTGAGACCGTTTCTTTTCATGAGGATATCTGTTTTAACCTTCAAGACACCCTTCAGTCCCCAACCAGTTCTGCTACCCTGTCTTCGCTGTCCCCCATCAGCCCCTCTGTTCCACCTCTGCCTCCTCTCAGTGGCGCGGTTACAACGTTGGACTGCTGGGAGTCATCTCCTCCAGGGCTTCGGGAGTCCGTGGCTCCGCCTCCAACCTCTGCATGCTCCACTCCACTTCGACCCGACGTCCTGACTCCCACGCCTGCGCTCCTTCCACCCTCGGTGTCAGCAGTGACCATCGGACCTTCGGCTTCGCTGGACTCCCTCGGTACGTCGGCTCCGCTTCGGTCAGACTCCACTCAACCTACGCCACGGACTTACGGGCCGTTCGCTGCCCTCCGGCCCTCCACCCCTTCGGCTGCGGCTAGCTCCGCCCTCCCTCAGGCTCCACCTCCGCCCTCGGTCGCTCCAGCTCAACCTTAGCCCTCCGGATCCCTGCTTCCACCTCGGGCGGCGTCGCTGCGGCTCCGTCGCGGTCGTCGAGGTCATCAGTGTCCTGTCGCAGCATTGGCTCTCTGGCTACGCGGTGGACTCCACATCCCACGTCGACATCGCCTCCTGCCATCACCATGACGTCATCCAGCTGTCTTCCACCATGGCTCCTCCCTCCAGCGACGCCGCCGTGGAGCGCAGCCCTGGTTGTGCACTGGGGTACCATCAACCCGTCCCTGTTCAAGGCCATCCACCAGACTTCACCTCCTTCTGCACCACCCTGGACTCCTTTATTCTGCCTCCTCCCGGTGAGCCGTCTGCCTCCTGAACCACCTCCTACATCGTCATCTGCATCCCTTCTTCATCTTCCCCTCGCTCTACGACGCGAGGACGCGCCTTTCCGGGAGGGGGAGTAATGTTACAGACTCTGTCACGTTCTGTTTGTTTTCATGTCACATGATCTCCTTTGTTCTGTTTTCCCGCCATCATCAGTCACCATGGACACTAACTTGATTGTCACAGCTGTTTGTCATTTTGGTTAGTCGCTCCATGTATTTAAGTTCCTGTTTCTCCTATGTTCATTGTCCGGTCTCGTTTTTCATGAGTTGTGTTGCGTGCCTTCCTGTACCTGTTGGATTTACCTGGTAAAGACTTATCTTGCCTCCTATCTCCTTTGTTCTGTGTTTCCTGCGCAAGCAATCCGTAACAAAGACTGCCCTGTGATCTATTATTCTGTGAAAGTAAGAGGCACTATGGGATTTTAAGTCATAGTTGTATATAGTAAGCAGACTTAAATTTTCTAGAATATGAAATGTACATATAATCGTACACTGTAAGAATATAATAGCAGTGTCAAAGATATAACATACAAAGACATTTTTTATTACCACATAATTTCCACATTTACAGTGTTTATGTGCAGTAAAAATTATATATCTGAATTTTTACATTTCTGAATTTTCTTCCATCTGCGTTGTGTGCATTTGTTGGTGAAGATAATGACAAGTCTAACTGAAAGTGAATGTTGAAAGTCAAATATAAATAATACCAACAACAAAGTGGATATAAAAAAGCTAATTTTATTTACTGGATAACTTGTATAGGTCCTTTAAGCTGAGGAAAAAAATGTCGGCTATTACTGCATTTTTTTACTGTACTGTATTATTACAAATGTTTAACTTTTTGTTGTTGTTATTTTTTCATCATATGCTTTTTGTCATTTTTCTCAGGTTTCAGAAGTACAATATAACATTTAGGAGCAAATATACACAGCAAGAGACCAAAGGCAGAGGCTAGAATAGCAAAGACATGGACAGCAACCATATACTTTCCACGAGAGCTCACATAAACTGGAATGAAGGTTATCCACACAGCAAAAAATATAAGCATGCTGAATGTGATGAATTTAGCCTCATTAAAGTTATCTGGTAGTTTTCTGGCCAAAAATGCCATTAAGAAACACAAGCAAGCTAGGAGGCCAATATATCCTAACACACACCAAAATCCAATTTCAGATCCTACAGCACATTCAACAATAATAGCTGCACTCATGAACTTGGTGTTATATGCAGCAACAGGAGGCTTAGTTCTTAAACAATTGATGCAAATAAGTGCTTGCACACAAGTGCACAAGATTACACTTGATCTTTGTTTAGCAGGGCCAAACCACTTCATGACATTACTGCCAGGGAGGGTGGCCCTGAATGCCATTAAAACTACTACAGTTTTTGCCAAGATGCATGAAATACAGAGAGTAAAGCTGATTCCAAAGGCTGGATAGCGAATCCGGCATAACCAGTCAGTGGGCTTCCCTATAAATGTTAGGCCAATCAGAAAGCATGTGCAGAGGAACAAGAGGAGAAGGAAACTTAACTCCATATTGTTTCCTCGTATGACTGGTGTTTTCCTGTACATTATAAACACACCAAGCACTGCTAATGCTGCACAAGCCCCGAATGCTGAAAATGCCCATAGGATTATTCCCAAGGCCTCCTGAAAGGATAAAAATTCTAATGTTTTTGGAATGCACTGGTCTCGGGCTTGGTTTGGCCATGTTTCCTTTGAACATGTCAGGCAATCATTTGAGTCTGTGGAAAAATTAGTGAAAAGGGGAAGCATAAAATGTTTATTTATTTATTTATTTATTTATTTTACATTAATTTATTGATTGATTAAGTTCTATATTTTGTATTATTATTGTTGTTATTATTGTTATTCAAAATTACTTATTAATGAATTATTAATTAATTGAGGAGCTGTGAAGAAATTCACACCTGTTTGATTACTGATCTCTCCTTCAGCACATGGTATGCAGTCAAAGCAGCAAAATGGCTTTCCTTTTTGCCTGGCCTTCCTGGAGCCTGGCAGACAGCTTTGACTGCACAATGATTCTGGTGCCTAATGACCACAGCAGAACAAGCAGTACAAATGTAGTCTGAACTCAAGGGGAGTGCATATCACTATATATTATAACTTAAAAATCCAAAATGTAGCCAGATCATTTACATTATATTCTACAGAATAACACACATTCTCACTATTAACGAGTTGCTTATTAGCATGCATATTACTAGGATATTGGCTGTTTATTAGTACTTATAAAGCACATATTAATGCTTTATTCTGCATGACCATATTCTACATCCCTTGATCCTACCCAATACTTAAACTTAACAGCTACCTCACTAACTATTAATAAGCAGTAGTTAGGGTTTTACTGAGGCAAGCGTCATAGTTAATAGTTAGTAAATAGTGAGAATTGGGCCCTAAACTAAAGTGTGTCCGAAATTTTATATATAAAGTTTTAGTACAAAATGAAATCAATAGTGCATTGCCATTTAAAGTTACAAAACTAGATTTTATTTAATTCAGCCATAAGCATTGGGAAGAGTTGAAGGCAAAACAAAATAAGTAAGCAGTATCTGGTGATGAGAGGGATGACACACAACTTCTCTCCTCTGTGCCACATAATTGCTGGCTCATCTATTATTAGGTCCATGTCATCTTCGAGGGAGATTTGAACGAATTGGCTTTGAACGAAGTGTGGCAGTCAATTATTCATTGACCCATTTGTAAATATCGCCACTTGCTTCGTTACTGAATGAATGAATGACTTGATGAATCACTCATTAAGACAGTGACTTACCGCCACCTACTGGCGGTTTTAGTTTCATATTTAAAAGTATCACTTTGTTTTTACCATCATTCTCTATTGATCATTTTTTATTTATAGTGCCCTATTATGCTATTTGAAAGGTTCCTAATTCTGTTTAGGATGTCTTCTACAACAGGTTTACATGCATCAAAGGTCAAAAAAGGTCATTTTCTCATAATATACACTGTACATCACCTCATTTTTCAGTGATTCTCAAATAACTCGTCGGATGAATCAGTCTCTCTAAGTCCCTCCTTTCTGCGAGCCTGCTCTGCTCAAATGGCCTGGTCTGTAGCGATTGGTCTACCACTTACAGCTCTGGAGCTTCCTAAAGCTCAGCGATTGTACACAATGTTAAGACAGTAACAATGCCGTCGATTTTACCATATCAATCCGAGCAAGAGTCCGATGATGAAATATTGGAAGAACTAGTTATTGAACCCAAACCTCCATCGCAAGGACATTTCTCAGTGATGCACTACTCAGTCTGACGTTCATCATGAGATGTTGCAACTGTAATTCCTCACTATCAGCATTAACAAGTGTGTCCATCTACCAACCGATGTGTATATTTCTAATTTATTGCGGTGCACATGTGGGAACTGTATTATTAACAGTATCAATAACAGTGCATACGTTAGCTGAGCACTAACGTGAATGACTGATGTAACGTTAAAGTTTGTAAAACAAATCTTGCTCCATCCTTTATCATTACTCAAAGTAGTAAGAACAAAACACAATCTGCATTAATGGACACAATTTTAGGTAATAGTGCACCAACAGCTGATTAACAGAAGTATGTCAGTAAGACAGTAATAACGTGAGTTAGCCGGTTAGCCGGAGACATACACAATATAGCTAATACACAAAACTATGTATTTTGAACACTCTGTATAAAACACATCAATAATTAATCACACTTACAAGTTGTGATTCTGAGGAGCAAGTTGGTCCAAATAAAGCAGGTACTGTCCCATTTTAACCACTGATTCTTCACAGCCTCATCCTTTGGAAGTGAAAATAAACCCAACTTCCTTTCACAGCGCAGAGCATAGCATCTTGTTGACATGTTATCAACACTAATGAGCTACGTTTGAGAGGGGTTTCCGCGGGATTTCCACGCAGAATGTAGGCGGCATTATGCAAATGTATTAACTTGTGACATGTGAACTTTGTGGAAATGGAATTGTGATTACAAACGAATTGTTTAAGCGGTTCAGAGTCGACTCTTTCTTTTGAGAGATAACATTATGATGCACTTTCAGCTTTACAACTTTGCAGACTGTTTACATTCACATACAGCTACATTACACACTGCATGAAATGTAATTTTAAAAAATCCATAATAGGGGCACTTTAAAACATTTATTTTATAAAGATATTTATAGTTAAAAAACGCTGATGGCACTGTCTAAACTGCAGCACGAGTCATTAAGCTGCCCACAAGGCTATTGCTCTGACATAACACATACTTTCTTCAGTTATTTGTCTATGGGTCATTACATTTCTTAAGGATTTCTACTCGTTCTAAATCAGATAAAAATGAAATCGCACAGTAAGATTACATATATTTAAATGCATCAGTGAGCAATTGCTTGTGAATTATTCCTACCTGTCTGAGCAACATCTATACTAATAGTGAAGCTGTGGGTTTAGATTACTTTAAAACAGAAAGAAATATCTGTCATAGCTTTGCAGTTTGCAAGCTATTTTAATTATAGATCACAGGACAGTGTTGACAAAAATTTCTACACTCCAGAATGTTTCTGTAAGCGCACGATCTATACGTGATGTGTGGGCTGCTGTCTTTAAGTGTGTGTGCTACAATGAAGCAGTTTAGAATGGCTCGACGGGCCTTACATGGTTGGTTTTAGGAGAAGGACTGACAAACTGCAGAAAATGTACAGGTTATATTTTTCCACTTTATTTTATGTGTTAGAATTTAGTGTCTAAATTAGTCAGGGCTTGCCAACTCTTTAACCTGTTAACCCTCATGCATAGAGATCACTACAGTGGAGAGCTATTTAAAAAGCATTTTCTTGCATATTCATGGGTTTAAATGGCATAGTTGCACATCAACCTCTACAGTGGACCCTAGGGAATCATCCTATACAAGTGGCAAGCCATTGTATGTCGATTTTTTTTTCTCCTCCAAACCATGATGGCCGATGGCCAGTCAGAAATGCCAAGTTGCCCTGTAATATCTATCCATTCCTTCTATCCTAAGAGACTCTTGCAGGTTCAAAAAATTAATAAATAAATAAATGTTGTAGCATCATGTCACAGACACGCCAGGCTCCAGCATCCACCAATCACAGCGCACACCTTCCCCTGAGTACTAATCACCGCCACCTGCATCATATCAGCTCACTCATCACCAGCACTATTTAAGACACTCACACACATAGTCACATTGTCCGGTCTCGTTTGCATCAAGGAACTTACCTCTATGCTTACCTCAAGGACTCCTATTGCTACTTACCTGTCTCCTGTGTCTCCGTGCTACCTCGTGTGCTCCAAGTCTGTGTGTGAGTGTCATCCGCCAGCATTGTCTCCAGTCTGCCACCGCCATCAACCTGCAAACCTCAAAAGGACAGTATTATCACCTACTCATTCCTCATTCACCTCTACAACCACAATCTACTCACCTGTTGTCACTGTTACCTCTGCTTGTGTCCAATAAACCTACTTAACTGTTATCTTCTGTCTTCGGCTGGTACTTACTGTAACAGAAGACCGGACCTTAACAGCGGGACACAAGCATGAGTCACTCCGATCCATTCCAGGACTTAGTGGATGCATTTCGCCGCACTTTCCTCGTTCAACCACCACCACCAACACCTGCACCAGCACCAGCCATCACTTCCGCATCCACCGCCACTTCTTCCTCACCGCCAGTTTCCGCCATTCCCATGGCCAAACCGGCGCCCTACTCTGGTTCGGCGGAGGATTGCAACGGATTCCTCCTGCAATGCTCCCTGACCCTGGAGATGCAACCGCACTTATTCCCCACCGAATATTCCAAAGTAGCATTTTTAATTTCACATTTGTCTGGCAAAGCTCTCCAGTGGGCCGATTCCATTTGGTCCCAAAACAATCCTGTGATCCAGACATATTCCGGCTTTGTAGAACACTTCAAGGAAGTGTTTGGAAAACCCTCGTGGGACTCTTCTATTGGTGAGAAACTCTATAATCTTAAACAAGGGAAAATGTCTGTTAACGAATATGCTCTTCACTTCAGAACCTTCGCTGCCAGAAGCGGATGGAATGAACAAGCGCTACTAACCTCTTATCGTCAGGGATTGGATCCTCGCGTGCGGTTGCATCTCGCTGCATACGAGGATACCATCGGCCTAGAACGATTCATCCAGCTGTCAATCCGTTTCGCCACTCGTATGCAGTCGTGTCTCGAAGAGCACCAGGGTCAGTCGCAGCTCAACACCTTCCTCTGCCGGCCAGACTCCGTCAGCACTCCAGAACCAGCCACCAAACCCATGCAAGTGGAGTCTATGCGTTTAACGCCCGCTGAACGGCAGAGAAGGCTGACCCAGAACCTCTGTTTGTACTGTGGCTCTCCTGGGCATGTAATCTCCACATGCCCAACACGTCCTCCACGCCCCATGGTGAGTGCCATCATTCCTACTCCTCAGACAATGAAACCACTCACCACTACTGTAACACTTACTGCTGCTGATGTTTCCATTCCAGTATCCGCACTCCTCGATTCTGGGTCAGCCGGAAACTTCATCTCCGGCGCCCTCTGCCGTCAGCTTGGCATCAAGACCAAGACCACGCCATCAACCTACCAGATCCACTCAATAACTGGCAAACCTGTGAGTAGAAGACATGTCTGTCGAAGCGTAGGACCACTATTACTTCAAGTTGGACTACTTCATGTCGAGAACATTCATCTGCTGGTTCTGGAGGGTTCCACCGCTGACGTGATACTAGGGTGCCCGTGGTTGGAGCAGCACAACCCCATCCTCTCTTGGAAGACAGGAGAAGTCCTGAAGTGGGACGACACCTGTTTTCCCAACTGTTTTTCTGCACTGCCAGTTCCTCGAACTCCAAGTTCCAAGGCTCTTCCTGTCTGCGCCACTTCCATAGAAAGCCCCCTCGAGAGACGCTCTGTGGATATTCCAGCATGCTACGCCCCCTTCAGCGATGTTTTCTGCCCCAAGAGAGCCTCCAAGCTGTCTCCACACCGGCCATGGGATTGTGCCATCGACCTGCTTCCGGGTGCGTCAGTGCCAAGGGGTAAGATCTATCCCCTATCCATCCCGGAGGAGAAGGCCATGGTGGAATACATCGAGGAGGCTCTGGCTCAAGGATACATCCGACTATCTACTTCCCCTGCTGCTTCCAGCTTCTTCTTTGTGGCAAAAAAGGACGGAGGCTTGCGGCCATGTATTGATTACCGGGCACTCAATTCCATCACCGTCAAGTTCAGGTACCCCCTTCCTCTCGTCTCAGCGGCCCTGGAACATCTCCGTGGTGCCACTGTGTTCACCAAGTTGGACCTCCGCAGCGCGTACAACCTCACCCGGATACGCGAGGGGGACGAGTGGAAGACCACCTTCGTCACGCCCACCGGCCACTACGAATATCTGGTTATGCCCTACGGCCTGGTCAACGCCCCCTCCGTATTCCAGGACTTCATTCATGAGGTGCTCCGGGAGTTCCTCCACAAGTTTGTACTGGTCTACATCGACGACATCTTGATCTACTCCCGGAGCATGGCCGACCATCGCCGTCACGTTGCGGAGGTCCTGCAACGCCTGAGAGAATTGAAGCCGAGAAGCCGAGAAATGTTTCTTCCACCAATCCTCAGTGCAGTTCCTTGGCTATAACATCGATCACAGTGGCATCCGGATGGACGAGGGGAAGGTGGCAGCTATTAAGAACTGGCCCACACCCATTACTGTGAAGGAACTCCAATGTTTCCTCGGCTTCGCCAATTTCTACAGACGCTTCATCCAAAACTACAGCTCCATCACCAACCCACTCACAAACCTCCTCCGCAATAAACCCAAGTCTCTCTCCTGGACTCCAGCTGCCACAGAAGCTTTTGACGTCCTGAAGAAGGCCTTCACCACCACTCCTCTCCTTGTCCATCCTGACCCGGACAAACCCTTCATTGTGGAGGTGGACGCCTCCACCACAGGAGTAGGAGCGGTACTCTCACAGCAGCAGGGGAATCCGAGCCGCCTCCATCCATGTGCCTTCTTCTCCCACAAGCTCAACCCGGCGGAAGTTAACTATGACATCGGCAACCGAGAACTTCTTGCTGTCAAGTTGGCCCTCGAGGAGTGGAGACATTGGTTGGAGGGAGCCAGACACCCGTTCATGGTCTTAACAGACCATAAAAATCTGGAATACCTCCGAGCTGCTAAAAGACTCAACCCCAGACAGGCCCGTTGGGCACTTTTCTTCACACGCTTCAACTTCTCCATATCCTACCGACCTGGCTCCAAAAACATCAAAGCTGATGCCTTATCAAGACTTCATGCTCCAGAAGAAAACACTGAAAAACCTGAACCCATTCTACCCGAAAAGATTATTGTCAGCCCTATCACCTGGTCCACTGAGACCCTTCCCTCCTCCAATGTCTCCACCAACACTCCGCCGGGTTGCCCACCGGGCTTGCAGTATATCACCAGGACACGGCGCACTCCACTAGTTCACTCTGCCCACTCTTCACTCGGCACTGGCCACCTGGGGGTCAATGAAACCCTCTCGCTGCTGAAGGAGCTCTTCTGGTAGCCCAACATGGCAGCAGATGTCAGAAGGTACGTGCAGGGATGCAAGGAATGCGCCATCTCGAAGAGCCCACGCCATCTACCATCCGGCAAGCTTCTTCCTCTGCCCGTTCCTAATCGACCCTGGTCACACCTAGGAGTTGATTTCGTCACGGACCTCCCAGCCTCCAATGGATGTACCTGCATACTTGTTGTGGTGGACAGGTTCTCTAAATCCTGTCGTCTCATCCCTCTGAAAGGACTCCCAACTGCCATGGAAACTGCGGAAATCATGTTTAACCATGTGTTCCGATACTACGGTATCCCCGAAGACATCGTGTCTGATAGAGGACCGCAGTTCATCTCCCGAGTGTGGAAGGCTTTCCTCTCGCTCCTAGGTGTGACCGTCAGCCTCTCGTCGGGATACCATCCGCAATCGAACGGGCAGACGGAACGGAAGATCCAAGAGATCGGCCGCTTCCTCTGTACCTTCTGTCATGGCCACCAGGACTCTTGGAACCAGTATCTGGGTTGGGCCGAGAACGCGCAGAACTCCCTTCGCCAACCGACCACTGGACTTACACCCTTCCAGTGCGTACTCGGTTACCAACCCCCACTGTTCCCCTGGACCGGGGAACCATCGGACGTGCCATCTGTGGACTACTGGTTCCGAGAGAGTGAGAGGGTCTGGGACTCAGCCCACCACCAGCTGCAGCGTGCTCTCCGTAGGCGCAGGATGGCAGCAGACTTTCGCCGATCCGAAGCTCCTGCATATCAACCGGGACAGAAGGTCTGGCTGTCCACCAGGGACATCCGTCTGCACCTACCATGCCGTAAGCTGAGTCCCAGGTTCATTGGCCCATTCACCATCTTAGAGCAGGTCAATCCGGTCACCTACAAGCTCCAGTTACCACCTGAGTATCGCATTCACCCCACATTCCATGTGTCACTCCTGAAACCTCACCACCCTTCTGTTCCTCTCTCCACAGAGCCTGGTGTGACCGAAGCCGAGCCCCCCCTTCCACTCATACTGGACGACGGAGCTGCATACGAGGTGCGAGAGATCTTGGACTCCCGACGCCGTGGTGGTCAGCTCGAGTATCTCGTGGACTGGGAGGGTTATGGTCCTGAAGAACGTTCCTGGATTCCACGTAACGACATTCTCGATCCCAACCTGCTAGACACCTTCCACGCTGCTCATCCCAACAGACCTGCCCCTCGCGGAAGAGGAAGACCACCACGACGTCGGGGTCCTCGGCCCTCAGGAGCGGGCTGTGGAGGGGGGGGTACTGTCACAGACACGCCAGGCTCCAGCATCCACCAATCACAGCGCACACCTTCCCCTGAGTACTAATCACCACCACCTGCATCATATCAGCTCACTCATCACCAGCACTATTTAAGACACTCACACACATAGTCACATTGTCCGGTCTCGTTTGCATCAAGGAACTTACCTCTATGCTTACCTCAAGGACTCCTATTGCTACTTACCTGTCTCCTGTGTCTCCGTGCTACCTCGTGTGCTCCAAGTCTGTGTGTGATTGTCATCCGCCAGCATTGTCTCCAGTCTGCCACCGCCATCAACCTGCAAACCACAAAAGGACAGTATTATCACCTATTCATTCCTCATTCACCTCTACAACCACAATCTACTCACCTGTTGTCACTGTTACCTCTGCTTGTGTCCAATAAACCTACTTAACTGTTATCTTCTGCCTCCGGCTGGTACTTACTGTAACACATCAAGCAATATAAGAGTTATGTTATAGTTAAATTTTCCAAGTATTGATTTGTAATCAGAACATGAGGACATGAATCTGTTGTAGGATGATCGTATATGCTATATTGCGTATATTGATGTTATAGCACATTCAAAAATGAAGAGAGTCAAACTCAAGGACGATGGGACTTTTATTTTCCCAATTAAGGCCAAAGGCAAAGCAAAAATCCATTTAAAGACATAACAAATAACTAAACTTTTCTAAAAAGAAAACAAAACTAACGTGAGTCAAAAAAAAAAAAAAAAAAAGTAAACAAAAATAAACAACTTTCAAAATTACAATATACAAAATTGGCTTCTTACTAGCCAGTAACCAAGTCACTCAGGTGACCAAGACAAATTACAGACATCTGTTTGCTTTTTTCCTTTACAAAACACTAAACAGCCTTCTTAAATAGAATCAATTCCTGCCACTCAAATTGGCCTAAACCATTAACAATTATATCATGAGGGTACACAAATTCATAATATCTGAAAAATACTAATAAAATAGCTAAGTTACAAAATCTGAAGTTTTAAACCACATATAGTGACACAAATTTACCATCTTCAATATGCACATGATAGCAGCAAAAACAACAACAACAACAACAACAACAACAATGATCAAATCCATAACACAAAATCTCCCTACAGGTAGCATTTATATAAGGTGCTCACTAGGGGCGTGCTCCCGTAGTGAGACCTACAAACAGTCAACCACGAAGAAGAGATGACGGCAAGACGATGCTAACATGTTAACAGCTTCATATGAAATAAATTAAACTTTGCAAAATGAAAACAGTTTGTAGAGTGGTTATTTGGACATATGGGAATATACATTTCTAATAAATGGCAGATGTAATTCTTAGATGTTTTTTAACATTTGTTCTCTCTGCAGCATGATCTATTTAATCGGTGCACACAATCAAATAAATGCATATCTGCAGGAGTATTACTAAATACATTGTGCATACAGAAGTTCCAAACAACAACCATTTTTATAATGTAGAAATTGATGACTCAGGAAAAATAAATAATTTTTACTAGAATCCATAATATTAATAATCCATAGTCCAATGGCAGAAATGTCTGCCGTGACAAAGCGTAATCCGTTCCGTCACAGATTCCATCAAATATACGCAAAGTTCAACTTGTATGAAGTTCAATTGCATTTGCAATATTTCGCATTTATATTTTTTGTATACATTTTATAGTTGTCACATGATTTTATACAATTTTATTGATTGGCTTGTTAAATACAAACAACATTGGAGAAAGACGCAGAGGAAGATGGCAGATGTCTCGCCGGTGGAGGTGGGGCTAGGCCTCGATGTCTTGGCAAACAGGCGGACCAAATGCTGGAAAACTGTCATAGAGATCAGTCTGCTGTATATATACCTCTTATCTCGCTAACTGAGTTGATTAACTGAATGTGCTCCTCACATGATAATTAGGTTAATTAAAGAGAGAAAGAGTGGAAAGAGAGACCTGGGGCCTGATATATAAACATTGCGTAGGCACAAAATAGGCATTGAAATGTGCATACTCAATTTTCCATGCACATTTCAATGCCTTTTTTGTGCGTACACAATGTTTATACATCAGGCCCCAGGTCTCTCTTTCCACATCATTTCAGTTGCTTCCACCGGCTCACTTAGGACTGTTGAATTTATAATTTCTATGGCTTTCCATTGGTCTCTTGGTTGTTCAGGAAAAACTTGTATATCACCATTTTAACTATATTGGGATTTATAAAAAATAAACAGCATAAATATGTGCGCACTGTACGGGCACTCTAGACCATGCATGCGCACTCTTTTACTGGAGTGAGCGAAGTAATGAAGTAAACAGAATGATTTAAACTCTGGTTTCCATTTGAACATTTCCATTTCCACATTTAGATTAAATATGCCATTCTCCTTAATGGAGTTAAGCACTGAAATTACATGAAATCATTATCCAGAAGTTACAACACTTTTTTTATATGAATTTAAATAAAAATATGTGTAGTGGATGCTCTGCTTTTGAACACTTTTCCTGTGGCATGCTGTGTTTAATCTTTTAACTACAGCAAGGATGTAACGCCAGGCCAGCAGAGGGAGCCGTCACCGGAATACTGACCATGTTCCACTCCCTCTGCTTCCTCTTCAGTCACTTCCTGTTTGTTGGCTTCATAACCAGAGACCATGCTGAACCTCATTGCGAAGTATTGCCAGTTTACCTGCCTTACCAAGCGTTATTTTCCCTGTTTATTCTGTCTGATTACCTGTGTATGATTTTGCCTGCTTCTCTGTTTACCGATTACCTGGATTATCCCTTTCACTTTGGTTGCCCTATTGGACTGATGTTTTGGTTTAGACCCATTGCCTGCCTTCCCACCATTGCTTCTTGGACTAACCCTTTGTACGTCGACAGATCGGACTGCTCCTTTGGTTTTGACCCTGCCTGTTTTTCTGAACCTGTTTATTGCTATTGTCTACAATAAACTACCGCACATGGATTCTAACACAGCCTCAGCGTCTCCGTTACAGAATACTTCGCCTTCCATGAATCCAGCAGAAGTTTTAAACCTGCAGACGGCGTTCGCCTATCAGAGCGAAATGCTAAAGAATTATCAGGAACAGCTCGCTAAGTCCCAAACAGTCAACGAGCATCTGACACACTACATCCGGTCTCTTCCTCCACCCACGCCGAAGACGGTAAGCCTTGCTCTTCCTAACAAGTTTGATGGTACTGCTGAGCAATGTAAGGGCTTTATTCGTCAAGTTAGATTGTACCTTTATCACCAAGAAGATATGTTTGAATCAGAGGAGAAGAAATGTGCATTCTTGATGACCCTATTGTCTGGCAAAGCTATTGATTGGGCCTCAGCGGTCTGGGACTCTGACCCACGATTTAAATATTCTGCAGATTACTTCATCCAACAACTCCGTGAAGTGTTTGAATATCCCGCAGGGGGCAGGGATATCTCAACACAAATCATTAACATCAGTCAAGGCAACCGTACCGCTGCAGAATATGCTGTCAAGTTCCGAACGCTAGCCGCTCAAAGTGGTTGGAATGACGTTGCACTCAAAGCTATGTTTCACCGTAGCCTTTCCACCGAACTGCAGGCAGAACTAGCTTGTAAAGGAGAAGATTCATCCTTTCATGAGTTTGTCACCCTTGCCATTAAGATCGATAACCTTATGAGACAAGCTCCCAAACGCAAGGATAGCATGAGAAACCAACGCAATTCACCGATCTCAGTAACCATCGATAATAACCCCAATGATGAACCCATGCAACTCGGTGTTTCACGGCTTTCTGAGGAGGAAAGAGAGAGGCGTCGACAACATCGTTTGTGTTTTTACTGCGGTGAAGCAGACCATCGCAGTCTGGGATGCCCACGCAAGTTCCGAGCCACACCCATGGTAAGTATTGAACTCTTCTCACTGCTCAGCAGCAAATCATTGACAGTACCTATTTCTCTCAAGTCTGATACTCTGTCTCTTGATCTAACAGCGATGATCGATTCTGGGGCCGCTCTTAATCTGATCAACAAGGACATCATCACCAAGTATAACATCCCCACTCTACCATGTACCCCACCTATCAAGATCAAAGCCATCAACGACACCCTGATTGGAAAAGGAATAACTCATCAGACCAAAACCCTCACCCTCAACGTCGGGTTACTACATCAAGAATCCATCACATTATACATCGTTGACTCTCCCAAGCACGAAATCATCCTGGGCTACCCCTGGCTCTCTGCCCATGACCCCGATATTTCCTGGTCTCACGGTGAACTCACTCGCTGGTCCACGTTCTGTATAAATCATTGCCTCACTATGAGACCCCAGCCATGTCTAACTACCAGCATTGAAAGCCCTGACACTCAGAAAATCGTGAGTATTCCCACCTATTACGACGACCTGGCGGAAGTCTTTAGTAGAACCAAGGCCACACAACTGCCACCACATCGATCCTGGGATTGTGCTATTGATCTGCTTCCCAATACCATGCCCCCCAAAAGCAAGGTTTATCCCCTCTCCAGAGTCGAAAGTCAAGCTATGGAGTCAAGTCAAGTCACCTTTATTTATATAGCGCTTTTTACAATGTAGATTGTGGCAAAGCAGCTTTACATTGATAACTGGTACATTATTTGGCTGCACAGCAGCTCTTAAAGAATAGTGTCAATGCAGGCAGATCAAAGCACTGTTGAATATCAAATGTCAAGTCAAATGTCATTGTAAAAGTACATTGAAGAAGCTCTGGACTCAGGTTTCATTCAACTATCTACCTTTCCTGCTGCCGCTGGGTTTTTCTTCGTCGAGAAAAAGGACGGAGGACTCAGACCCTGTATTGATTACCGAAAATTGAATAACATTACAGTTAAGTTTCGTTACCCTCTCCCCTTTGTACCTTCTGCACTTGAACAACTACGAGAAGCCACCATTTACACAAAACTGGATTTAAGAAGTGCATACAATCCAATCAGAATTAAGGAGGGTGACGAGTGGAAAACTGCTTTTCTCAGGGGGCACTATGGAGCACTATGAATACCAGGTTATGCCGTACGGGCTTGCCAACTCACCAGCCGTTTTTCAATCATTCATCAACGAAATCTTCAAGGACGTACTCAACCAGTTTGTGGTGGCATACATCGACGACATCCTCGTCTACTCCAAGTCTGAAGCTGAACATATTAACCATGTCAGAACCGTCCTCTCTCGTCTTCTAGAGAATCAACTCTACGTCAAGGCTGAAAAATGTGAGTTCCATGTTACACAAACCTCATTTCTAGGCTACCATATAAGTCACCACGGAATCAAGATGGATGAATTAAAAATCCAGGCAGTCACCAAATGGCCTCAACCTTCCACCGTGAAAGAGTTACAAAGATTTCTGGGTTTCGCCAACTTCTACAGACGTTTCATCCGCAACTACAGCACCATTGCATCCCCCCTCACCTCACTTCTCAAAGGTAAACCATCTAAACTCAAGTGGACAGAGGAGGCCAGCAACGCCTTTATTGCCCTCAAGGAAAGATTCACATCTGCCCCTATTTTGAAACATCCAGACCCTAACCTACCCTTTGTTATAGAAGTGGACGCTTCGGACTGTGGAATTGGAGCGGTGCTTTCACAAAGACACGGTCAACGAGGAAAACTACACCCTTGTGCTTTCTTCTCTAGGAAATTAACTGCTGCTGAACGGAATTATGATGTGGGAAACAAGGAATTGTTGTCCATGAAGGCCGCTATTGAGGAGTGGCGACACTGGTTAGAGGGAGCCGTTCACCCATTTCAAGTTATCACCGATCACAAAACTTGGAATACATCAAGAGCGCTAAACGCTTAAATCCACGCCAGGCCCGTTGGGCTTTATTCTTCACTCGTTTCCAGTTTTCAGTAACTTACAGACCTGGCAGTAAGAATAGTAAGGCGGATGCCCTCTCCAGAAGGTACGATCCCTATACTGAAGACCTAACTCCTGATCCCATACTCCCTCCTTCTGTCATCCTAGCTCCTATATCCTGGGACATAATGGAAGAACTACAACGGGAACAACGACAAGAACCACCACCAGCTCACTGCCCCCCTAATAAACAGTATGTTCCTCAGTGCCTACGTCGCCGTATCATGCAATGGGTCCACACGTCCATCAGTGCCGGTCACCCCGGTATTTCCCGCACTAATCGCTTGTTACAAAACTCTTTCTGGTGGCCGGCAATGACCAGAGAAATCACAGCCTATGTGAAGTCATGTCAGGTCTGCGCCCAATCCAAGACCCCCAAGGAACTCCCCTCAGGTCTACTCCAGCCACTACCCATCCCACAACGCCCTTGGTCTCATCTATCAATAGACTTTGTTACCGACCTACCCCCATCCAATGACTTTACCACAATCCTGGTCATCATAGATCGCTTCTCCAAATCTTGCCGCCTAGTGCCGTTGCATGGATTACCCACAGCCATGGAAACAGCTCAAGCCTTATTCAACAACGTCTTCAGAGTGTATGGCTTGCCAGAAGACATCGTCAGCGATCGAGGTACACTATTCACTTCCCAAGTTTGGAGAGCCTTCTGCAAACAACTGGATATCAACGTCAGTCTCACGTCAGGATATCACCCTCAAGCTAACGGACAAGTGGAACGTTTAAACCAAGAAATTGGCCGATATCTAAGAACTTACTGTAGTCGAGAGCAGCATAGATGGTCAGAGTTTCTCCCCTGGGCGGAATATGCCCAGAACTCTCTCACCCACTCTTCCACAGGCCTCACCCCCTTCCAGTGCGTCCTGGGGTTTCAACCTCCCTTGTTCCCGTGGTCTGGCGAACCCTCTTCGGTCCCAGCTGTGGACGACTGGATTCAACGTAGTGAGAGGGTGTGGGACAGTGCACACGTCCGTCTCCAGCGGGCCGTGAGAACACAGGAGTTCCAGGCCAACAGACGACGTCGCCCAAACCCTCCCTACCAACCAGGACAACGGGTCTGGCTCTCGACGAAGGACATCAAACTGCGGCTGCCCAGCAGGAAGCTCAGCCCAAGGTACGTTGGCCCATTTAAAATTATTGAATGAATTAATGAGGTCACGTACAGATTGGAGCTTCCTACTAATTACCGTATTTCTCCCTCTTTCCATGTCTCCCTCCTGAAACCGGTCCACCCGGATGCTGACCCTGGCCTTGAGACCCCAGAACCACCTCCACCGTTGGATATAGACGGGACTCCTGCTTATCAAGTAAATGAGTTGCTGGACTCAAGGCAGAGAGGGGGTCAGCTCCAATATCTGGTGGACTGGGAGGGCTATGGACCCGAGGAGAGATCATGGGTAGCCGCCCGTGACATCCTGGATCCATCTCTCATCGAGGAGTTTCATCGAGCCAGACCCGACCGACCAGCACCACGACCACGGGGACACCCACGTCGAGCTCCAGGAGTCGCTCCTAGGGGGAGGGGTTCTGTAACGCCAGGCCAGCAGAGGGAGCCGTCACCGGAATACTGACCATGTTCCACTCCCTCTGCTTCCTCTTCAGTCACTTCCTGTTTGTTGGCTTTATAACCAGAGACCATGCTGAACCTCATTGCGAAGTATTGCCAGTTTACCTGCCTTACCAAGCGTTATTTTCCCTGTTTATTCTGTCTGATTACCTGTGTATGATTTTGCCTGCTTCTCTGTTTACCGATTACCTGGATTATCCCTTTCACTTTGGTTGCCCTATTGGACTGATGTTTTGGTTTAGACCCATTGCCTGCCTTCCCACCATTGCTTCTTGGACTAACCCTTTGTACGTCAACAGATCGGACTGCTCCTTTGGTTTTGACCCTCTGCCTGTTTTTCTGAACCTGTTTATTGCTATTGTCTACAATAAATTACCGCACATGGATTCTAACACAGCCTCAGCGTCTCCGTTACAAAGGATTGCTTGTTGCATAATATTCCCACTTTAAATTGTGTTCTAAATAGCAGAACTCATGTTTTGAGAAAATATTTCCGCGCGAATAATTATCATTGATGTACACTTACTCAGTCTAAGCAGATGGCTTAGCAACATAATTTACTCTAAGCTCCATATATGGTTATTTCGGGGAGGAGACAGGGTGGAAATTCATGTACGCACAATC